>BDCZ01000001.1:293874-320862 GCA_001662365.1 Chlamydomonas applanata | reverse complement strand
CCACCCTCCCCCGCTCGAGCCCACCTGCTTGAAGCTCGCCCGCAATGCGTCTGGCGTGGACACGTCAATGCCTCCTCGCAGGTCCCACACACGCAGGTGGCCCGCACTGTCACCGATCACGACGTGCCCATACTCACGATCCGCACAGATGGCTGTCACCTGCTCCAGCCGGCCCTGAGATGTGTGAGGACATGTTGTGAGCAGTACATGTCTTGTTTTGTGGACAGTACATGTCTTATTTTGTGGGCAGTACATGTCTTGTCTTATACCATGCTATGGTAAACAGTTGCCGTGTGCGAGACACTTGTAGTCTACCCGTCAAGGGTCCCATGCAAACCTGCAAGACATGCATGCACGCAGCGGCCATGCACGCATGCGTGGGGAGTGCAACGCACACATACAACAGTGCACCAAAGCACAGTCCCCGTCCAGCTGTGAGTGGACCCTCTTGCCAGTGGTGAATGCCCGTACATGGACTGATGGTTCATTGGCTGGGAGCGCGGGCACCAGGCATAACATTTATCAGCGGCCCGTAGGCGCAGCGAACCACCAACTGGTGATTCATCATGCCGACGCAGCGTTGTACCCGCCTGCCCCATTAACACAAGTTGACTCACCTGTGCCGCGGGCAGCGTGGCCAGGAGCTTGCCGACGGTCGTGATCTGCCACACACGCATGAGCCCATCGCCACCGCATGACAGCAGCAGCATGGGGCTCTGAGAGCCGCCGCCACCGCCCCTGCCCCCTGCTGCCCCACTACTGGAGGCCCGGGCTTCATCTCCTAGCCCAGCTGACATGGTGGAGGTGGAGGCTGTCGCAGAGCCCGGACGGCGGACAGGCACCCACAGCAGCTTCTCAATGCTCGTCTCGTACCGCTCCGCCCTGCGGCAGTACACATTCAGTACACATGCAGCACGCATGCAGTACCGTCCACACCTGGCCAAGCATGTGGTGCAGCAACACCCGGTATAACACGCTGTGCAGGGCGCCATCAGCAGGCGCTGGTGCAGTCAATGGGGCCACTTGCTGATCCTGGGGCCGCTGCTACGGCTTCAGCTCACTGGCTTAGCTACGATTTCCACCTCGCTGGCACTGGGCTGCCATGCATATGTCATGCAGGTAACCGCACCAGCGGCCTGCCTCATGTCGCTCAGCTACAAGGAATGCTCAAGCTCCCCGCCCCCCCCCTTTCCTGTTCTTGTCCCCACACACACCGGGGATTACTTGCTACCTAGTTTGTTGGCCTCCTGGCGTGTCCAGCTAGGGTTATCTGGGACTACTCCTGCAACTTTCGGTCTGTTCAGACCAACCCCCCTTTGTCAATCCTGCTTCGCGGCAGGCGTCTATGCGCCAACTTGGGCGTACGATGTAGCGCACAAACACACACACACACCCCAGCCCCAGCCGCACCTATGGAACAGGCTGAGCCGCTTCTCCCCAGTGAAGAGCGCCCAGATTGTGATACGCCCCTCGTAGTCACCGGTGGCCAGCAGCTGGCGCTCAGGGAAGGCAGCCATGTGGGTGATGTCCTCACGGTGGCCCTCATACGTCCTGCAGTACAGGTGGTACAGGCGGCACGTCTCGAGCCCTTGCACGCTCCAATAATTGATAGAAGCCATGAGCACAGTCGCCGGTGATGCCTTGCATGCATTCATTCCTTACGCTGTATAATACAGACACTTGGAGACACAGGCGCAATGTGAGCACACATCATGCCGTGCCCTCCACTCTCCCAGCCTGCCCTCCTCCCCATCCTCAACAGGATCAGGAGATACAATCTAGTATCTATATTATGTATAAACTATACTGTATACATCATATATAATGGAAAGACGAGGGCGACAAGCCTGCTCTGCACCTGTAGTCCTCCACCACATCGCTGTCATCGTCCTGGTCCTCCCACACAAACACCTTGCAGTTCCAGCCAGCCGCATACACCGCGTCCGACTCACGCTTCTCATCAGCCGCAAAGATGACCTTTGGGAAGATTGAAAATGGAGGCAGCAGGGAGCATGAGGAGCAGGAGGCATAGAAGCGCATGCGGTTGGAACAACGGCTCGGGCCGTGCGCTATTGAAGGAACTACAGGTCAAAAGAAGTTGCGGACCAGCAGTAGTACAGCAAGAGCTTGACATGGCGTTACGGCATGTTGAATAAGTGAGCAATACAAGCCAGTGGGCAAAAGGCCAATTAACAGGCTGGAACAAAGTACCAAGCGGCGCAGGCTTGGCAAACTGCGCATTGTGGAAATCTCCAGTGGCAGCAGCAAGATATGCTGCAAGGCTGCAAGGCCGGAAGGAGGCTGAAAAATGGGAAACCAAGAAGGGAAAAGGCTGTGCAGGCGCTCACCGTTGAGATCTCCTGCTTCTCCTCAGTGTGCGCGTACGCACGCAGCTTGGAACCGTTGTTGAAGTTCCACATGCACACGGAGCCATCGCCCGCCGCCGTCAGCAGCCGCCGCTCGTTCTTATCAAAGCACATTGCGGTCAGCTGTGCAGCGTGAACAAGGAGAATCGGGAAATCAGCAAATTGTGGAGAGGTGAGCAGGGGCGTGCAAGGCACGGTTGTGTAGAAAGCCCTGATGGCAGGGGACGCAGGGTGGGAACATGCACGAGCCCTTTGGCAACCAAAGGCCCTGTGCAGTCATGCAGCCCAGGCCCAGGTGAATTGTGCACCACAGACACATGTCCCCTGCCACAGTTGTCAGAAGTATGCTGCTCTCAGACAGGCAGACAGAACAGATAGACAGACAGACGTTTGCCACCTGCTGCACATCAGGGCGCACATACATGTGCTTGACAAATGCCGTCGGGCTGAGACGGGCTGATACAGTCAACCGACAACATGCGGCAGTACTGAGGGTCACAATCACATGATCCTCACCTTGGCATCGCCGTGCGCCTTCATAAAGCGCCCCTCTCTGTGCCCATTTGTCACATTCCAGACGCACACCGTGCCGCTCTCATCCGCACTGACCACGACACCGAATGTCGTGTTGTAGAGCACCCCGCGCACCTGCGGCAGTACAGGCGGTACAGGCATGTGGCAAACCAGCATGCTGATTACAGTACAGGCGCTTGCAGTACAGGCACAAGCAAGGTTTCCCTGCTTCCCTGCCCAGCGCGACACCACTCAGTGTTCAGACGTCCTAGCAGCTCTGCCAGGTCAGGCAATGCTGCCCTAGGTCCAGAATGTCATGTTTGGACGTGCGCGCTGACGTCCCATAGGCCATCCAGATGCAGTTTCTCCTGCCCCGTTAATCCTCGCGCACGTTCCCCACGTCTTACTGCGCTGTTTGGCAGGCCTTCCATTGCACAAGGCATGAACCCTCTGGCCCTGCCCATGCAGCTCACCGCGTCCATGTGGCCTGTTCGATCCTGGGCCACTAGCTTGTGCACCCACACGTACGGCTTGCTCATCGACGTAATCACACGCCTGCACATGACCATGCAGCCGAAATATGATAAGGCACAGGTGGTCAGTCAGCGGTTGGTCATGCACGCGACGCAACCAGGAACCACAAGCGGATGGTCATCTTGTAGTGCACGTGCAGACCTCAGTCGGGCAGCCCCATGTGTGCTATGTACCGCCGTGGCAAGCCGCAGGCCCCACAGGCAGTACAAGCATGACTATCTGGCCAGCGGCAGGAATGGCACGGCACTCATCTCAACGCAGTCTAAGCTTGCCTGACGATAGAGAAAGCCATTTGTGTAGGGCACTGGAGAGGGTGCCTAATATACTGTCGAAACAAATCGAGACGGCCCCAGACCGCATCTGCAGCCCCTTACCTGTGCAAGGAGTCATACACCAGGCAGTGGGGGCGTGCCTCCTCTGGCTTCTTCCAGTCATCCTGTGTGATAGTCTGCAAGCAGCGGTGGTTGCGCAAGTCCCATACCTGCGGGCGATCACAGCAGCAGCCAGAAGACAGGCACTCTGAATGCACAAACGGTGCAGGCGAGCGTGCACTGGGTTGAAGGGCAGCAGTGTTGGAGGGTAGCACACTCAAATCTATGGCTGGGTGGGGACACCACTGGGAAACTCCCGTACCACGCACAACACAACAGCCCCAATCCCACAAGCCGCTCCAGAGTGCTGAGCAGAGCGGATGGTCCAAGCGGCTGCAGCCCCACACCTTGATGACCTTGTCCGCTGAAAGTGTGAACACGTGGTTCAGCCGCTCATCCAGTGAGATGTGTGTGACGGAAGCTGTGTGGCCCGTGAGCTCCCCGATGCGCCGTACCGTATTGCCCTGGGTGTGTGCCAGCAGTACAGCAATACAACGGTACATCGATACAAGTCATGCCTGACTGCACAATGGCTTTAATCTGCTTTGCACATAGGGCTCACTAGCACCTGTATGTCTACCGTGGGCTGCTGCCTTAGCACGGTGGGGGGCCAACAGCTGGCCTCTCTGCCTGGACCCGGCTGTGTGCTGACTTGCTGTGCTGCCCTGCTTTGTGTGCAGCTATCAAGTACAGTATGGTTTAAGTAAGGCGCACAGAGCGCACGAATCATGGTCGCGATGCTTCAGCAGTATCAGCAGGCTGTA
The DNA here is from genome assembly GCA_001662365.1 of Chlamydomonas applanata. NCBI lineage: Eukaryota > Viridiplantae > Chlorophyta > Chlorophyceae > Chlamydomonadales > Chlamydomonadaceae > Chlamydomonas > Chlamydomonas applanata. The sequence goes on along the minus strand of BDCZ01000001.1, from coordinate 316,314 downwards.
TAAGCAGGCAGCAGCAGCAGCGGCGGCCGCAGCAGAGCAGTAGCGGCAGCAGTGGCAGCAGTAGCATACCTGCCACAAGACGACATCACGCTCCAGGCCACAGCTCGCAAACATTGAGTATGCCGAGCACCACACAAAGCCATAGACCGCCTTTGTGTGGTGTGTGCAGTTGTTGATCACCTGCAAGGGCAAAGGACGGGCAGGCAGGAGGAGCGCAAGTTTGGAGAGGACCAGGGCGATGAAATCTGAGCTGGATGATGTGGGTGTCGGCTGTCCTGCATGTGCTAGCAGCCCATGCCCAGCACTCCAGCACAACAGCCTCCACATCAACCACTCATTGCTTCATGGCATGTTCAACTATTCAAAGCCGACGTGCTTATGGATATCCATGATCAAGACGCATGCACTCGAAATGCCAATTTCAAAAAGCAAGGCCACCTTTTCACGCACGAAGTCGTAGATGCGGATCGTAGAGTCCACGGATGAGGACACAAGCCCAATCTCTGGCACCCACTGCACCTGCGGCCACACCCACCACAGCAGCGCCCATGCCAGTGTCACCACAGGGACGAGGCATTGAGCACTTCCATGGCGGTCAAGCACGCCGCAACAGCCATTTGCCTTTGTGGGCGGACGTCGTAGGACGAACTGCCACACGCAATGGCAGGCAGACTAAGGCAAGCTTGTAAAAGACACATACAAGGCAGTGGCCTGGACGCAGCCCATGTGCTTGACTTGTGGGACCGGGCTGGTAGCCTCATCAAGCCACAGCACAGCACAGCTGCTTGCCTACCTGGGACACCCAATCCTGGTGCTCTTGGTGGATGTAGATGTAGTCCTGGTGCTCATCTGTTGAAATGAGGTCTCGCGCGGGCCACTCGCGCTGCACACACACAACAAAACGCGGGCAGCGTGCGGCACAGTGAGCAGAAGGGACCATACATATTAGCAGCACACAAGAAGTGAGGGAACAGACTAGTGGCAATCCGGCAGCCTGCGCTACTCTCGCACCGCCACCACTGGAATGCGTGGTGTGGTACCAGTGGAGGCCCCATGCTGCACAGCCAGATCTAATGCTCATTGATCACCAGCACGAGCGGGAACTGGCAGCCTGAAACATGCTGGCAGCATAAAACATGCTGGACCCATGAGCCTGAACAGGGCCTGATACAGCTGCCACACGAGCCTAAACAGGCTCTGTGACCCCACTCACCGTACCACACAGCAGCATGATGACATGGCCCTTGGAGTCCCCATATACCAGCTGCTCTCCCGCGTCATTCGTGACCAAAGTGAGGGCCTGCGGTACGCCCATCGTACCGCTGGCGTACACGCGGCCTGACAGGTCATACGAACCACGGTTGGCCTCGTAATATGACACGGCACGGTCCACGGTCGTGAAAACGAGCTTGCGCGCCTGCACATGTGGCAGACACAGCACTGGTACACGTTTACACCATGAATGCCTCCAGGTCAGCAGCAGGCAAGAGGGCAAGGCCAAACGACTGGAGAAGTATAGGGTACAAGCCATGTGGTTGACCCTGCCCATGCACAAAACGCACAGGGTCCATGAACGTCCACCAGTAACCACCCAACAGCCACCACAGGCCTACACTGGGCCGACACCCTGCAAACCCCCAGCAGCTGCCAATAACCAACCACCAACGGCCAAACCTGCGGCATGTAGATGCAGTCGGTGATCCAGCTAGAGCCCAGTGTCATGGTTCGGAAGTGCTTCATGTCAGTGCCATTCCACAGCCGGAATGAGCCATCCCGTGAGCACGTGATGTACTTGTCGATCGCCTCGCAGTACATGATCTTGTCCACGGGGCCTGTTTGACCAGGATGTGTGATGTGTGATGTGTAATGTCATTGGACTGATGTGGGATGCGTCACATGACCTACCCTCACGGGGCATAAGTTTGGAATGCAGGGAAACAGGCAAGGGTGGAGACGCTGGCTCCAGGATAAAACGGGGTATCTCATAGAAGCACAGCAAAAACCATATGGGGTTCCCAGCGCAGGGCCCCAGTCAATGTTAAGTAGTTCGGGAAGGACACGTGCTGTGACATCCCAGCACGACTTGAACCGCACAGGCACACACCTCTGTGCGCCACGCCAGGGTCATTCTTGTCACGAAAGTCCTGGGGGAAGAGCCGCCAGTTTTCGCTCGTGGTGCCACTTGCCTCCTGCAGGCACGTAGAAGAATGTAGAAACCACCAGTGTTGCCGATCCTTCTTTGAGGCTGCATGCAAAAGGACTCCATAGTCCATACCCCAGGTACCACCCGCAGGCTTATGCGCACAGAATGCCCCAAACCCATCGGCATGGCTGCAGATGTGCTCGCTCTCTGTTTAAGTGCTAATAGCATTCGGTGCTGGCTGTGCGAGGAAGGTGCATTAGCACACCTGAGCTCGCTCCAGGAACATGTAGTTGGTGAACTCCTCCCTGTAAGCAAAAATGCAGTGCAAGCAAACACATCATGCAAGCAAGCAAGCTCGGCATGCAAGCAAGCAAGCACGGCATGCAAGCAAGTACACCACGCAAAAAGGGCCAGCACCATTGGCACCAGCCACAGCCAGAGGGCTGACTGACACGCCGACGTGAGGGAAATCATCACAGCTGCACGGCCTAAATGCCTCAGGGCTTGCAGGAATACGGGCACAAGAAAAGCACGGTGCCAACCAGCCGTAGCCGCAACTGACCAGTCCACTGTGCCTCCAGCATCTGCATCAATCTTCATGAACAATTGCCGGATCTGTGTGATTGTGAGGTTGCTGCCCAGGTGAGGGCCCAACTTCTCACAAAACTCATCAATGTCCAGCTCTCCACTGCCATCCTCGTCAGCTTCCTGCAAGCACCGCACCACGGGGTGGTGTGGTCAGTGCCCCAGGCTGTGTGCCGGCATACAGCAGCAGTGCGTGCTGCCTCCATAGGGGTGCAACGTCAGCCTGCTCGTGGCTAGCGCCCGCCCACGACGCGCACTTGCTGCCCTGGCAAGCGGCCCCGGCAAGCGCGCTGCATGCCATAGTCTGAGCTGTGGCGTGCTACTTTGGTTATACAGCTGGTGCTGCCATGGTGCAGCTTGTGCGCGAGTATGTTAGTCATCATGCCAGGGAACGGCACTGTGTGCCATGCATGCGCGCATTGTCCATGCCCCACACACCTCGAAGATTTTCTTTAGCAGTTTCAGCTGGTCGAGGTTGATCTCCTCGTCCACGCCTGCGCGAAGACCATGAAAGCTTCCGAGTCAACAGACCAAAAGCCCTTTCACTTAGATGTGTAGGGTGGTTGGTCTTCAGCTTACCGGCCATCCTTGCTGATGAGTTTTAGTAGCTTAGGTCATCGATCTGCGCTGAGCAAGTCGGAGGACCAAAAACACCACAAACCCTCCTCTACATGGTGGAGCTGCATTGCTTTTCGTTCCCACAACTTGATTTTGGTACGCCACCCACTGGCTGAACCTGCGCCCGAAAATCTCACTGCGAACCTGTGACACTGCCAATCCTGCTTGGTTGCAGGTCCAATTGGGCTGCAAATCTCTACCTGGTCCCGTAAGGGGAGTGCAGCCATGCAGCTCCAGAAACTGTGGCCGATGGGCCAATCGGCTGGTCGTAACCAGCGCGTCATTCCCGCAGCACTACCTCCATCAGCCACACGCACCGCCAAAGGAACAACTTACACCAAGACAGCGAAGGGGACTCAACCAAGCGGAAATGCGACAACAAGTGGCAAAACGGTGTCACAGCGCCCTCGGCAGACTACAAGGGGTAAGCAGGCCGTGAGGCGCAGAAGCTTCTGCCGAAATCTGCTGTACACTGAAGTTGCAGCAATCGAGAGAAGCAGGGGCGTGCTAGCAGACAAAATTCTTAAAAGGTTACATGCAGAAGGCAATGCAATTCGTGGTCGAGACTCATGCAGCATGCTGAGCATAGCTCGCTTTTGCCATGGTGACTGGTTGTGGCACACGCCAAGCATGCTGCGATTTACCCCATGGGCTGTGCATCGTGGTGCATTGGCAAGGCTAGGGAGCAGGCAGGATGCATGGGGCCATCCCAGCTAGCATTCAAGCACCACGGCACGCCACCACCGCACGGCAACTCCATCAACCTGCCATATAGATGTTTTGTGGTGAACCCTTACACGTTACAGGCACAACCTCAAGTGAGGACAGGCCACCCAGCAGCGGCACAGGCTCCCAAGCGTACACATTCCTTACTGGCTTCCCCTTCCCCCTGGGGCCCACCTTCTCACGCAAGACCGTACGCTACGAGGTGATTGTAACTGCCCGCTGCCATCCGAGCCCTCAATCATGGTTGCCGGGCTGGTTACAGGCTCAAGCAGGGTTGAGAGCGCACTGCTCATATAGCCGCATCCTGGGCTGCTGATCCAAGCGAGGTTTGCCTTTCTGTGCACCTGCACTTGCAGGTTGAGAAGGGCACAATCTGGACTTTTGAGCAGACGCAAGCACTGGAGGCGTTCGACGTGTACACACCTGTCCGCATGACAGCCATCAAGCTCAAGAGCGGCGGTGCGTGGGCACCACAGCATAGGGAACACAGTTGCATAGATGGGATGCTCTGGGATGCTGGTGCACATCAACTGAACACTTTGTGCCGTGCCTGCGTGTGTGTTGGCTGTGACACGCAATGCGCGTTGTTTGCGTCCAGGCCTGTGGGTACACGCACCTGTGGCACCCACTGATGAATGCATCCGCCTGATCAAGGAGCTCGGGGCGCCTGTGGTGAGTGGCAGGGGCATGGGGGCAAGACCACGAGGGAGCGTGCTGGTATGGATGCAGATGCTGAGGCAAAACGCGCACGTTTGCGTCGGCACGGGTGCAGCTGGGGTCAAACATTGCGCTAAGCAGGTCACACCTGATCCGTGTACTGCAGGAGTATATTGTACTGCCCACGTTCGCGTATGAGCACAAGGCGTTTGTGGGACCCTTCTCAAGGAAGTTCCCGGATGCCAAGGTGTATGTAGCGCCCTTCCAGTGGTCGTTCCCCCTCAACCTGCCACCCCAGTTCTTCGGTATCTTCCCAGCAGGTAACAGGCTGCCGCCAGTCCTGCATACTGCACGGGTCTTGTGTTGTGCGATTGATGAGGTCAGCATGCGCCTGTTCTCACCACGGTGCCCTCAACTCATCTGGATCTTTCCATGAAAGAGGTAGCAACTGAAGTGGCGCGATGGCTGCAAGATGAACAGTATCTAGGGTTCATCAGTTTCCAAACCTACTGGACTACCCTACCTGATTCTAGGCATCATGAGCAGATGACGGGATGAGTCATCTCGCTCTGGTGGCCGCAAAACCGATTTGCAGGCGAGCTGTACAGCGATGACCCCAACGTGCCATGGGCGGATGAGATCGAGCAAAAGCTCTTCCTGCCACCCTCCATCGGCGTGGGCAACTATGTGCGCTTCAGCGAGGTTGCGTTTTTCCACAAAAAGAGCCGCACGCTCATGGTCACGGATGCGGTCGTGTACGTCAGCGACAAGGTGGGTGAACAGCCAGAGCCACCTGTGAGCGGAAAGGCTAGTTGCAGTGCAGCCTGGAGCCTTGGTGCTTGTGAGGGTTGTGTGCAGGCAGGCAGCGAGGCGTAGTATGTGCCAGGGGGCATTGCATCAGCGTGGGTGGAGCGGGGTGGGTGGGGGTGGGTGGGGAGTTGCATCTCCCTTGCTCTCTGTGCCTTCCAGGTGATCATAACCATGCACATTGGCACGATGCGGCTGAGGCATGTTTCACAATCTGTGTGCCAACGTACCATTTCGGCATTTGTGTGTTCGTCATGGTCATGGCCTGCAGCCACCAGAGGTCATCCCTCGCAACGCGCTGCTGGAGCTGGCACGAGACAATTTCCTGGCTACCTTCATTACTGGTGGCCGCAGTGCTGCGGAGGTGAGCTCGTGCGGCTTGCGGGGTGCAGCCCATGTGGCATACCATGAACATGACAACTTCTGCCTGCCACTCATCCATTACATGTCTTCAGGAGGCCATAGCTATTCCATACCAGTCCCTGAACCTGCTGTCCTGTACATTGTGTACATGCTGATGGGCTGCTCGAGTGCGGTTACATGGCATGGGAGCCTCACTGACAGGATGCCATGTCATACGGACCTGTATGCATCATGGGCAGGTAAAAGAGATTGCCAGGCCACAGCGAGTGGAGGACACAGAAGCGGCTCGCAAGAAAGGTGCCGCGTGGATCTGATCCGGATCCGATCCTGCGCTCCTCATGTAGTGCACCGTGCACAGCTTGCTCTTCACAGCTTGCTCTTCCCGCTGCATGGCAGCCGCTGTTCCCCCCCAGCATGCAATCCAAACGCTGCGTCACAACTATCGAATGCAGGCTGGATGCGTATGTCGCTGCTGGTGCTGTACTTTGGGCCAGGGGACCTCCTCACACCAGAGGCCTCCTTCAATGCACTCTCAAACAGGCCAGTGCTGTGTGGAGGGCTGAGGTCCAGCAACCGAGCAGGGCCTTGATGCATTCCTGGTTGTGTTCTAGAGTTGGTGCACATGTTGTGGCCTGACCTGATCTGTGTTGTGGCTTGACCTGTCTTGCATCAGACTGGTGAAATATACTTCAAACTCGCACGGGCATGGCACGCACAGGCTGATCGTGGGCCCTGTGGTGGAGACCCTGGTGTATAGCAAAGTCCGTGCGGCCGTTCGCGCATGGGTGGATGACGTGTGCGCATCGTGGAACTTCCGTCAGGTGTGCCATGCTGCTCTGCTCGTCTCCAGTGTTCCCCTGCATGCAACGCGCCCTCAGGCCACTTGTTTGCATGCTCTCAATATCGGCAACAGCCATCTGTGCTGGCCAGGGTGCAGGGACAAGAGTCCGCATGCATGCCACCCTGTTATGTATCAAATGTGCTGTGCTGTGGCAGCTATACTGTGCTTGACAACTCCTTGGCTGCTCGTGGTGCAGATCATCCCCTGCCACTTTTCCGCGCCCGTTAAGGCCGGGCCGACTGAGTTCAAGAATGCCTTCGCCTTTGCGTACGACGACGAGGAGGAGGGCACGCAGGGCACTAGGGTCTCAGGCAGCGAGGTGTGGCCACGGATGTCTATGTGACTGTGCATGAGTGCATAAATCAAGTTCCATCGTATGCACAGCATGGCATAAGCTTTTGCACATGATCTTGTGCGTACAATTTCTGCATGTACGGTATGCAACGCTGTCAGTCCAACAGGCACCTAGCTTGTGGTGTTTCATGTGTCATCATGTGGCTTGCTTTTGTGGTCCACGCGTGCAGCAGCCCACGGGCTTCTTTGGTTCATTGACCTCCCTGTTCACGCCCAAGCCGGCCAGCACTAAGGTAAGGATGTGGCGTGTTGTTGGCATATTGTGCACACTCTGCCAAGCTGTGCTGCCCCTTCACCACTGCAGTGCTGCAGAACAGAGCCAACGAATCGTGTTGCACATGCATAGCACGACACTGCACGATCTGAATGTTTGTGGATGCCCTGCTTCTGAATGCTGCTTTGTGTGCCTGCAGCCCCAGCGTGTGGTGACCTTTCCTGAAACTGACATGAAGACGCTGAATACCCTGAACAACACACTCCTCAAACTGGGGGCAGTCAAGGCAAATGCAGATGAAGGAACGATGGCACACTAGGCGGCTGAGTTTTCCCCGAATTTTCCACACCCTTTCTGCTTTTTGCGGATGGTAGCGTTACTTTTCCTGTCCATCATATGCAATAGCCTCCATTTCTATGATAGTTTTAATCCAGGATGGGGGCAGATGGACGGGCATGGTATTGGTCGGCGGTGTGTGAGGTGTGGTGCATGGTGCAGGCGGACAGTGGTCAAAAGTGCAAGGGCGCAGAAGAAGCTGGACAGGTGCGACGAGGCGGATCCAAGCCAGCAGACCACACCAACATTTTGCTAGTTCTGCGAAGTGGCAGGTTGTTGGAGGCATGCTGCCAGCTGGCGGCGGCGCACCCCAGGGGCAGGGCTAAATTTTTGCAGGAGTGGAGCGTGTGCTGTGAGGGCTGTGTGCATGAGAGTGCAAGAGAGGGGCGAGAGTGTGCAGAATGACATGTTGGCTGCAGGCATGTCGGCTGGTTGCAGAAGCAGGTGTAACGAGAGGAGGACGTAGGTGCCAGGCTGTGCTTTGCAGCAACAGGCCTGGAAGCACCCAAAGCAAGGGCTGCTGTTCCTAAACCCGTGAACCCTCATCACCCATCTGCGTTTGACGGCTCCTTCACACTCGCTCTATTTGCAACGTATGTGGCTTTGCTTGATGAAATGGAGCCGGATGAACCAGGGTAGTGCATGACTTTTCTGATCTAGCTCTTCTGCACAGAAGACATCATGAGCTTTTTCGACAAAGTCAGAAATGCTTTCTCGTCGGGAGCAGAAGCTAAATCGGGTGGCGCGAAAGATGCACTGTCCTTTGATGTCAAGACCAAGGGATGCTTTTCTTGCGAGCGTCCATTCAGCATCGGCATGCCTGCAAATCCATGCAGCTTTTGCTTGAGGTCCTATTGTTCGAACTGCCTTTGCGCCTTGCCTCCGCAAGGCCCGCAAACGCATTGGAAGGCGGCATGCGAGTTTTGTAAGTGAACATTTGATGGTCAGCGCCGTCTCTGGCTCGCATACTGAAAACGTCCTGGTCCTTCCTTGCAGGCTTTCACCATCGGGTAGACACACCAGCAGCGCCACAGACGCCCCTGTGCGCTGTAGAAACAGCAGCGCACGTCCAGGCGATCGCTAGTGCAGTCAGCGGGGTGTTCAACAAGTGCGTCCTCCATGCAAAGGCACCATGCGGCATGTGCTTCTAGGGTTGTTGCATCGCATGTGTGCAATGCGCTGACTGCACACCGTTCTGCATGCAGGGTGGTGTCGCCACGTCCAAACGAGGAGCATGCATGCAGCCCAGGCTCTCTCAGCCCAGCCCTTTCCATGCGCACATCCAACCTGTACCCCAGCCCCTCGCTCGGGCGCGTTGCGGTGCGTGCTCCTGGCCTGCCTGTACCGTGATACCTGGGTCATGACTGATGTGTCTACTGCCCTCCACGTGCATGCTTAGTCACATCAGGGGCTCATTGATGCTGGCTTTGCCGCATGATCGTGCATGCAGTCCGTGCGCGTGGGTCAGTCTGGCGGGTCCCACAAGCAGGCGCAGGGCGATCTCACATGGGAGGTACCACCTGAGCTCGACCCAGACTTCGGGCTGTCCCTGAAGGACCGGGACAGGCGGCTGATCGCGCAGCAGCAGCAGCGTGCGGCTGGCCTGGAGCCCATCGATGGAGTAAGCAACTCCTCTGGAGGCGCAGCAGGCACCAGCACAGGCGCTGATACCAACACCGCAGCCACAGCTGCTGCACCTGGCGTGCCCGCCCCTGGGGCAGAGGCTGGGGAGGAGGCTGCTGGCTCCACTGGCTCTCATGCAGCAGACAGCCAGGGTGCAACGTCCACATCCACAGGTGCAGCATCCAACCTGCCACACAGCCTGTTGGAGCTGAATCGCATGCTGCTGTCCCAGGCAGCATCTGCGCACCTCCTGAAACTGGTCACACAGCTGCTGGAGAGTGAGCATGCGGCTCAAGTGGACACGTGGGCACCCATCGTGGTTCGGCTCGCGGAGGCTGCGGCACAGGCTGTGTCCCCGTCAGCTATGATCGCTCACGGTGTGATGGACCCCCGGCACTACATCAAAGTCAAACAGCTGCCCTTTGTGGGCACGCCGGAAGACAGCTCCATGCTGCCAGCGGTCGTGTGTAAGCGCAACGTCGCGCACCGCCGTATGCGCACACACCTGCAGTGGCCAAAGGTGGGCTGCTGGGCGCTGATGTGCCCGTTTGGGGTGTGTCGGGCGTCATGCATTCCGTGTGTACTGCACCCGTGCCTGGGAATGAGCTGGGGCTGTTTGTGATCTGTTTCTGCACAGTGTGGTGCATGCAAGGGATGGGATGGGCCCATGCCCGGAGTCTTGCATCCCGTGCATGATGATGAATAAGCATTGTGTCCGATGCTGCAGGTGGTGCTGCTGTCAGGGTCGCTGGAGCCCGGCAGTGTGGGCGTGGGCAGCGGGCGGCCGGGCGCAGCACCTGAGAAGCTGTCCCGCATTGAGGCACTGATTGGGACCGAGCAGGAGGTGCTGAGGACTGCGCTCGCACGCTTGCTTGCCGCTGCACCTGATGTGGTGGTGGTGGAACGATCAGTGACGCGCTGGCTGCAGGTGTGGGGCAGTGTGGGCAGGCTAGGGCGAGGGTAGGCTCGCGAGGTGCTGCAGAACGTGGTGGGCCATGCGCTATGGAGACAGGTGGTCTGCTGCGTGTGCATGGAGTTCAAGAGGGAGGGGCAAGGGTGCAGTTGTGTGCACGGAGGTTGAGAGGAAGGGGCAAAGTGCTGGGGGGACAGGTGGTCTGAGCTCTGTTGTATGTAGGTCGAGGGCGTGCGGCTAGAGCATGGTTGTGTGTGTCACGTCATGTGGCCCTGTGGGTTCCTCGCTGCGCGCATGAGCAACGTGCTTTGTACATTACTTTTGGTCGCAGGATGAGCTGCTGACGCACAACATCACGCTAGTCCTAGGTGTGAAACCTGAGCTCTTGGAGAGGCTGGCGCGTTGCATGGGCACACGTGTGGTCAACAACATCGAGACCCTGACGGCTGCGCATGTGGGCGTGTGCAAGGAGTTCAAGGTCGAGACGCAGATGCTGCACCAGCAGAGTTCCTCACAAGGGTCAGCTACGCCGCTGGGCCTGGGGCCAGGGCTGCCAGGGCTTGGCAGGAACAGCTCGTTCTCCTCAACCAGTGCGGCCACAGCACATGCGCAGGTGCAGGGTGCAGCTGCTGCACTCACGGGCGCTGTGCCAGCTGGAACTTCAGGTCAGGCAGGTGTGCCATCGCCGCTGGCACAGCCACGCACCATCATGTCCTTTGCATGCGCCACCCCCATCGGGGCAACGGTACTGCTGCGTGGGGCGGCGCCGGAGCAGCTTGTGCGCGTCAAAAAGGTGACGTGCTTCGCCATCTATGCCGCGTATGCTCTACGGTTGGAGGCGTCGTTGCTAGCAGACCACGCGACTGCTGCGCTGGCGTGCATGGGCTCAGAAGGTGGGTACTGAAGACAGCTGGCATTCGTGGCAATGCTTATTTAAGGCATAAGCATGGCTCGTGAGTTTTCTGTGTGTGCCCAGCATGTTTTGTGTTGGTGCAAGCTCCTGTGAACGTGGGTACAGGTTGCCCTTGTCAGGCGGGACAGTGGTTGGTGGCTGGTGCTGCGTGGTCAGCTAGACCTTCAACCGACATGCGCGTTGTGCCATTGATGATGTGTGTACGCAGTGCCATGCACGTCCAGCGGCGGCCTCTCAGCATTCCATGCGCTATGCGGGGCAGCGGTTGCTGCTTCTGTGGCCAATAGCCGCACTGGCATGCCACACGGAGTCATTGTGTCCCTCTCCCCACATACCTCCTTCTTCGATGCTACCCTGGCAGCGGAGTGTGCGGAGGGTATCAAGGAGGCAATCCAATCTGAGGTGAAGCACGCTGAGCTGGTCCGTCACGTGCAGCTTGCAGCAAACACGCTGCAGCAACAGCAGCAACAGCAGGCTGCGGCTGGCGGTAGCAGTGGTGGAGATGCAGGCGGTCCAGGTGCAGTGTCGCATGACGCAGATGGGGAAGCTGCCGCGCAGCTGTCAGCCTCCATGTACTCCCTAGCCATCGGCATGCAGCAGCCGGGCACCCAAGCCAGCCCGGCGCCGCCCGCACCCCCGCAGCCACCCAGCCCGCTTGGGCAATCACACAGCGAGCATGGGTGGGACCCGCTGCGCACGCCGAGTGGCAGCCTTGGCCTCGAGGGCGTACCTGGCGCCAGCACCAGCAGCCAGCCGCTGGTGGCTTTGGGAGCGGCGGCTGCGACGCAGCAGCCTCCCACAATCGTACCATCCTCCGCCGGGGGCCAGCTGCCACCTGGTATGGGGCTGTCGCAAGGTGGAGAGGCAGATGGCAGAGCGGGGCATGCTGCCCTTGAGCCGGGCCACTGCCCACAGCACCTCACCATGCGCCGCAACCAAGGCACTGGGGTGTATGACTGGCAGCGCATCTTCATTTCCATGGCATGCCGCAACCCAAAGAAGCTGCTGCAGTGTGAGCCGGCAGGCATCAAGCGCTTCTCCTTCTACGGCACAGCCCCTATGGACATGTCGCTACTGCAGTTCTTCCTCGCGGCCGCGCCAGCACCGCATAAGCGCTGCCCTGCGGTGAGCAAGGCAGCACTCCACCCAGTAGCCACCTGTGCCATGTTGCTTGGCCTCTGCAGCCAACTGCGCGGCTTTTTTTGCAGAGCTGCATGGTGCCTGCACCCATGCATTGCACCGTGCAGATTACTGCTCCCTTGCTGCTGTGCTGAACCCGTGCAACTGCTTGCGCCCCGTGATGGTATGACGTTGCATCGCAGCCGGGCTGTGGCGATGGTGTGACAGCACATGTGCGCACGTTCATGCACATGGGTACGCGAGTGACGATGAGCTGTGCCACCATCGCCGCATCGGAGGCGTTGCCAAACGAGGACAAGCAACAACTCTGGCTGTGGCTGCGGCCCAAGGGCAAAGGAGCGGATGCGCGCGCAGATGTGCGGCGTGTGCCCCTGTCGCCCGAGGCGGCCGCCATCAGCTTTGGCCATTTCCTGCAGGTGGGCTGTGCGGCGCAGCAATGGCTGGCACATGCCTGCCGCCAGTACATGCTTTGTGCAACACGCAGTGCAAGCCATTGTACACCATGTCTTGCATACAAGCGACAGCTGTGTGTGCCGTGAGGTCCTGGAGCTGGTTGCTCGGAGCCCTGCAGTGGCCGTACTTCACCAGGCCTTAGCCTGATGGACCCAGCACCGGGCCCCAAGACTTTGACTTTCATCGACCACTGTGCGGTTGCAACATCAGTACATCATGCCATAATCGTGCGCCCACCATGTTGATCTTTCGTGTGCAGCTCACCTTCACAGCGGAGCATCTTGAGCTGGCGGGCCGCTCGCTCAATCACGACTTTGTTCGTTACCTTGGTATGGGGCGCACTGTCATGTGCATGTTCCAGGTGAGTTCATTTCTAGCAGCGCCCGTGCTCTAGACAGCGCCCGTGCTCTTGACAGCGCCTGTGCTCTAGACACGAGGGTCAGCGGCTGTGTTCACAGTGGGGTGTGGCGATATCTTGTTTTGCTTCCAACCTGCGTAATCACTCATGACAAAGCACATGGCCAAACGGTACTGATGCAAAACATGTGTTCCTATCGCCGACTGTGTTGCACCGTTGCAGGACCGGATTGTGCCTCTGGAAGTGCGCATGCCTGACTGCGCCACCAGCTACTCTCTGGCTGCACAGCTCAAATGGCTTAAGCAGGAGGTGCGACCCGCCTGCCTGCGCCTGGCTGTTACAGTAGCTAGCATTCAACCAGTGCGGCTGTGATAACTTGTCAAGATCGTTTGCGATGTTATGATGTGGTGCTTTTGGTGGCATTTTGCTTAATGTTTGTTGACACCCCCGAGTTTGTCAGCTCACTTCTGACCCCGGTTCTTTCCACGGTTGTACGTGATCCTGCTGCAGTGATCACAATCTCTGCTCAAATGCTCCTGCAGCATCTTGCGCGTATCACTTCTTCACTTGGCATCTCTGCTGCAATTGCTGCACCCAGGGTGCTGAGCTGGCACAGGAAGCTGAGGAGGCGTTTGATATCATTGAGTCTGCAATGGGCATGCAGCCTCAGCTGCAGCCGCAGGCTAGTGGCTCTGTAACAATGGGGTCATCTGTCGATGAGGGCCAGGGTGGACTGGTCAACGCGTCCGGCACATCACAGGTGTGCACCTGAGGCTCTTTTGCTCGGTACACGTAATGGCTCGTCTCCACAGCCTTGTTACAGACCAACTAACTAGCAGATGCCGAGATCGCGGTTGACTGCTGAGGGTGGTTCTGGGTTGCGGGGCTCTCAAAGTGTTCTGCTGCTCTGCTGTTGATTGCTACCATGACGCCTGCTGCTTGACGCTGGCACATATGGCAGCCAGGCCACATGCATAGATGCGCTCATGCTCCATTTGCACGCTGTTCACCGCTGGAAACTATCCACAGGTGTCAGGCCTGCTTGGAGAAGCGGTGGGTGCGCTGCCCGGCGTGCCAAACTACAAAGCGCTGCTGGCAGCGGTGCGGCGTGACCGCACAGACGTCCTGGAGGCGGTAGGTGGCTGCATGACCCTGGCTATGCGATAGCCTTTGCCAGGAGCGGCAGCGTACGAGCTTGTGTGCCTCACAGTCGGTGCAGAGTGCTGGGCTGCTGGGTAATCTGCGTGCCCACATGAGTACCCTGCCGCTGGGTCCCTTAACCTTGCATTTGGATGGACCCTTGACATGATTCAGTTCAGCCGGCTTGCGAAGCAGATCGCGTTGGGGTGCATGTCTGGCATTTCAATGATTGTGCTGCGTTTGATCGTAGGTGGCTGAGTGCGTGCGTCGTGTGACACCATCCGGCCCACTGCAGTCTGCGCCCCCGTCAGTGGGTGGTGCGCTAGTGTGTGTGCCTGAGGATGATGACAAGTATGAGAAGGATGAGAGCCAGCCTGTCAGCCTAAGTGTCACAGCTCCCAACCTTGGACTGCCGGAAGCTAGCTTGCATGACGCGACTGACGCGGGGCAGGTGGGCCCGACTGTGACGACTGTCACGGCCGAGGGCATCACCAGTGTGTCACAGCGCATGGGCGCCATAATGTTGGAGGTGCGGGGCAGCGGCCCTTTGGCGTCCGGGCCCAGCTCCCCACCCGGCATCCCAGGCGGTGCTTTCGCCACTGTGGCTGCGCAGCAGGCGGCCGGTGGTGCGTTTGGGTCGTTCCTGGACACAGCTGGTACCACCATCCAGGCTACGCAGGCTGTCCTAGGCGACCTGGAACCGTCCTTCCGGTCCATCTCTTTCAATGCACATGCCCCTGGCCTTGCGGCTGCGGGCGACGCAGCAGCTGCGGCAGCTGGTGTGCAGGGGGCGTCCCAGTCCCAGCTGCCGGACATGGGCTTTGCTGGCCGTGTCAGCGCAGGCAGCGCCGACGGGGCCATGCTGCCCACTCGCCAGCAGGGCGCTCTGTCCTCCGCGCTGAACGACGTGGCAGCAGGCATGGGCTCCATCAACCTGTCTGCAGCGCTTGCCGCGAGCAAGGGCGCCAAGGCCATGCAAGGGCTGTCAGGGCTGTCACCCAGGGCTTCCAACCTCGCAGACCTTGCACACGCATCCCCTGAGGCGGCCGGCACAGCAGCTGGGGAGGCTGCCAGCTGGGAGACCGTGGTGACCCACGGTGTGCATGTGCTGAACGCGACGCGGCGGCGGCTTGCAGGCACGCTCGCGTTTTGGGCAGCACTGCTACAGGATCCTCAGGGCGTGTGCACGCTGGCAGCGCAGTATGGCGTGCAGCTCAACACAAGTGGCGCCCTCCATGTGGGGATCCTGCATGGGCGGCTGGACACACGCATGAGCACACCTATGGCACGGGGCTCGTTCGAGGCACCGGGGATGCTGGAGGGAGGCTCAATGGCCCCTCCCAGCACAGTGGGATCACAGGGCGGGGCCAGCACACTTGCCCCTGCCATGACTGTGGGCATCGGCGCAGTTCCGTCCGTGCCTGCGCCTCTTGGGAGCGCGGCTTCGGAGCCGCAGCCCGGGGCAGCCGCGCCGTCCCTGGGTAATGCTGCGGGCGGCAGCAGCGGCGGCGGCCTCTTTGGGATTACCCCCGCGGTGCAGCGAATCACCATGGCATCCCAGCTGGAGTCCGAAACCGCCTCTGGAGGTGCGCCCCAGGGGTGGTTGCTGCAGGGGGTGGATGGCTGCTGCGGACAACTGAAGCAGAGCCTGGTTGCAGAACAGCATGCTGGTGGCATGCCTCTGGGTAGCTGCTCGGGGAACGTGGCTATGAGGCATGCATTGTTGTCATTCGCTACAGCTGCGCAGCTGCTCCTCCATGCGCTGACGTGCCATGTTGTGGGACAAACTGCTACTGGCTGTGCCCCCAGGCTTCATACCCGTGCCCATCGCACCTGGGCCAGGCGGCCCTATCAACACAGCCAACCTGCTAGAGTCCTTGCTCACCCACCGAGGCTCCCCCCTGCATCACGCGTACCATAATGCGCATCCAGCCTCGGGCACTTCGCCCACTGCCCCAGCGGGGTTGCTGCTGGAGGGGTCTCGCTCCGTCGTAGGCATGGTACGTGCCACAACGAAGAACCAACCAGACCAGTCGAGACTGTTGTCAGCCCTGTCTCCGCCCTCTGCTTGTCTCTTGCGTTACGTGCGCGTGCACGTGCGCTGCCTGGCCAGTAGCTGTCGACTGCATACCCACAGCACAGCATGGGCAGCACAAGCTCGTGCTTGACTGCTTGTTGCACCCCCATGGCCTGGGCTTTTCACGCACTTGATGCCGTGTGCCGGCGCACAGCTGTGCACCATACAACAGCTGTATGCCAAAGCACAGCCGCGTGAAGTAAGTTGATGGCCTCACCATGTCACTGCGTTGGTGCTGCTCGCACACTATGGGCCGCAGGTCGCTGGTGTCGTGCGTCGCGGTGGCTATGGCATGGCCGGCCTGGATGGCAGGAGCCCTAGCCGGGGGTCCACTCGGCCAGGCAGCATGGATATGCCGGGCCATGTCCATTTTGCTAGCAGCGGCCCACTGGGCAACTCACAACAGCTGTCACGGCAGGACAGTGGAGAGCACACAGAGGCTGCGCATGCTGCAGGTGCAGGTGCAGCAGAGGGCCCAAGGGTGCCGCCCATGCGGCTCGGGGGCACCCAGAGCTTGTTAGACAAGGTGGCTCTGGGGCTATCGAGCCAGGCGGGCGGTGGGCCTGGAACGGGCACCGCCACGCCTGTCCTGGGCACCAGCCGCCCCGCTTCGGTGATGGGAGATGATGAGGACGACGAGGAGGACGCTGGAGGTGCGTGTTCATTAGGCACTTCAGTCAGCACCGTGCCACCCGGTCGCATGCTGCATCGCTGTCCTGTAGCTCTCAATGGCCTGAGTCTCCAGCTAGTGTGTAGCGGCATGCTGCTGCAGCCGCCGACGTTTGCTCGGGCTCGCTGAGGGATGTTGCTTGCCATGCCTTCCCGTACCATGCACAGAGTATGAGGACGAGGATGAGGAGGGTGAGGAGGAGGATGACGAAGATGACGATGAGGTGTACCGCTACTATGGGCTGGGCGGTACAGCTCGTACTGCTGTTCTGGACGAAGAGGACGATGACTCAGCGTTCTACCCCCAGGGCCTGCCACCATGGAATGAGGACGACAGTGACACGCAGGCTCAGCCGTCGCAGCATTCCCCATCCAGCCTCGCGGGTCAGTCTGTGGATGATTCAGCTGCATCCGTGCCTGTCAGGGGCCCAGGCCACACTCGTTCACACTCCAGTGCCATGGGGCTCGGTGGTTTACCAGTGTCCAGCGCATCAGGTGGTGGGACCGGTCCAAAGCAGGACGCTAGTACGGGGCCTGACATGGCAAGCAGCAGCATGCCCAGCATGGCGCCGCCCCCGATCAACACAGGGTCACAGTCCATGGCCCAGCATCAATTGGCGACACCGGACCTGGGTGGTGGTCTTGGGTCTATGGGTGCATCTCCTACAGCCAGTGATGCTTTAGGTGCGTGCCTTGTGTGCTGCTTCTGCTGCTAGTGATGCCTTGGATGGGTGCAGTTTGTTTTCTGCTTGTGCTTGTGCTGCCATCATAGCCATGCGCGCATCATCCTAGCCGTGAAATGCGCCAACGGTGCCTGCCCTCAGCAGCCGTTTGCATCTGCAAGTGCCTGACAGCCAGTGGCTGCTGACCCTTGTTGTGCATGCAGCTGCCGGGGCGTTCGGCATGGGGTCTCGCAGCGGCAATCTGCCGCCGCCTGTGCCACGGCAGCCCACCATGGCACGACGCATTGGGGTGAGTCGAGCTGGGGCGGAGGGCTCGTGCCAGGGCAGCCTGTTGAGCACCTGCGCGTGGTTGTGCCAACCACACCACTCGTCTGCCTGCCTTGCGCACTCGTGCTGTGGCATCACGAGCATTTCTCATAAGTCACCGGTCTCGACGTCTACGTAACCTGTACGTGTGGTTGATGGTTTGAACATCCGCACCCGCAGCAAAATGTGCGGCGAAAGCTGGAGAGCCTAGTGACTGGCGGTGGAGGCACTGTCCTTGCGCGTTTCCGCATGCCAGGCCGTGCGCTCATGACCCCTGGCGTGAACGGCGCCGTGGTGCGTCCAGGCGGTACAGAGATGCCGTGGCCCTGCTGCTTGCCCGCTGTTCAGCCGGCATGCATGATGGCTGGTTCCCAGGGATATCCATGTGTTCAATGAGCGCACGATCAGGCTGCACGTCGCAGTCGTCAGCACGAGCGCTTGTGGTTGGCAGCTGGTCCATGTTGTTGCATGATGAACACAAAGCAGCCATATCAACAGTGCTGGTTGGCCCCTCCTAGTCCCTCTGATCTGTGAAATCCTTAGCCAGCAACGCCTGAACTCTGCATTCCTTTCTCCAGGTGCCCATCCACGATTTGGAGCCATCCTCTATTGTGGCCCATGCGCTGAGCTCAGTCATGTATGCCCAGCTGCTCAATGCGGCCACCAAGGCCGTCATGGCTGAGGTGAGGCGCGCACAACTTGAGACGGGTGGGTCCGGCTTTCCCGGACCAGCTGCTGCCGTGAGCAGCATGGGTATGCTGCACATGACGCCGTCCATGGTGGCGCCGCCGCTGTCTTTCTCGGCCAAGGACATCCTGCAGCAGCAGGCGCTGGGGGCCATGGAAGCGTGGTCCTCCAGCACGCGCACCATGATGGCGGGGGGCGTCACGCCCCAGCCGTCCCAATCCAGCAACCCTTCCTTGCAGGGGGGGCTGGCTGGGGCAGGGGGAGGCCCAGTCTCTATGGCTACTGGGGCTGGCAGCGTAAGCGGCAGCTTTTCGTCAGCAGCGCCCAGTGCTGGCCCCAGCATGGCGGGGAGTGTGGCACCTGGCTCGGTCACATCCGGATACCATGCCTTTTCAAGCTCTGGGGTGGAGTCAGCCCCTGGCTACCACCATCATCATATGCCACCCCACACCGCCAGTACGGGCGCGTTGCTGGGGGGCTCTGGCGGGGGCATACCCCCCCGGCACCCGGGCTTCGTCCCCCCACCCTCTTTGCCCATGTCGGGCAGTGGGCGTCCGCCACCCGTCAGTGTTGCCAGCAGCAGCCAGGTGTGTCTACCACTGCTGTCTCCTTCCAGCACCTCCCTGTCTGCGTTAACCACATCAGCCAACTTTGGCACCGGTGGTGCGCTGGCGGGCCCTGTCCATGCTGCCAGCAGCGAGGCAGGGGCGGCCGACGCGGCTGAGCAGGCTCGGTTGCTGCCTTCACAGCCGCAGCCACCCCCAGTGTATGGCGCGGGCGGGGTTGGTTTCGGATACAGCCTGAACCAGCTGCACCCTCGCATCGAGGCCGACCTGTGGAGCCAGGTGCTTTGGAGCAGGGAGCCGGCCCATGTCAAGGTAGCATGGGAGGACAAGCCGCCTGGCATGGGCTGGGCCCATGCGCGCTTTGAGGTCGTGGTGTACTTTGCGCCCCAGTTTGCGGAGCTGCGCCGGCGGCTGGTGCAGGTGTGTGGGCTGGTCGTGCTCATGTGCATGCGGCCTTCATCTCGCTTGAAAGAATGAGCATCAGTTGCTGGCAATTGTGCGGCTGCTGGTTGAGGGGCGCATCATCTCATGTCATGACATGGCTGCATGATTCTGCATGGCTGGGCCTGAAGGTGCATGTCGTTTGCTGTGCCTGCTGGGCATCGGGTGTACCCGTGTGGTGCTCTCTCCTTGAACCAGACACGTTATGTTGCCACAGACCCCCACGACTAAAGCGAGCGCGTCGTGCAACTCCTGCGCTCCCCAAAAGCCCCCATGCATGCTGCGGCCCCCATGCCGGAATGGATCTGTGCATGCATCACGCCACGCAGGGTGGCGAGGCGGCATTCGTGGCATCCATGGCCCGCTGCGCGCGCTGGGCTCAACGCGGAGGCAAGTCCAACTCCTACTTTGCTAAGACACGTGATGACCGCTTCATCATCAAGTCAATGAGCAAGGTGTGCCTACCTGAAAAAGATGAATTGCGTTGGTTTCTTGAATTGTTTTCCTAAAACGGTTGGTTCATCAAGAGGTGTTGGCGCATCACGTAGCAGCCATGACAGTTATCAGGCATGCAAATGTACTGAATGACATCTATGAGCAGCAGCACGCGTGTGTGGGCTGGGTGTACATCTGGTCATCAGCATTGGGGATCACCAATGCTTGGGGATGATCCAATGCTTGGGGGGATTGGGGATGCTGACCGGCATACAGACAGTAGCTGTTCTCTGGCAAGTCTGCTACCCTCTGAACTTCTCACATACCAGCGGATGGTGTTGGTTTGTTGAGCACTTCATCACACCAGCATCGCTATGTCTCACCAGCACTCTTCCACTGCTGCACTTTTCTCACCCCGCCCCGTCCTAATTGCCCGCTCGCAGGCTGAGAAGGCGTCCTTTCTGGACTGCACGCCCGCATATCTCCAGCACATGGCGAAGACGGCGCTGGCGGGCCGGCGCACGTGCCTGGCCAAGATTCTGGGCGCGTTCGGCGTGGTGTGCAACCCCGCGGGCGGCGGTGGACTGGGGCGTACCAAAGGAGGTGCCAAGGGCGACCGCGAGGGCTTGGAGCTGATTGTAATGGAGAACTGCTTCTACGATCGCCAGGTGCGTTGCGTGCCTGGTGGCTGCATATGCCTCTAGGCTGCGTGCTAACGTACTGCTGTACTGCGTGCTGTGCTGCGCACCTGTGTCCTACAGTACTGCTGTGGTGTGCTGTGCTGTGCTGTCCTCCGTGCTCTGCCGCGTTTTTGCTTTTACAAGCAGCTGCTAGGGTTACGGCAGCCCTGCACCACTTGAGCTGTACAGTTGGAACCTGCGCACATCATCCATCTGTCGTCCGGTTTGCATTCCCAGCCCTCCTGCCAGCATGGCGCGGGCACCAAGTGAGTCGGCATAAGCCAACAATCCTCCTCGAAAGGGAGGAAATCCAGTTCCATGAATGATTCCTATACCATTCAGCCTCCCACCCTCAACTCCATCAACAATGCTATCTGCCCTCTGGTTCCACCGCTGCTTTCCTTTGCTGCTTCCCATCTGCAGGTGTCTCGCATCTATGACCTCAAGGGGTCGGAGCGCAACCGCT
The DNA here is from genome assembly GCA_001662365.1 of Chlamydomonas applanata. Taxonomy (NCBI): domain Eukaryota; kingdom Viridiplantae; phylum Chlorophyta; class Chlorophyceae; order Chlamydomonadales; family Chlamydomonadaceae; genus Chlamydomonas; species Chlamydomonas applanata. The sequence continues at coordinate 295,120 of BDCZ01000001.1, read as the reverse complement.
TCAACGAGGCAGCAGCAGCCGACCCACATGATGCAAAGGAGGTCCATCTTGATGACAACCTGCGCCGTGACGTCACGCGCACACCACTGCTGGTGCGCCCCTGTGCCCATGCTGTGCTAAGTTTATCCTACTTCATCCTGCTGCCGCTATAGATGGTCCAGATTGTCCCATGTCCCATGGTCTGGTCCTGTTGCACTGCCTACGGCGCAGTCATGGCAGGACATCACCTCGCCACACACTACCCCTGCTCCCAAAACACCGTAGCCCATGCACACCAAACGGACTCCAACCAATCCAATCAACTTCAACTGATCCCAACCAACACAACCGGCCCCAACCAACTTCACCGACTTCTCACGCAGGTCACACCTGACTCGCTGCGCTCACTTGAGCTGGCGCTTTTTGAAGACACAGCATTCCTGGCCAACCTGGGCGTCATGGACTACTCACTGCTGGTGAGAGTGTGACCAGCAGCAGTTTCATGAGTGAGGAACAGGGTGTGTGAGAAGTAGCGTGGCAGGTTATGGGCCCAGGCTGTATCTGGCTTCGCTGTTCCACAGTGGATCTAGGCCTTGGACAAGGCGCTGTTGGGCTGTATGCGTTTTGCTGCATTTGGGTATGTTCAACCAGGCGCATGGCACAAACTGTGTCTGGGCGGTTGACCGGGGTTGTGGCTGTGTTTGACCAGGATTTTGACCGTGTTTGACCGTGTTTGACCGCAGGTGGGCGTGGACCGGGAGGACGCGGTGCTGGCGGTGGCCATCATTGACTACGTGAGGACATACACATGGGACAAGCAGTTGGAGACCTGGGTGAAAGGTTCGGGGCTGCTTGGCGGTAATGGCAAGGAGCCCACCATCGTCTCGCCCAAGCAGTACATGCGCCGTTTCAGGGCCGCGATCATGTCGTACTTCACTGTAGTGCCTGCAAGCGCTGATGTACAGCCGCTGCTGTCCCCTGACTATGAGTGGCCGCAAAAGGGGCACAAGGGCATGGGGGATGAGGGCACCATCCGCATGGAGTGAGGGAGGAAAGCATGTACCAGCTGGGCTTGAAGCCTGATGTCTGCCTTGGGGCAGCAGGCTGTGTGGGATGTGGCAGCGTGATGCACGGGGTGTGTTTTGAATGGTGGCAGTAGTCAGGGTGCTTGGCCTGGAGCAGCCAGGTGGCACCAACACTGACACTGGCACTGTGGGAGGAGCGTTCCCTGCTTGCGCGCGACAACATAGACTATAGGGTGGGAGCG
>BDCZ01000001.1:209962-293052 GCA_001662365.1 Chlamydomonas applanata | reverse complement strand
GGGGGGGGGGGGGGGGGGGGGGGATGTGAAGGGCTTGAAATCGAGTGTGCTGCTCCCGTGCGTTTTAGTTTCACATGCTAATACACGGGTTGATTTGCATGCCCTTTTGCATGCCTGCTGCCATGCCTCAAAGGACTGCATCACCAGCAGCAGCGTAGTAGTGGTGGTTTGTATTGCCGGTAGTTGGCGCTGCGCATGTGATTTATGTGCTACCATGCGAAGAAGCGGCAAGCGCGGGTGTAGTACGGGTGCTTCGACTGCTTTGTAGGTGCTTGAATCTGCCACAGTTCTCATCACCACGTCACAAGTTCTGCCTCCTCGCATTCAAGCCTACAAAACGCAGAGCTCTGCGCAGACCATAAAGCACGCAGTATAGCCATCTGTCGACTGGTAAGTTCATGTGGGTCGCCCAGGTTGCTCATGGCTGAGCATGCAGCAGCGACGGGTGTCGAGAGCTCTGGCCAGGGAGCTGCGTGCATCCTGTAGCCGCTGCCCCCATGCCCAGGCAACTGGGCTGGCTCTTTTTTTCATTAAATTTGTCCTGCACATATGACCAGCCATGCCCACGTGCCCACGCCACCCTCAAGCCTGCAGCCGCTACATAATCAGGAGGCACACCACAATGCATTCCATTAGGTGCCATGACGGCCTCGGTTGATTAACTGGCTGTTGCGCCGCTTCGTGCTGTGGATTTTTCCTCGTTATAGTCGTAGGAAAGCTTGGGGGCGCACACACAGCGCCCTTTCCATGTCCTGGGACGGCGCCAACCAAGCCTTTCTGGCGGTGCCAAGTGGAGTGGTGCAGAAGGCTCATCACTTGCACGTTGAGGCCAGCCCTGCGCTAGCATTGCTGCAGCAGGCACGCGGAGGCAGGGGCTCGCCTACGCAGACAGGGCTGCCGCACGTGGGACGTCTTGACTCTTGTCTTAGTTCGTTTGACGCCCCCCCTATGAACATGTCCTCTATGTCCCACACGGGGCTCAGCATTGGGGACGGGGAACCGACATCGTCGCAGACTGCGACCCTGACATTTTCAGAACCCAGCTCAGCAGAGCAGATCGTCGCGCAACTGTCTGCATCGGGAGCTGTGACCCTACACGCACTGGCGCCGCAGGCCAAGCAGGTGCGTGTGGGCACTCTGGCTGTGGATGCTCTTTATTGCCGTCATGCAACGCGGCTGGCTCACTGGGCTAGCTTCCCCCTGCGATTAATGCCCGCAGTGCTGCACGTTTTATCAACGCACCGGGACATGCGCGTATGGAGACAGGTGCAAGTAGGTGTTGCTCATGGCCAAGCTGTCTGCGTTTCCAGCACGGGGCCGCGTGACGGACAAGTAGCTGCCAGCTGTGCCATGCGCGTAATCAGCCCCCTCAAGAGTCCTTCTTGAGCGCCCTGCTGCATTATTTATGCAGCACATGGGGTGTGGACACATGGGGTGTGGGCACATGGGGCTGATCCTTGCTCGGCGCGGTACCTCCTCTTCCACTGACAGTATGTATTTCCTTTCCGGCCTTGTGCAGATTCATCCATCCAGCGAACTGCCCGCCTCCACAGCTCAACTCTAGGGGCTACCCACTGCGCAACAACGAGCCGGACTGCGCACATTACCTGAAGAAGTGCGTGCGTGCGTGTCTTTTGCATACATGTGGGGATCCACCATGTAGTGTATGAACCCACTCGCCCCGCATTTTCAACATCGCAAGCTAGCGCTTTGAACGACGCGTGCAAGCTGCGAGAATGGGTCGAAATAAGACATCAGCTGATGGCTTGCATCACATGGCAGGGTTCGCGGCACATGGCGCGCACATGGACGTGTCTGTGCGCACCAACACAACGTAGTATGGCATGCCAGCGCAACACGCAGGCATTGACCATCAGCACAAGCCGCACAGGCGTATGCACACCATGCTGAGGCTGTACCTGTGGACTTGCATGGGAGTTGCTACAATGCTGAGTGCCTCACGGTGTTCGGAGGCTGAAGGACTGGGCTAGCAACATTCCTCATGTGAAGGAACTGTCTGACGATGCTTCACATACGCACTGCCTCATGACACTTTGCATGCGCGCAGAGGCTGGTGTGCGTTTGGTCTGACCTGCAAATTCAACCACCCAGAGACCCTCGGGTGAGTTGATTGGCCACCCTGCACTGACCACACATGAATCTGCACATCCGAGTGCAGAGCACCTTGGATCATGGTTACTCATTTGATGTACCGGTGGAAATTCACAAGATTGCGAACTCGTATGGATCTGCTTGTGGGTCTTCCCACTGTGCAAGCATGATCTGCAAATGCCCTGCTGCTCTGCAGGCCCTCGGCACTGCTCGGGCCATATGGCCTCCCATCATCTGTCACCCCCACTCCTTTTGCTCTCAGCCTCAACCACCAGCCTGTGCAGCAGCTGCAGGCAGCCGCATATGCGACCCAGCCTGCTGGCTTAGCATACACGGCAATTTCCTCAGCTCAAGCCCTGCCCACCACACTCTACTACATGCCAGCAGCTACTGCCCAGCCCACTGCTGGCGCCACGCTGCTCCCAGCTGGCCATGCAACTGGCATGCTGGGACATCACGGTGGGCTGGCTTACACCACAGCTCAAATGCAGGGCGGGTACGGCCCAGCACCCCAAGCGATCAGCCCGGCCACAGGGGGGGGCATGATGGGCGTGCGCAACATGCAGGGTGGGCTCGGGTCTCTCAGCATGTACCCCGGCGCGGCAGGAGGCGCCATGGGCGGAAACATGCAGGCGGTACTGATGGGCGGTGGTGGGGCCGCCATGCGCGCGCCAACATCCCATGAGATGTCCATGGACTCGACTGAGCAACTGCTGCGCACCATGCAAGGGCTGCGGCTGCACGGGGGGCACACAGGCGCAGCAGGTGGTGGCCGCTCGTAGGCAGGGGCCTGATAAGCGGGCATTGAAAGGGCGCGCCATGCCATGGCTCAAGGCAGCAAACGGACCTTGGGCTGTCCCTGGATGGCAGGTATTGATGCCGATGCTCCTCGGGAGCGGGCAGGGCATGAGGCTGGCAGCCGACAAGGGGTGCTTGCAACAGCAGCTGCACCCACTCTCATGGAGCTGCAGCCGAGATGCACGGGGGCAGGCATAGAGAGTCGGACATCTGATATCTCGGACGCGTGCTGCGGTGTGTGAGGCGAGGTGAGAGCTGACAACCATGCCTGTATCAGCAGGTGGGCTGGAAGGGAGCATGCTCCTGCAGCCGCAACAGTATCAGCTGTTCATGCGAATCTGGTGGGATCAACACGGGAGCCAGCATGGTGCAGACAGGGGGACAAGCATTATCCGGACATGGAGCCAGAGCAAGGACCCAGAGACTGAAAATGGACAGGTGCCAGAGGTTGTGGTTGGGCTGCAGTGGTGTTTGGTCTTGTGGCATAGGGGCCGCAGACTCCAAGCACCTTGCACCAGCCATTCTTTTTCCCTCAGGCAAGTTGATGGGTGCTATACTTGCTGCAGTGTTTGGGTAACGGGGGCTGGGGCGGCCCTAGGCCGGTGGGTTGTGAGGGCTAATTTGCGCAAGGCGCAGTGGCACGTGCGCGCACACTGGCCGACTGTTACTGGGGCGCTGTGGCTGTCTAGTTGTCCTGTGTGTAGTGAGCCCTGACAACCAAATAAGCACAGTACACCCTGAACAGGGGTAGGGGCTAAGAGGGTTGTTTGGGTGGGCCGTGGGGTGGCGGGCTTTGCAAAGAGGGTAACTGGTGCGGCAGATGTTTCTGTGGGGCTAACTGGGAACAAACAGACGCTGTTTGCATCTGCGTCTCTTACTCTTCTGTGGCTGCAACACCAAATGTTCCGGCAGCGTCTGTGTGTGTCCTTGCAATGACAGAGGTTGCCTATGGGGGGCAACACCTTTTGATGGCACTTGTGTTTTTGCAATGAATGGATACGTGTGGGTTGTGGCCTTGTCCGGATGTTGAGCTGCCTACGAACAAGGTGGCAAATGCACAAGGGCCCCTGGCATGGGTCCGTGGATGAATGCAAGTGCATGGGCTCGGCTTTGCAGTGCTTCATGCTGTTTCCAAAACAGCTGGGGAAGCCTGCATGCTGTTTCAGAAGGCTGGTGTGGGCCGATGCCAGTGTGCTTGGGGCAGTGGATGCAGGCTGTTGAGGAATGCCACATATGACATGCTTGCTTGTGGTTGCGGTCCAGTTCCCAGATCGGGCAGCTCAAGAGGGTTACGAATCACCGCATTGCGATTCACTGCTGCACGCGCAAAGATGCTGCGCAGTCTTTTCCTCCTTATTTGTACTTACTGTGGGATAATAGTGGTGGCCTGGGAGCCCTTGTGGCAGCCACCTGTTCAACTCACATGGACCTTACAGACGGTGGGCACACCCGGCACACCAACCACCAGGTTGTCGCATTGTGATGTGCCATCCTCCAACTGATAAAACTGTTTTGGGTCGCGGCAGCAGATAGGGGCTGTGTCCTTGTTGTATGAGCGGCCAGTATGTTCCCAGTACCTGTATTAGGCAAAGGCAACACAGACACTGTTGGAAGCTGGGAAGGCCGAAGCAAGGCAATGAAGCGCGCAAAGGCAAGTGTGATGTAGCAAGTGCTGCAAGGACAAGGGTTCCTCTCCTGATTGGCGCCTCGGCAGGTGCAGTTCACAGGGGAGTGTTGTGCGCTGAACTCATGCTGCTGCTGCCGATGCGGTTTGCGTTGTACTGGTGCCTATGCTTGCCTTGTGGCCACAATGTGAAGAGCAGCTGCTCTATGCTAGTGGGGGACAGGAGGCTCATCCTGTTTTGTGGGAGGGAGTGTAAGCTGATGGCTGAGGGAGGTCTGATGAGCCAGGTGGGCATTCTGTGCCTTTCCCATGCCAACAGAAGTTTTCTGTGCAGTAGTGGCTCATGCGCTTGCAAGAAGGCGGCAGGTTGCACCACTGCACCTCGTCCATAAGACATTTGTCTGGCAAGCTGCCATTGATTAACCTCTAGCTAAGAGTGCATCACACTTATTACAACCAACACATCTTGAGGCATGGGCAACATTGGGGCTACCTGTCGTGTATCACGGCGCAGGACAAGCTAGAGTGCCTGTGTGCTTGCTCGTGGCCGTGCACGTGCTTTGGTACTAGGAGCATGTCGTGTATGTGCTGATGTGTGATGTCACTTTAACTGTTACTGTTTGAGGGAGGAATTGATGATGCTGGCAGCCAGGTTGCAGGAAGGCGTGATGCTGCTGCTCAAGCTTTTTGTTCCAGCCAGCAGCTCATGCGGCTGCCTGTCTTGACCCCCCTTCGCCGGGACACAATGACAGGTGTCCGCTCTCCACAATTCCTGTCGCTGTGGGGTCATGCTGTGACCTGCTTTGCACACATGATATGGCAAAAGGAGGGCCATTTAGTTCTTGCATGAAAACAACATCCATCAGTGTTGGGGTGGAAGCATCACGATTACAATGGCAGGTGGCGGGATGGTGGAGATGGGCCGGGGGGTAAGGGGTTTAGGGGCCCAGGGCGTGTGTAAGCTGTGTGGGCCGTATGTATGGTGCCGTATGGTGCCAAGATGTTTGCCGCAAAACAGGTGGGGGTATGCACATGGCATGAAGTGTGCTAGTGCTGTGCAGTTTTTGCACTCTAATGGACATAAGGATGCGCGTAAGCATTGACCTGTTTTAGTGCTGGTGTAGGAAGGTCAATTATGCGCGTGCGGCTCCCATTCACATCTTTTCAAGAAACAAGATGAGGGGTGATTTGTCTGCTTGTGTTTGGCAAAGGACAGAGCAAACTGCTCAGGCACTGCTTCTAACAATGATTTTATATGTAACACTCTGGTGGCTGGATTACCGGCTAATATACATCGCAGCTGCGCAACTGCATACTTCAACTGATTCAGCACTTCAGTCCTGGTCTGTTCCCAAACTAAAAGCCCTCTGCCAGCTCAGGATATCAAGAGCACAGCATGGCAGCGGCACCAGGCGCCAGCGTCAGGCAATATCAAATGTCACGCTCAGCGATCTACGGCTGAGCCTTGAACGTTGAAGACCTCCCCTGCATGTCCCTCAGTAAACCAAGCACGCTCGCCCAGCCGCAAAGGCAAAACAGCTCAAAGAGGCCAAAAGAGCAAGCACTCTGATGCCTCCTTTGCAACGGTCTGTTTCAAATTCCTTATTCCATCATTGAGATTGCAGCCACTGAGTTATGGCCGCGATGCAAGTCAAAAGTGACTGCAGCTCATTGAGACTGTCGTCTCTAAACTGTGTGTGCACTGGCTGCCTGGGCCACCCATCAGTGCCTCAAATGCATGGCAACAAGGTCCAAGATGCGCTCAATCTGCACGTCAAACAGGCAACCAAAGAAATTAGGAAGCGCCAAGCATGACATGATGATGAGCAGCCAGGCACAGCGTGTTGCTGGCATGCATGGATGCAGTTGAATGAAGCACAAAAGATGTGACAGCGCATGTCAATTCCAAGCAGATGGCCCGCCACAAGCGAGGCCAGGGGCAGGGCCATGCCTGTAGACAGCCTGCAACACAGCAGGTTTGCAAGCATGAAACATGCAAGGCAGTTGAAGCCCACCTGCTCTTCTGCCAGCCTGTTCTCACAGTCATCCACCAATAGGAAGATCTCAACCTATCAGCAAGGCACGCAACACAAAGCAACCACATCACCTTCACACATGCTCATGCTGAGTGCTGTTCATGCACATCACCATACTGTACATGCTGCCTGCTGCGTGATGTCTTCGCCGAAGGTTAGCAAGACAAGAACCACAGCACGGGCACAATAGCTGGCACAGGCTGAGCGAGTGCGTGCAAGTGGTGCAACTTGCAGACTCTGCTGCTGCATGCACATGCCACACATGCACACACACAGAGAACTCACCTGTGTTGTTGGGCAGGTGTTAATGATGCCTAGGATCTCTGTGCGGGCGAGCTTGAAGGGCTGCAGTTGCAGTGCACACAGGCATGGGCCAACCGCTTGAAGGAGGTTCAACCATGCCCCATAGCCCCACAAGCCTTGCAGCTTAGGCACAAACTACAGCAGCTGCAGCGTGACAGGCAGCACTTCACAAGCTGCTAGTGCCTTGGCTATGGTCTGGCTCACATGCTCAGCTGTGTGATCTCACAGTCGTAGTCGCAAAGGCAGCAGAAATATCTCTCACCTCCAGCTCCTTTGTAAATGCCTTCAATGCTGCCTCATCTCTGATGCCAGCCGAGTGTGTCTGCAGGTAGTGGTACACCTGGGGTCCAAACAAATGTACATGTCATTGCAGGCACCAACTTGGCCATTTGGGGACAACACTGTGGCGTGTAGGCATGCATGCGAGAAAGGTAGCGCACAGTCCTGCACAGCGTGTGAAGCACCATAATGGCGCTTCCAGGATGTATGCATGGCGAAGCCAGTACCCTGTCCCCATGCCCTTTGCCATGCCCATGGCCGTTCTCACCATCTTCTCAGATGCAACAGCACGGCCGCTCAGTTTTGATCCATCTGCTCCCCGCTCCTGCAGCACCCTGAGGACTTCCGAGTTGCTCAGAAGCCCCATAACTGGCTCCGTGCTGCATGCGCAGACGGCCAGTAAAAGATAGTAATACAGTTATAAAGAACAGTGTACAACTCGAGCGTGACTGCTGCCATGCCGCACATTTTCACCATGTTCGCTGTTGACCATTAATGCATTACGTGACCATCACAATTCCTGCATGGCCATGACCTCAATTGGATTGCCATGCTGGAACATGAGGGTTCGATCTGGTTTTCTTAGGGTGGTTTTCTTAGGGTTTACGAGGAGAGTGCCCGGTATCAATGCACATGTATGTACATGATGAGGCTACCTCCATCACTGAGTATATGGGGGCCGGTCATGCGCCGGAAACGAATTGATTAAGTCTTATCAGAAGAATGACTGGGGGTAGACGACGATAGCTTCTGGTATTTAGCTCTGCTGAGGCAGGACAGCACCGATCCCCTCGATCGCAATGGGGAAAGGCGTCTTTGTTTTCAAGCTGTCAAATAGGTATGTATTTATGCGCCGTGGAGGCCAGCGAAAGTAGGACTGAGTTACGCAGGTCATCACAGCTGGCGACATGCGCACGTCACGACTGCTTGCCAGCTGCCCATTCATGATCAGGCTTTCGTATGTTTAAGCGCGTTACCATTCCCTGCAACTGGCCCAAACCCTGGCCGCAGCGCATTCTTCTCGTCACAGCTATTGGTACGAGCATTGCAGGAAGCAAGAAAAATCCCACGGCCCAACAAACAGGAGGTGGGTCTGGGGTTGGGTGCATCGCATGCACGCATGCTGCAGCATGCGTGCTTGCATACACACAGCGCGTGTCAGCACCATGGCCATCAATCCATGCTGGTCTCACCTTGCTCTTGAAATGCAGCTCTATGTGGCCTTTGGACCTGAGGACATGGGAGTGGGTCTCGTGATGAAGGTACCTCGCCACCCGGTGCGTGGGCACATGCTCATCTGCTGTGTAGGTCCACAGCAACAACAACAGGTCTGACCAGCCACACCCTAATCTACCATGCTCACTCACCACCTAGCTTGCAGCACACATGAGCTGCACCATGCCTTGCGACGAGCATGCTGGCGAGCACTACCACTGCACCGCTGCCTATGGCACACCTGCAGGAATGGGCGCTAGTGTTGCCAACAGACCCTGACCGGTCAAACATGGAGTGCACCTTCACACATGGCCTTGTGAGCCGAGTGCACATTTGGTCTTACATTCGAGACGTCCTGACAGCCATCTGCCAAGGAGTGCCTCTGGCCTTTGAATTCCGTTACGAAGACCATGAGGACGACGCATCAGAAATCGTGAGTAGTGTGGCTTCTGCGCTGGCCGGAGCAAGTGCTGAAGGATGGGGTCTTGTGATACTTGTGCTTTGTGCTGTCTGTGTGGCAGTTGCTTGGATGGCCGAGCACCATCCATGCACAGCTGGCCGGAGCGCCCTGCAAGCCATATCTCCTCCTTGTACCACAAGAGCTGCCAGCGCGCAGCCTGCCCTTACCATCATGCCCATCTGTCCCTTACAAGCCCACTTGGTGTTTGCCCTGCAGGGCTGGTTTGACTTCAAGGAAGATAAGTTCCTGGTCAAGCGTGTCCTGGGCGGTGAAGGTGCAGCATGCGAGGCTGTGATTGGCACGGGGGGTGCACTGGTGGTTGGGCCAGGCCACGAGCACGAACACGGCTTGCAGGAGCGCCGCAGTGATGGCATGCGCTCGGCACGCACCGCCATGCTGCCAGCGGCACCGTCCGAGATGCCGGAAGACACCAAGAACAGCGAGTCAGCAGAGGGAGAGGCAAGTATCATCGCTGGGATGGTGCGGCGGGCTGGCAGCTACCAGCCTGTATCATTACCGAGGCAAGGGCCAGGGCCAGGGGGGCCCCCACGCGCTGATCCCTTGCGTGTCGGCTCGCCTGGGTACGGGCATGCAGCCAGTGCTGCAGATATCCTGTCCATGCTGCCGCCTCCCAAAGCCACAATATTGGGAGGTGGCTCCCCCACTACCCCCATGTCACCTACAGCATCGCCACGGTCTGGCCTGCCAAGCACGAGTAGCCATCCTGGTGCCAGCACCAACACGCGCGCTGCGCCACACGGCCTGTTGGATCGTGTGTTGCCACATCCCAGCTCAGCTTTACCAGGGCAAGGGCAGCTGGTAGGCACACGCACGGAGCCAGGGGCGGCAGGGCCTGGGCTCCCAAACCTTCACGGCCCTGCACAAGGCGTGCAGCACGTGCGCCCGACGGCCAGCACAGACACGGCGCCTGGGGGGCAGCCACGACCAACGGGTGCACGCAGCACAGAAGCAAGTTTCAGGCAGCATGCAGGGCACCTTCAGCAGCCGGAGCTGACGCCGCACGCAGGCCCTGCGCCCACCAGACCCCCGCTTGCCTCCATGGGCAGCCAGGTCCCTCCCCCTGGACTTACAGCAGCTCGAAGGCCTGAATTAAGGGTCGAGCCACCCCCCTCCCCCACAGGCCCACCACCCACGGGCCTGCCACCGCCAACCCCAAATGCTGCTGCTGTGCCCACCCCCAAAACCAGCCGGCCGCTCACTGAGCGCCCAGCACCACCCAACCCCAACAGCCTGGCTGGTATGAGATCACAGCTGTTTGCAGCACGCACCCCCACACCCGCCACTGCCCCATCTGGCCCCCTCATCTCCCCAGCCTCTGCCACCTCCATTGCATCAGCCACCCCCGCTTCACCCTACAGCAACTCCCAGGTTGCCAGCAGCTCCACAGCCACCAGCTCCTGTGCAAGCCTGGCCAGCGGTGTAGGCACAGCCCAGCAGCCTGCCTACCCGCTACAGGCTGCTGGCCAACTCACAGCTGCCCTGCCAGTGGATGGCGGAGCAACAAGGGGGCAACCACCACCCCCTTCTGCAGCAGCGCAGCCAGCAATAGGAGGTACTGAGCCAGCGTTGAAAAAGAGTGGGCTACTGGACAGGCTGGCACTGGGGCTGCGGATCGGGAAGTAAGCTTGATCTACACGCTGGTCCAGCCCTCAAGACATGGAGTGACTTAAAATGTAAACCATACACAGCAGCAATGCACTGCGTCCCAAGCAGTACACTTTGCCAGCCCCAGGATTGTGCCTCTGGCAGGCTTGGACGTGTAGTGCTGTGGTGTGGTGAAGTGGTGTTTGTTTGCATCTGTAGCCTCAACACAGCTCAGCCCCTCCCTCACATCCAAGACACAGTTCAAATCAAATCAAATCCCGCCCCCATGCGAGGGAGCTAATCTCGCGGCATGAAATGGACACATTGGGGAGATACTCCACATAAATCAGCCTCTGGTTCTCAATGCCCACATCTGCACTCTCCTCTGCTGCCGCACGCTTGAAAAAGGAATAAAATGCGCAGCGCCTGAAGCCCCACACCATGTGATGATACCCCACCCCTCCTGAGATGCCCGTCCTTCACCAGCAATCACACATCCATGAGCAAGAGTGATGAGAATCTTGTCCTGACCAGCACACGCCTAAGCGACATCCCAGCGGCAGGCTGAGGACACGCATTGCGTGTAGCGCTCCCACCTGCACATGCAACCATGCTTCCACCGCGCAGCAAGGCACTGGCTTCATGCCTCCAGAATGGTGCTGTGCCCAGCCATGGCGCTGCCACCAGTCAGAGCCAGCAGCCGCGTCATGTGGCGCGCTTGCCAGGATTGCTCGGCTTCCTGGCAGACACAGGGGTGGGTGACGGCGCGAGCCGTGTGCGTGTCGTGGGGGCGCGTGGTGAGGGGCTGCCACCATCCTCTCCACTCATGGCCGAAGCCGATCCCGTGCTGGACGCAGCTCTTGGACTGTCAAATCTAAGGTCATTGCCAGGCATGAGGGGACCGCTCCCGCCCTTGAGCTGCCGCTCCGTTTTGCTTGCACGCACCGGCCGATGACGGCCCGAGTCATGTCCCTCATGGCTGCCAGGCCCGTCGACCGCGGTGATCTGAGCAGGCTTGCTGCTTGATTCCAGGAGCGACGCTGGTCTCACAGCCGCCCCCGCCACTGCTGACTGCGCCAGGAGTGTGAGGTTTGAGAGCGTAGAAGAGGGGCCCAACAACCCTGAAGCGGTGCTGCCACTGCGGCCGCCCTTATGACCCATGCCCAGGCTCACCTGCTCTACCTGCCCACTTGGTGGCAGGGTCAGGTGCCGCTCTGCAGCCGGCAAAACACCCCCCTGTTGTGAGCCGGCGCCAAAAGCAGCGGAGGTGGGGGCAGCCCCTGACTTGTGGGACGAGCCGTGTGGGAGGCGGCGCATGGCAGATGGCGCGGACGTGTCATTGCCGAGCGCCCCAGCACCGCCCTGCAGTGCTTTCAACTCCTCTACTAGCTGTGTCCGATGGTGGCTGAAGTACTGGTTGGGTGCAGACCCCGCACTGTTCGCCGCAGTGCTGCTGCTCCTGTCACCGCCCCATTGCAGCTGGGACAGGTTCGGGGCGGCTGCACCTGCGCTGCTGGTGCCGGCTGCGTGTGCGTCAAATGCGATCGCAGCTGCACGACCTGCCAGCAGCCGAGCAGTGCCCAGTGTCGCCAGGCCTGGGGCAGCTGGCGTCTGCGGCACAGCGATCGTAAGACCCCTGCCAGTTGGCCGCACCGCCGGACCAGAGCTACGATCCATGCTCCCCAGCGCCTGCTGCCCCGCAGCAGACCACCGCTGTGGCTGCATGGCTGCAGGGGGCGATGTCACAGGAGAGTTTGCCCGTTCCCCTGGAGGCACTGAACGGCTCTGAGGGGACGCATGCACAGCCACTTGTGCCAATCGTGAGCTGGGGCTGCCCTGAGCACCAGGGCCACGTGCGGAGACCGCCCCGTACTTTTCCCAGTCCACCCCAGCGGCCATATCGGCCTCCATGTCCGCCACCACCAGGCTCGAGCCCAGCGCATGTGCCAGGGACAGTGCGCTGCTGTGACGGCGTGTGTAGATGTTGGATGGTGACCCATGCATGCCAACACCCTCGGTGGCTGCTGCGATGGCCGCGATCAGCCCGGCTACACTGCTTGACGAGCCTGCTGCTGATAAGCGGCGTGTGCTACCCGTGGGAGCGCCAGTGCCCATGACCATGCCGCGGACAGCGGTCGGGGGCACAGCTTCATCTGACCCAACAGCCGGCAGGCGGTTGGTCCCGGAGGCAAATGTGCCTGCTGACAGCAGCTGTGACGCATGCATCGCCAGCTGGCTCATGTGAGCCAGCCCAGTGCTGCCTTCACGGCCGGAGGCATGCCATGAGCTGCCATGTGTACCAGCAGACTCATCTGGGACCTCAGCCACAGGGCTGCATGCCCCATCCCCCGGTCGCCGCACCGACAGCCTGCGCGCTTGTGCCAGGGCTGTGCGCGACAGCGCGCCTGATCTGTCCCCACCAGCCGCTCCCGAGCTGCTCTCAAGCGCGGATACGCGGCGTACGAGCTCAGGGCCTGTCGAGCTGTGAGGGCTGACGATGCCCTCAGCAAACTTGACGCGCGCACGTGGGGGGTGAGATGGTAAATCCATGGTGCTGCTTGCATTGGCTGTCATTTGGGGGCCCAGGTTGGAGGCCGTGGGGCTACCAGGTGAAATAACGGATGGTGATCTGTGAGGCAGGACAACCAGTGATGGCACAAAGGATGAGCCATAGCGAGCATCATGAGACCACTGGACAGCTGTGCAGGCAACATGGCAAGGCGCAGTAGTGCAGCACTGCAGTAGTGCCGCCAGGCAGCGGTGCAGCGGCATGGCTTACCTGGAAGCGGAGAAGGGCGCGCTCGAGCGGTGGGGCCGTGGCGGCATATGCAGCATGTGTGGACCAGAAGGGGTTACTGGCGTGCCGGAGGCAGTAGTATGGCTGCCATGTGGAGATTGTGCTGGGCTGGACCCTGATTCCACAAGCAGGTGGATGAGTGGGGGCGGCAGCCGCTGCGCTGCGTGATATCCGCCCATGCCCGGCGACAGCAGCGCCCCGCCTGCGGCGTGCTGCAGCAGCGTGGGCAGCGCCCCTGATGCCGGCAGTAGCACCAACCGACGGCTTTGCTCCTGCTGCGCCTCCAGCGGGGAAGCAGATGCTGCAGGTGGCCCTGGGGAAGGATCCAATCCGCCGACCGGCAGGGACGCCTGCTGCAGGGTCTGGGGCGAGGGGGCTGTCGTGCTCCGTACGCCTTGTAGTAGCGCGGGTGATAGGCCGGCCGCCACCAGGAAGTCAGCCTGCTCCGAGGCCCCACCCTCCCCGACTTCCACTGCGATCTGGGTCCGCCCTGCGTGCCGGCGCCACAGCAAAGAGGACGAGGAGGGACCGTTGCTGGCTGCACCCGCTGGCGCACCCCCTGCTGCCAATGTGGTGGCACTGGCCGGTGTGGTAAAGGATGATGATGAGATGGTCCCAGCATGCATGGAGAACAAGGTCTGCGAGCCCGTTGCCTTGCCCTCACTGCTCAGCATGCCGATAGCATCCTGGAACGCCGCAGGCAATGCTGCTTCGCCCGGCATGTCTGCCCCCGGGTTGAGACCGCCCGCACCCCCTGCTGCCCAGGCCCCGTCCTGCATGCTGTCCTCAATCGGCAGCCTATCAGTGGTTGAGGCCGTAGTGGCCTGGGCCTCTGTTGGCACATGCTCTCTGCCTGGTAGCAGGGGTGGCAGAGGCACAGAGCCTGCCCTGTGTGCTGAGGAATGCTCCAAGGAGTATGACTTGCGCAGCTGTATGGTAGGCAGCGGAGGAGGTGTGATGCCATTCTCTGCCGCCACAGCCCAGTCTGCAGGTGGCCCCCACACATACGTCTGCAGCACGCCTTTGCCCTGCGACAGCACACACAGCATAGACATACTCAGTTGCGGAGTACACTGCTGAGTGTGCTGGCAACAAGCACAACAGGCAAGACCACATAGAGTTTACCCTAACTGTCCGGACACTGCCCGGCCCCTGCGCAGCAACAAAGCAGCCTGTGCACCACACACACAGCAAACCGAGATTGAAAACAGAGGATGAATGAAAATAAACAGCACACCCCACAGCCTCACCTTCATCTCCACTCCTCCAGTGGGCAGGAAGCCACGCAACTCCTTGGGCAGAAGGCTGGCCGTCGCCTCAGAGATCTGGATGTGCTGGTGCGGGCACGTCTGCTCCAGGCGCGCTGCCGTATTGACCGTATCACCAAAGACAGACCACTTGGGCACCCCCAAGCCCACCAAGCCTGACACGCATGGGCCGGTGTGCACGCCGATGCGAAGCGCCACGAGCTGGCCATTGGGCATCCGCACGGGGAAGGAGACACGCAGCATATCGATGGCGAAGCCAACGACACGCGCTGCGCCTTCCGCCGGGTCATGCGCCTCATCCACAGCCTTGAAACCTTCGGGATCTGGTGCTAAGATGCCTGAAGCCACCTGCAGGCCAGGCATGTGTGGACTGGTGTTAGAGTTGCTACTCCCGCTCCCAACACGTGTCACACAGCAGGTACGCAAGTAATGCCCTGCACACCAGTGCTCCTGTGGCATTATGAACAAACACCAGCGTGCGCCCAGCAGCTTGCCAGTTCAAACACTCATGAACATGGACATGTGAGACGTACAGATCGTTAAGAATAGCTGGAACACGGCATGTCATGGCCAAGTTACAGCCAGGTCAAAGCCATGTCACTTCAGGCATGTGCATGCACGCACGATGAATGCATCGCCGATCGTGTCGATCTTCTGCACGCCATGCTTCTCCACCAACCGGTCATAACGAGAGAAGAGGTAGTTGAGGAACACTGCAGTGGTGCAGCAAGCCAAGTAAACACATGTGCGCATTAGCCAGAGAAAGTATGCATGGGTCGTACCATGATGTGCAGCACCAGCTCGAGGCCCAACATCACACGCATCAGTGCATGCAGCTTCATGCCTGCGCCTCGCTGCCATGCCTAAGTTACACAGGCAGCCTCATGCCTCCTTGAGTGCAACCAGTTGGGCGTAAAACACCCAGGTTATATTGGCGCATTCAAGGTGATGTATGGTATGTGACCCTTTCCTGCACCAGTGCATCACTCACCGATGACTTCCTCAGCAGGTACATCCTTGGACATGGCTGTGAAGCCCACAATGTCCATGAACAGGATCGACACGTCCACATGGGACCTCGCCAGCTTGGCAATTTTGTCCACGGTGATATTCTCTCCCATGGACAGGGCCTCAATGACGTGGCGTGGGAAGATCTGGCTGAGCATCGCCAGCTGCGCCTCAGTCAGCTCACTCAAGGTGTTCTCAAGCTGCGCGCGCTCCGTCACATCGCGCTGCACCAGCAGCAGCGCTGGCTCACGCGTCACTGGATCCACCACTGGCTTGATCTCAACCTCATGCCAGCACCACGCCACCTCCTCCACCACCTCCTCGTCAACCTTCTCGACCACCTCCTCCCCTACCTCACCCAGCTCGGCCTCTGCCTCACCCGGCTGTGGCTGTGGCGGTGATTGTCCTTTCTCAGCCTCCTCCTCGGCCCCAGACCCTTCAGAATGGGTGGCAGTGCCTATAATGACACCAGCCCCCTCCACTGCCTCGCCGCCTGTGGCAGCCCGTGTGTACGCCCAGCCCTGCACATCCGGAAGGGTTATTGACTTTGACGCATGGCTGAGCCTGGATAAGCGCGTTGAGAGCATGGGGCTTGTCGACCGCTCGCCTGCCCCAGCAGCCCCGCTGTCTGCAGCTGCACCAGACGTGCCTGGAGCCGGCCCAGTTGCTGACGATACCTGCTCGCTCTGCAGGTTGGGCGTTGAAGCCGCGTTGGGTGAATTGTTGAGGTCCAAGGACATGCGAAGCCGGCTGGGGCTGCGTGGCTGCACCGCGCTGAGCAGCTGCGTGGCAGAGGATCGCCTACTAGCCACACGCAACGCGGACTGGCCCCTACCAATGGGTTCATCCTGTGCGGTCTCTCCTTCACGGAGGATCTCCATTGCGTTGAGCAGCGAGGAGCGGCTCGGCCCACCCTCCTGCTCGGATGACCCATGCGGCTGGTGCAGAATGGGGCCTGATGGACGTGCTGCCCGCACATGCGTTGCAGCCTCAGGGCTTGAGTGTGGCCGTGAGCCGCTAGCCCCATTGCTGTCCACAGCATTCAGCATGGACAGGACCTTGCGGGGCGGCTGGCGTGCCAGGTTACGCTGAGCTGATGCCTCATATGCTGCGATCCCATCAGCTGCCTCGGTGGTACTAGAGATGTCATGCCCTGCCCGTGATGAGCCACTGCCCCTGGAAGGGGACAAGCCTCCGGGGGACAACGGCCGTGTGCCATTCCAGCTTGCCATCTGCGGCTCCCCCAGCTGAAGTGAGCGACGCCCGCTGATACGCGGCGAGGGGGGCGCCTGGAGCACCTGCCTCCCGCCGCTTTGTACTGCCTGCTTTGCGCCTGCACGGATCTGCTCAGCTGCCTCCATACTGATTTTCGACCGGGTGCCTGGTGTGCTGGCTTCTCGAGACTCTGGTATGTGCGCGCTTAGGTCAAATGCCGCTGCTGCTGCCGCAGCTGCCGCTGCAGCATCCAGCTTCGACCGCCCCCGGGTAGCCGGTGCTGTTGAGGCTACAGCCACCGCCCATAGCCCATCTTGAGGGTATTCCCCCAGTGCCTGCTGTTGAGCAGCGGTAGTGCTGGATGGGGGCGGGTTGGCTGCAGGCGATGACACCGGTTGCGCGTCAGATGCTGAGCTGGCATCATTTGTTGTCAGCCTTGACTTCGCACTCTCCCACGCACGTAGCACACGCGGGCCTTGCGTTACTGGGGATTGCGCGGTGAACGATTGGCTGGTGCCCGCCATAGAAGACAAGGCAGCAGGCTGCTCTGCTGCGCTGTGTGCCCCCGGTTGCAAGCCAGAACCCCCGGAGGTCCCACTCGCTGGAGAGCCCACAGCTGGCCCAAGGCAGGAGCGTAACATCGCACTGCGTGCTTGCAGTATGTCTTCTGTGTTGCTGCGGCTGGTGGCAGCAGGGTGATTGAGGAGGTTGCTGCTGCCGGGCAGGTGGAAGTTGGTGCCAGAGCCGTCCCGCGAGTAGGTGCCACCTTGCAACTGCAGGTGTGACAGTTGTGCATGGGAGAGGGCTGAGCGTGACGGCGCCAGCTGGCCAGTGCTGAAGCTGCTGCCTGAGGACGCTGCCTGCATGAGCAGAGCGTTGAGCCGCGTGCCGGTTGTGAGTGCTGTGTTGTGTGGATGGCGGCCCGACCGCGTGCCTGCTGTCCGTATGGATGTGCCGCTGGGAGCAACGCCTGACATTGGGGCGTCTCCGCCGTCCCCCGGCCGCAGCGTGCTGGATGCATGATGCTCTGGCCCCGCCTCTCCACCAGCCCCCTTCCAAGCGTACCCCCGCCCACCGCTGGCATGGTCCAGCAGTGTGGCTTGCCCCAGCAAGGAGGGGCGGGTGGACACCCCCCCGGCCCCTGAGCTGGCATTCAGGGCAGCCTCGAGCTCCACCTGACCAGCGCTGAAGCCAGGCAGGGCCTCATTGCTGTCGCCCGCCACTCCTTGGAACGCCACCAAGCTGCCACGCGCCCGGAATGAGTGTTGGGACATGACACGGCCAACGACGATGCGCTGCTGCACGGGGGACCCTGTCCCAGCGGCTGCGCTGGCCTGCTTACCAGGACCGGGAGCTGAGCTCCGGTTTGCTGGAGGCTCCCGATTGGCTGGGCCTTTGCTGCTGGCTCCAGCGGTTGCCAATGACGTGCCAGGTACTGACGATGAGGCTTGCTGTATCGAGCAAACCAGGCCGCTGCCTGCACTGTGACCCGCCCGGACCATAGGTGCATCCCGGCCAGCGTGGTATGTAGCAGCACGTGCTGCAATGTCCAGGGGCTGGGAGTTGTTTGCTGACGTCCGCCCGCTGCCAAGGAGCAGCTCTGCATGAAAGAACACAAAAAGGCAGTATACCAGCAGGTGGACTTGCTATGGAAATGCTTCTCAAGGCTTAGAGCACCTGTGACACCCATGCTCTTGGATCAGTGATTTGCTTGGGTCATTTGGATCAGCAAGCGATTGCAGTGCATGAACCACAATGCAGGCTGATGTGTATAGTACCCACCATGTACCAGATCCATGTCAGAGTCTAACGCGCGTGCTGACTGGCTCTTGTGGCCCATCCCTGCTCCAGAGCGAGCGTTGACTGTTAAGGACAAGCCGTCGATCCCTGCGGAGACTGAAGCTCGCTCAACTGTGGCATGTATGCCTGAGGTGCCGGGCCCGCGCTCCTGGCTCCCACTCGCCAAGCCTGACGTGGCAAAGGCGGCCGCCTCAGCAGCTGCCGCAGCCAGTGCGGTGGGCCGCATTGAACCCAGCGGGGTGGCGCAGTGCGTGCCTGATGCACGGGACCGCCACCCACCGCCATCCTCCGAGGCGTTGCCTACCCAAGCGCCCATGGCTGCGCCATCTGTGGATGATGCAAGGCCCCTGTTAGATGATGAGGGTGGCACCGGGGGCAGCTGGTGCCCCCAGCTGGCGCCAACCTGTGCACTGGAGCGGTTGCTGTCAAGAGCGGCTGCACCCATTGGCCCTGTGGCGCCTGGCTGCGGCGCGCGCACGCCAGAGTAGGATCGCATGCTGCCTCCCTGCCGCTCTGCATTGCTGTGGGAGCCACCTGTATAGGAGGGCCGCCCGCTCGCAGCTGCAATGGGTGCTGAGCTGTGGGGTGTATTCGAGCTGGCGCTGATCCGTCTGCCCTGGCCTGCAGACACTGTCGTGCCTTGCGAGTGGAGCATCCCGTCACCGAGCAGGCTGGCTGGCACCCGCATGATGCGCCGCCATGCTAGGCCTGCGATAAGCACGTCCTGCGCGCACAAAGCCACACACACCACACTTGCATTGCTTAATCGCCATCTCCCTCATATCACACTGGCGGGACACCGCAGGCCGCTGCACTCGTGCTGCATGGATGCCACACGGGGCACCATGTGGTCTAGCAATCGGCCATTCCTTTGCCAGGGCATGGTGGGTGTCATGTGCAGATATGCTCCTTGCATCGCCATGGTGCTCTTGGTGCCCGTGAGCGCATTGAACCACAGCACATAGTGGGGTCGCTGGCCTGGTGGCCCCACCTACCTCCAGCATTTCTTCTAGCGTCTCGGGGTCCTCCAGGGCAAACAGCTGAGGGAGCAGCCCATACCGCAGCCCAAATGAGAGATGGTCCTCTGGACTGGGCCCAGCTGCTGCTGAGGGGCCGACCAGCGTGGCCACTTGTGTTTTGGGTGAGTGCCGGCAAATGTCAACCCCCTCGATGTTGGAGAAGTATGCAACTGACAGCTCGTTTTGTGCGAGCACCACCCCGTGCTGTGTGAGCAACGTGAGCAGCGCCGGCACTTCGGACATCATCAGATGCGCGCGCTGCACGGCTGCCGACACGCGTGTTGTCTGCTGGAGTGTTGAGAGTACCAGTGACGGAGAATGTGGCACTGCAGTGTCTGGGTTGTTCGGTACGACCCAACCGCTCGACGTGCGTGCTGGTGGATGAGGTCCTGGAGCACTCCCTGACAGTGGCGGCATGTGCTCGATCACCAGCACACGTGCGTCTGGGCCCAGCGTTAACTCAAGCTGCGCAGCCGACCGTGTGCAGAGCTGTATGCTGCTGCTGAGGTTGGCTGGCCATCCTGATGGCACAGCTGTCTCCATGCTGGTGCTGCGATCACGCACTGAGGGCGACGCCAGGAGCTGCAGGGCAATCACAAGTGTGCGCTTGAATTGACATAGTGTGGTGTGTGCTATCATGCACAGCACCAGGTACTCGTGTATTTGTCAGGCACAATTGCATGCTTCGACCCGCGACACTGCTTGCATGCAATGCCACACTTGCATGCTTCACCACCCCGCCCTGCCCTTGCGTGATGCGTACCTGGCCCATACACTGCAGAGCGCTGCCAAACAGCGGGTCGAACGACGCTAGAGCTGCCATGTGATGGACATAGTCGATGAACATTACGGGCAACCTGAGGACGTCCACCAGCACGAGCACCAGCTCTCCACGCTCCTGTCGTTCCGCAACCTCCTGCCCAGAGACCACAGCAAAGACACCTTTGGAACAAGTGATTGCATTTGCAGCACTCGCCCCTGGCGCAGACAGGCTGAAGATAGCGATGCTTGGCCCGGTGCCGTTTTGCGCGGACCCTGCCCCGTCTCGGCGCTGCCTGGTGGAGGGGGGTCCAGTAGGCTGGACATCGCGCGCTCGGGCCGCCCTTTGCCCGGACTGCAGCACAATCAAAAGAGGTATAGCTTGGTTTGCGTGGCTTTGGCACAAGTGCGAGCAACCAAAACACTCACCTCGCTTGCGAGGGGAGGGGGCGGGGGCCCAAACAAGCAAGCAAATACGTGCTTGAAGGGCATCTGAAAGGCCAATCTTCAACCCATATTGACCCGTCCTGCAGGTCGTGCAGGTCCTGGAGCCCAGATGATATGCTGAGGCATGTTTATTACGGAAGCCCCTAGGTTTCTATGGCTTCTTGAGCCCACGAGGTATGGTCGTTAGGTGCATCAACGGTGATCTTTCCAGTCTTCTCCGGTGCGCGCAAGCATGAGCGTGGGTGCAGCACATGCGCAGTTGCAGGTTCCTTTACATGCTGTCTGAATTCTGGAAAAGGGCATGCCAGAAATGCTACCGTAGCTCATTCATTGGCTTTTCTTTCCTGCTTCTGTAGCGGCCATTTCTAATGCAGCCCTTGATCTGGACACGGCCCTAGATCAACCAGTACCCCACAGCTGCCAGACACAGCAATCTTTTTCTTTCAGCATTACAAATAAACCAACCTTTGCACCTTCTGCACGTCAATCAAAGCACAGTTTTTCCAGCATCCTTTGCCTTTGCCTTGGGCCACGGTATTCGAGTGCGTGGATTGCGCAAGCCAAGCACCGAGCTGCTTCTCGTCATGAGCGACCCTATGCATGAGACAGCAGTACAATATCTGCTTGTCAATGATTGCGAGCACATGCGCATTTGAGCGTGCGTGGGTATTGGGCCAAGCCAGCATCGAGTGCCAGCCACGAAACGCCAGCCATGCCCACCCTCGCCAGCCCCATCCACGCCAGCCCCATCCACGCGCACCCAGGATGAACCTACCTATCACGCAGCCCGTGTGCCTGCCTGCACACACCAGGCAACACAATTGATCATGCACGTGCTGCTGAGTGCCGACCTTGAACATGGCCAGAAGATTGCACGCCGCTCCAGGAGCGGCAATGGCCGAGTTCTGTGCTGGTAGCGCAGCTAGTGCGTTATCCCGGCTGCATCTAACAGGCCTGACAGAGAGTTTGACCTCATACAGCAGCACCAAGCCCACGCAAGCGTCCATGGTGCTCGCCATTGGAACCCCTTCGGCTTGTACCACTGACTTGTGACCGTAAGCATCATCACATTGTCTCATACGATTGCCTCATCGGCTTGCCTGCCGATACTGCTTCACTCTGGCACAGGCAGCCTGGCAATGGCCGCCGCCTATGTGGGGTTCCGATGCTGTTGATCTGGTGTTGATTTGTGAAGGCGCCCTGCAGTGCGTGTGCAGGGCCTGGATGGGCGTGCATAAGCAGGCTGCCCATGCTAGCTGCCACCATGAGGCTGGTGTTTGGCCCCGGCCGCTGCAGCGCAGATGCATGTAGGCATGGAATGTGCACTACACTGGTCAGCGTGCGCCGCGGCACTGCGCTGCTCTCTCAGCCCGTGAGCCTGTGCGGTGAAGCTATTTGCTGTTGGAGTTCCCCAGCCATGGCCGGGGACCCAGGACATACTGCCTTGGGTCTGGACGCCTTGCGGGAGCCGAGGGCGCGTGGAACAAGCGGCGATACATTCAGAAGAGCTGAAGAGCTGTCCAGCCTCCAGGCCTTCAGATGCTAAGGCTTCCATACCTGTGTAAACACCGGTCACCACCACGCTCAGTGGCATGCTGCTGCCCGGCTGAGACCCTGCCTTATCTGTGTGACCCTGGCTGTTGTTCAGGGATACTAAAACCTCGTGGGCCTATTTCCACTCCTGCTACTGGCTGCTCGTGCTGTATGCACCCGCCTGCTATGATCCATCGGACGTGCTGAGGGAGCGGGATCAGGATTGGCTTGACCATGTCTGGTAGCCAATTCAATAACGAGGTGAGGCCCACATCACGCCTCAGTCACAAGTTGGAGAGGAGTTTGCAGGCCCATAATTGTGCAGCACACTCTCCACACACGTTTCCAGGGGTGGCACGTCCCGTTTGGGGCGCTGGTGGAGGCAACTTTCCACCAGGACACATCAAAGCACATTGCGTCGCACAGCTCGCTAGTGTCTGTGGTACACGGCGGTGTCCACGGTCACTCTTGCATGCTGTACGGATGCAGACAACTGACATGCACATGCACACGCAGCTCGCTCACTAGCCCTCTGTGCACAATCGATGCAGAAATGAACCAGACAACACGATTCAGCCTGCGTTCTAAATCCTCGACGACCATACTGTGCACATGCCACTGTGCACATGCCATGCAGTGCCCGCACGGCTGCAGCCCATAAACCCTGATGTACATGGACACGGCATGCAACAAAACTTGACCCCACATGCATACGACCGTCTGGTAATGTGCATCGTACTCGCATCAGGTCCATGAAGGGCGCCGTCAACTTGCACCATGAATCCCTCAAAAGCTTTGCCGTGTGCACGCCATCAGCTGCAGCTTGGCACTTCACTGAATCCAGAAATCCAAGATCTCTGCCCAACATCAAAACGGGTACAGAGCAGGTACCCCCCAAGCCTCTTCCGCAGAGCCGTTGGCGGGCACATCACTGACCGTCCGCAACACCATGTTTGTGGCTCCTCGCCGCCCCCACTCCTTGCTGGCTGCTCAACAGCTGTTTGCCCCACGCAGGCCAGGCCGCCACGCCCAAGCTGCCTGTTGGCCCGCCTTACTGTGCCTTCTTGGTGTCATGCGGCTCTGGCGTGGCATCTGCACTACTGGGGCCGGGCGTGTCACCTGCCGGGGCGGCGCCCTTGTGATCGCCCTCCTTGCGGGCCCGCTTGGGGCTCGGCAGCAGGAACGCGAGCACCGTCATCACGAGCATGAAGTAGTGGGGCAGGAAATGCACTGACTGCAGCACTTCGATGGACCGCTTCCAGTCCAACAGCTGCGGAGCCACAGGCACGCATGTGCAGCAGCACGCATGTCAGCAAGAGCGTCAGCCACCCAGCCCGTGCTCAATGTTGGTAGGACGGGCCGCAGGCAGGGCCGTGCCTGACAGTGCGGCAGCCCGCCGGCAGCCGTGCACGGCAGCACCACAGTCTGGCAAGCACGGGCTGTGCACATAACGTGCACCCAGCCCGGTTCCTGACATCGCCTCACATTACCCCGGGCATGTACGACAGGCGTGTATATACTGCAAGGTGCGCATGCTCCTACACACGCCACACATACTGCGTGCATGCTCCTACGCACCACAAACGTCATGGCCAGGTGATCCAGCATGAGCCCCGCCAGCATGATCTTAAGAGCGCGCATGAGCAGCGAGGAGCGAAGGCCAGCAGGCACCAGCACTCCCTCCAACCTCTGGATGCCATTCGAGGCCTGTAGGGGAAGCAATGAAGAGTCTGGGTCGGGAAGGGAAGGCCGCGGGTTGGCGGCTGACAATGATGGTGATCAACAGGCCCAGCCAGCAGGTGATAACAGCAACCAATGGTTGCTAGCCATTGATAATGGCTAGCGCCTCCTGCCAGCATGCATAAGCATGCTGTGGCAGCATACTAGAGGTAGCTGGGGCTGGGCTTTCAGAGCGTTGCGCACCTGAAGCATGAGAGCTGACGAGGCGAAGAAGATGAGGTAGCCTGGGTACAGGCCGTGCCACACGCCAGAGACCAGCTGGGTGGCCAGAAGCTGAGGGAAGCCAGGGCGCTTGCCATCCGGGGTCAGACGGTCATAGACATACCTGCAGGATCACAGGCCCATTGAGTCAAAGGACACATTGCTTAGTTATGGAGGCCGGATGAGGCGCAGCAAGAGTCATGCGTAGCTGCCCAATCCTCTAACCTCCCAGCCTGTATTGCTTGCTTCTCAAAACGTCCTCTACAAGGCAAGCCAGCAAGAGCATGGCAGCACTCCAGATGCAGGCCCTTGAACCAGCTCTAATGCACCCTTCAATCCTCTCCGCTCTGTGATTGTTTACTTTGGTCGTATGGAGCCGCCTGCAGCACCAATGCAGTACTTCACGTACCTTCGGAGGAACTTGCCAGTGAGGATGTTCCAGTGTCCAGGAATAGCTCGTGAGTACTCGGACAGCTGCACACCCCAGAAGCGGACATTGCAGCAGCGACCCCTGCATACAGTATGAGCATCAACGACGTGCCTCATCGACGTGGAGTGGTTACATCAGACTAACCACCACCTGCACCAGCCACATGCGTGCAAAGCAGGGATGGGAGGAAAACAGCTGGGTTCAGTGCCCTGAACCTAACAGGGCACCTGAACCTCGGTTCCTGTGATGGGAGTGGGAGGGGAGGGCCCTGAGCAGGGCCCAGGATAGTGGCAGCCATTCTTGCGTCTTATAGGATCGTAGGAACAAGCCTGTTTTTTCTTGGTTTCGAATGGCTGCTGTTTTCGGCTTAGTGAGTTGCTGGGTCGGGGTCTTGTTTCCTGGTGGGTCCGGGTGCAGGTTGGTAGCTCAGGGCGCGCGCTGTTGTGGGGCTTTGTGTGTTTGTGTGTGTGTGTGTGCATCTTCGCTCAATGTCGCTTGTTCCTCTCCACTGTGTAATGCATGCCTCCTCCCTTGAACCCCCATCATATGGAACTGCACAACTGCTAAGCAGGACGCATGCCTGAGCAGGACGGGTGTATAAGCAGGGCGGGTGTCGAAGCAAGCGTACCACTGGGCCTTCCCCTTCTCATCAAACCCAGCCAGGTCCAGCCCAGCAAAGATCTGCACGCAGGGCACCAAAGTGTGACCATATTCTCATCATTCTCATGAGTAGCAGGCGCCATCAGCAAGCAAAAACAAGGCACACTCGCAGCCCATGTTGAGTGGTAGGCCAGCAATGCCTCTGTTATCTCTGTTCCCCTTCCACCATCCCACTCCCATCACTCGGTTACACTTACAAGGGAAGCTTCACTCATCTTCCACACAAAGTAGTAGCGCAGCTGGCACACAATGCCGCATGGCCAGTGCAGGAAGAGCCTGCATGTGGATGCAGGTGAGGCAATGCTGGTTGCGAAGGCATGGCGGGCGGTGCGCACAGATGCCATCAGTACTGCTGCAAAACGTGTGATGTCTGCATGTCTCACAACACGTGGTGGCACTGCAGCAGTGTGCTGCGTCCTGCCTGAGCCCCAGCCATCCCTGCACTTTGAGTCCAGCCGCAGGACTAGGCGGCTCACAGGCTGCCCCAATTGGCAGGCACGAATGAACATGTCATACTGCAATACCACAGCTGCAGCTGAGCAAAGCCAGGTTGGGATGGTGGCATCCGTGATGATCCCCTGTGCCACCACCGCCACCAAGCACCAGCACTACAGTACTCACCTCACAGGGAGGCTCAATGACTGGTACCATGGCATGTACAGCATGGCGATACCGTACCGCGGCTCCAGGTACAACATAGAAGCCATGAACAGAATGGCTTGCACCATGGCCCACAGCCCATGCAGCAAGAAGGGCGTGCGGGGATGTTTCTTGCGATCCCATACCTGCGCAGGCAAGGGCACGAGCATGGGGCTGGTCTGAGGCTCCATATTCATTATAACCATAGACTGGATCCCTGCCCCACTGCAGTGTCAAGAGGGCGGCAGAAGCCTTCGAACAGCTCGCTGACAGTTCCTTGCGCGTCAGCGTAGCTGTGAAACACCTGTGAAACGATGCCTCAGACAGCAGTACCTCGACAACCTGGCCCCAGTGCCTTCACAGCAGCGCAAGCCGAAGGGAAGCAGCCCACACCCCACAGCTGGTGTTGTGGTTACCTACCCCGCCCTGCTGGATGAAAGTGTTGTACTCAGAGAACTCCAGGTAGGGCCCTGCCAGCAGATTGCCAAAGCTGTGGACACACAAGAGAGGTGGTAGAGTGCTTATAAGTTTGTCAGGCAGTGTAATGCAAGAATGCAAGTTTGAGCATGCGCTCCTCAGCTTATGAGTTCACCCCCCTCATGAAACACAGGAACGATCTGATACTCCTCCTGTCTGTGAGGAGATGAGATGGGTTGATTTGAGATGAATGAGATGGATGAAGTGGGACAAAGTGACTCGAAATTACCATAGTTTCAGTCTCAATGTAAAGGTCCCAGCTATCAAGCCGTCCTATGCACGCCTTGTGTGCTGCATGCAAGCTCCCAGGCAGCAGAGGCTACTTGAGTTGGCCCTCACCTGAACGCGTACCCAAGCACCGCCAAGGGGGAGGGGAACCGGTCCAGCTTGTGAGCTGACTGGTACGAAGACAGCGGCTGCACAGGGACAGGGACATTGCTAATTCTATCGTGATGCCATAGGTGATGCCAGCAGGCACATGAACAGGAATGGGGCAACGATGAATGAATAGGCCCATGCACGGTAAGATGTGTTCCCTCTGCTGGAACATCCAGGTGCAGGTGCATGGTTGCTCTTGGAAAAGTTTGCAGCACCAAAGCCACAGCACTGCTCCCCACAAGCACCCCGCAGTTCAAACCTCATCCATGGGCTGTGAGGATGGCCTTTGTACCTTTTTGCTGTAGCTGTCCTGGTAGCAGACAGCAAGAGAGATCAGCTTCAGCACGAGGGTCATGGAGCCACCTATGTGGTGCAATGACACATGTTGCACAGCCAGGTCGCACAGCAAGCACCACCCATATGCTAACTTTAGCATGCATCATCCTGTTTGGAAACGCTGCAAGGCGGGCGCAGGCATGTGCCTCAGCCTGGCCAGCATTCCATGCACGAGAAGACATGCGCACATGTCAGCCAGCATGGTGGGAGGGCAATGCATTCGTGGGTCCCCAACGTGCTCGTGCGCTCGCCTGTGAAATCCATCTGCCCTTGCTGCCATGCCTCTCCGCTGGCGTTGATCACATGCCTGCAGCCACAACACAGCATGCAAGCAATGAGGCGTACCCTGCGGGACCACCACCCGACGCACGGCAGCGTGCCACATTACGTTAAAAGAACATGTGCTTGCATACCGGGACAGCAAATGGACCCCCCCACCTCCCCTTCCCTATTCAACTTGTTGCAGAGGGATTGTAAGTCGCAGGGACGGAGCCTGACTGGTACAATACAGTGTACCGTGGTTGTAGCACTACAGTGTAGCACTACACTGTACTGTATGCCGGAAGCGTGAGGCATGGAAGGGCCGATTCTCATGAGGATCCGGGAATCGCAGCAACCCTAATGGGAAACGCTGTAACAAGTCAAGTCAAGTCAAGGCAAGGCAAGTCAAGTCAAATTGTGACGAATCCAGCACGCATTTGGCCAGCCACAGGGCTGCACGCTGCTGTTTATTATGAAAGCATGAGTAAAGGGCAAGGACTCACAGCCAGATAAGGTAGATCATGTTGACCCATGAAAGGACACCACACACACGTGGCAGCAGCAGCATGGTGGAGTAGGTCCAAGCCAAGGGGAAAACAACCTGAACCGCAAGTGAAACAAGAACATCCACAGGAAAGCAAGGTAAACGTGACTGTACTTAAACACATGTGCCTCATGCCAGGTACAGCACAATCAGCGTGGATACCTGGCTGTGCCCATGCTACCCATACCCTCCGCCTTGAGCACGTTCTTGTGCTGGAACCTGGATGTTGCTGCAGCCATACCAAGCTCTGAGTGCTGTGGCTGCAACCATCCAAGCACCTGGATGACGCCACTGCCAAATGGGTAGTACACAAGAGCAAAGCCAGTGATGAGCGCGTACAAGTGGCGGACTGCATGACAGGCGTGCGGCCAGATGCGGCCAGGGAAGGGTTGTCAGGTGCATGTCAGTGCTGTGCAAACAGTGGGCCTGTGTCTGAGGTAGCGGATCGCGTGTAGGCGCATGCCTGGGGAATCCAGGCTGCATGGCATCACTAAAAGCGGTAATCGCGGGAACCACAACCCAAATCGTCATACTAACAAGGTGCTGAATTGTTTTGCCTTTCGCAGGTGGGTTTACCGCACACCAACTTGACGCCACAGATCTGAAGATGTACACCAACTTACGTGCTGCATTGTTGAGGAAGCGCACCCCCATCGCCAGTGGAACAGCAGCGAACAGCGCCACTGCAAATCTCAACTGTGAAACGCTGACGCTCAAGGCGTCCATCGCAGCCTGCGACACGCATGGACATGTTGCGTTGCTCGTTCAAGCTAGCAGCATGCAGGATCTTTGTATGAGCCGGCACATTTGACAGGCAGGAGCAACGGACGTGCCTGCTCCCACGGCATCACGCCGATTGCATTATCAGCGGAAGACATCATTTCCCGGATGTGGGTACTCCACGCGAGTGCGGAGTCCACGAGACCCCCCATCTTGCCGAACACCCTGTACTTGGGTTCAGCACCTCTGCTTACTTGTAGGCTCGCAAGATGATTCACACGTAGATGTCATTCGAGCAGTCATGCTGTACTTCCTGTGTGAGCTGAGGGACAAAACGCAGACAAGAAGCTGTCGTGGTGGAGTCAGAGTCGTTTGCTCTGCTAATTCGCACTCGCAACTGTGATCGACCAGCCCCTGCTTTGGCCCTTGCAAGCCGAGATGAGCATCTTGCTCGCATACCAGGACTCTTGGGAAACACAATCAACGAAAGAAGTTATCCCCGGGCTGTTCTCTAGCGTGTTCCAAGCAGGTGATCAGACACCAGGGTTTTAGCTCTCGGACGTCGGAGTGGCAAGTTCCAGGCAGCTGGCTTACACAGTGTCTCCTCACATCCAGCATACCCCTTGTTTGGGGCACATCACCATGCACACCACACCGCTGCAGGGCCCACCTCCGCTGTTAGGAAAGGAGCCTGCATGATGAACGAGTGAGCTCGGCTTCACGCATGCTTCTCCCTCGGCCTGCCCCCCTGCAGCGCATGAAGAGAGCAATGCTCTGGAGCTGCTGAGGGACCTTGATGCGCTACGGCGGACAGCATGCGTGGTGGCAGGCAGCCGCGCGAGCATCAGCGAGGACCAGATCAGCCAGTGAGTGGAAGCACTCACACTGCATGCAGGTGGCTGACGTATGCTGCCTGCAGCCGGGAGCTGGGGCCAGGCGCTGCAGCAGCTGCAGCAGCTGCAGCAGCTGCAAGGCCTAGTCCATATTCAATAGTGGATACTGCTGCCTTGCCTGTGCAGCCTAAGGTAATGGCATGCTGATGGCCATAGCTATCACAATATGCTGTGCTAACCTGTGTCATTCAGCATGTGCATGGCTATCACAATATGCTGTGTGTACTGCCTGCTAACAGGCTGGAGCGGTACGTGGCCGAGGTATCACTGCTGGCGGCGAAGGTGGGTGTGCTGCAAGGAGTTGTCTGCTTAGACTACGCCTACTGCTTGCTCTTCCATCTGCACACTCGACTGTCTGCTGCCACAGGCCAGTTGTGGGCTTGGGGGCCCCAAGGTTTGGTGCTGCACCTGCCATGCTGACTATGGCACCTTTGTTGTGTTCTGCAGCTGGATGACAAGACTCTGGCCTCCTTCAGTACTTCCTGGACATCCCCGCTTGCTGGCAGGGCAGCTGCGTACTTCAAAACTACTGGGCTTGGATCAGAGCTGGGCATGGTGCGGCCAGCCATGGGGGTGGGATGCACCTGCTGCCTTGCGCGGCTGTTTCACATGCGTGCTGGTTTGCCTTGCTTCAACACAATGCATGTGGCTGAACGCACGGTTATAACATCCCGCAACCGCCATGGTCTGTTGCTTGCTAACTGTGTTTTCTGCACTTCCCCATGCTGCAAGCAGGCAGGCTTTCTGCTCGGCGCGGCGCTGCGTGCGCTCGCTCTCAGCCAGCTGGCGAGCGTCGGAGGCTCGAGCTCAGCAGACAGTACAGCTGCCAGTGGTGCAGACGCAGCGAGTGAGACTGTGCATGGCCTTGTGGAGGCAGTGGCAAGCTCACGACGAGCAGCAGGGGTGCACGAGTGGCTTGCAGTGTGGGCGCTGCCACGCATCGCTGCCAAGCTGCCTGCCGAACGGTAAGTACAGCAGAATGCACCACATGCGTTGACTCTACTGATGCTTGTGTTTCAAGAAGTGCAGCGTGCGAGTTTGCTGCAAAGCAGCAGGGCTCTCCCCAACGTGCTGCCTATGCACTCGCTGTCCTGTTGTGATATTCCATGCCGATGGCATCTTTCACCTGAGTTACCTGAATACATATGGCTTCCCTGAACTGAGGATTTCTCCACCCAACCCCTGGCTTTGTTCACTGCATCACATGGGCACATGCTCGTACCACGCAGGCCTGCAGAGCTTCTCATCAGCATGTCACAGGTCATGTCACAGGTGTGCCTAGCGGAGGCACAGGCAGTGACAGCCCACCGTGCTGGTCAGCGAGGCAGCCCTCCAGGGCTTGTGTCAGGGCTGTGGGTGGGCGCATGGGAACTATGGGAGAACGCTGCTCGCACGCTCAAGGACAACACAGGTGGGGAGTGTCATCATCAACCGCCTGCCAGGCTGCCCTTCCTAGCATACGTGTGACTCAAACACACGCTTTGGTTGCCTAACAATGACTCAGCAACTTAGCGCAAACGTCTGTTGCATCATGACTGCGTGCATTTACTTTCATACATGCCACCCTTCACGCTTCAGTGGCCTTGCTGCATTGGGGGCTGTGTACTCGAAGAGTCTGCCTTGTGCGTCCTGGTTGATCTTCCCACCACAGGCGACTTCAACACCATCTCTGACCGCCTGCGCCGCTTCCTGGCGATCAGTGGTGCCCTCGCACGTGCGCGCGCACTGAGGCGAGTACCTGCATGCCAGCGCCTTGTGTTGCATTGCATGCGACATGCGCAGTTGTGGCCCGCAAGTTGTGTGGTACATAGTGTTTGCTGTAGCTCCTTGCTTCATGCTCAGGCATGCTCCGTGACTTGAGGAAAGGCCGGTAGGTCTTGCCTCACGCCGGACACCTTCTTCCACCAAATGACTGCGTCTACACACCCATCACTCTGCATGTTTGGGACTGTGGATGCATGCGACCTCCTCTGGCAGCATGGCGGGTGCCCCTGCCTGCAACAAATGCAGATGTCAACTCTTGCCCCTGAGCGTGCAGTAGGCAGAGGTTGAACTCTCTTTAAGAGGTCTGTACTTTTGCCTTGTGCACTGTGTATACAGGTGGCTGGCTGAGGATTGCCGCTCCACCAAGCAGCAGGCCGGCCAGGGCGAGGCAGCATGCCTGGTGTGTGATTTCTACTGTTATGGTTACATGTTAGTGAACTGGCACGCATACATTACAACGCCATTCCATAGATATAGCTGTATACCATACCAGCAGCAGGTTTCAGGGTACAATAACAAGTATGGATTACTCTTGAGGGCACCAGCAACTGTGACAGGAGGCTTGCTCAGCCTGCATGCCTGTTCCGCTAGCTGACCGCATGGCTGCTGTGGGCTGGCAAGTGGCTTGCATGGCTTGCATGCTTCCGTTGCTTGCATACTGTGAGTGAATGCATACTTGCGTGCCACTTGGGATCCATGCAGGATGCAGCGGCTGTGCTGTCCACAGCAATGCACGCGGCGGAGGGTGATGCGTCTTGGCGAGCCAACATCTCAAAAGAGGCTGCAGAGGTTGAGGCCACGCGGATACGCTGTGAGAAGGACCGCACAGGCGTGTTCTATCAGGTGGGTCTTGAGGGATCGTGAGTGACGTGTGACTGGGGGCCTCTGATTGAAGGAGAGCCGAGATGCTGCGGAAGTTTGGTTTGCATGGATCTTGGGGATGACCAACAACCAGTTGCGGCTCATGTTTGTCTGCAGTTGTCTGCACTTGGCACAGACACCGAACCCCGAACATGGCCCCACACATTGCAGACCGTGGCAAAGAGTGCACCGGACCTTCCAGGCTCCAAGATCCTTGTGAAGCCGGTTCCATTCACACCCAATCAGCCGCCCACAGACGCAGCAAGCTCAAGCCCAGGGCCCAGTGGTGATGGGGCAGGGGGGGAGCGCGGCAGCCCAGCAAAGCCTGGCAGTAGCAGTATGGCGCGAGCAGGCTCCATCACGGCAGCTGCTGCCTCTGCGCTCGTGGGTCTCACACTTGATAAGGCAGTGTCCCTGCGCACAAAGTGAGGTCGTCCTGGGGCGGGCTGCTGGGGTAGGCAGCGGTTGGAGTGGTGTGGGAGTCGTGGAGGTGAGAGCACTGTATCGACTGAACGGCTTGACCTGCATGGTATTCGCGCACCGGCTCACAACACAAGTGATGAAGCAAGGGTCATTGTTGTTGCATACCGGCAGAGTGGTACAACAGCATGACGGCCGTCTGGTGTTTTCTGTGCACGGGCCCTTAGTTTCATGCGAGGGCGCGCTTTCATGGATGTCAGACTGTATCCAGAAGGTGTATGCAGATGATCTTGTGGGATGTCAGGCTGTTGGGTTCATCATCCATCATGCTGAAAGCAGGTGTGTGTGCTGTCTTTGGACGTGGATCACCACTCCTGTAATACTTACACACATGGAGGAGGATAGCTGTCTCTCACATGTCACAGTGAAGTATGGAGCAGAACTAGGCTGCGACTCAATTTGGTTCTTGCCCTGATGCCTGCCGGGCCTCTTTGGGGCCCCATAGACATTCAAGGAAACCACTGTAGCTTCAAGCCTGCCTTGAAACAATACAAGCACTACCCACTGCGTGTGGGCACAGCATGTCACAAACAACATCAAACCGTGGTACAGCAACAACATAAGTTACGCAGCCATTCATTACACCCTCCAGACCTACATACTCAAACCGTTCGACGTCCATTGTACGGCCTTTGTTTGCCGTGTGCCCAGCAGAGGCTGTTTGCCCAGTTTACCTGAGCTTATTCAGCTCCCTAGCAAGCACGTGTAAGCCATATCTACTACGCCCAGATAGACCCAGTCAACACGACGGCGATCACCAGCGGTTTCAACACCCACATGCAGTTCTCTGCTCATTCATTTGGCCCCTGCGAACAGCTCCACAATCCCTGCACTATGTAAGCCATAGTCTTTGGGAACCTGCATCCAGCTCTTGTGCGTTCGCACACGGGATTAGGTGCAACAACTCAATAGCTGCGTCTGCTGCAGCTGCTCGAGAGCATGCCCATCCATCGGCCCATCCTTTAAAACCCCCCACCACCCAGCACCTCTACGCGCCGTCAGATGCGCATCACCCTCCTAGAAAGCATGAAACTCGAACTTCAACAAACATTGAAACATGCAACTGGACCTTCAACAAACGTCATACAACTTGAACTTTAGTATGGCGTCTCAACTCACCAGCATGCTGTGTGCAGCACGGTCGTGCACATACGGCCATTGCTCCCCAGCAGCAAGTGTAGAAGGGATTCCGTGCCCCTCGCATCCTAATGCCGTAATGGGCTGATTCTGAAACACGCCAGGCTGGCGCCACACATCGGTGCTGATGACCCAGCGTGGTCAGCTTTAATTGGTCAACACAAAGAGACAACTGAGCAGGACTGGCTGACAATACAGCCATCATGGCCGCCACTCCTCATCGGCTTCAGGACCAGCAGCTGTGACCAAAGAAGACAGTGTGCAGGTCGATGATAGGATTGCCCTTTGGGCTTTGCCTGCACTACTGGACAGTCACCCCGCCAACTGCCCCATCAGTTGCATTGCCTACTTCTGCTCGAGTAGCTGGGCAAAATGCGGCGTTTGGAGTGCTGATTACTGCGCTGGCTTGTGTGCTTGCTGCAGCACTCGGCCCTGCTGTGCTGGCAGCAGCCATGCCACCTGCTTTCTTCCCCTTGGTGCCTGCAAGCATGTCTGGCAGCGACTGGATCAGCTGCAGCAGCTCATCCAGGGCTGTGACTACCTGGCTTGCATATGGCCGTTGTGATGGATTGTGTGCTAGGCACTTGACCATCAGCTGGATGTAGGGGTGTGCCTCAAGTGCTGCAGGGTATGTGGGGAAGTCCGGGTGGTAAGAGTACATCCCATTCACCACTTCCCACGGTGCCTGCCGGAAGAACAGCTGCCACATCATGACCCCAAAAGAGTAGATGTCGCTGGCCGGCGTGGCCTGGTGCTTTTCAACGACCTCGGGAGCGATGTAGAAAGGGGTACCCGCCCGGAAGTTTGACACATGGGTGGCAGCTGGGTGCAGGGAAGCTGCCAGCCCAAAGTCTGCATGGCAGACCGACAGAGGCCACATGCAAGTTCATCAGCCCGAGCAGCGCAGTCTGTGACGCACCAGCATCCCGCGGGTGTGCACATGCAGCAGTGCACATGCAGCAGTATGCAGCAGTGCAGGCACACGGGAAGCATGTGGGAGGCAAGAGTTGCAGCAGAGATGGGGCAGCACATGTCTGGGGTGTGGCATGCAGACCACGCAGACACAATGCGCATGTACCTGCTACTTTCGCGACCGCCCCGTACGGAGACTTGTCGCTTGCGAGCAGCAGGACATTGGGCGGCTTGATGTCCCCATGCACTACATTCTTCGAGTGCAGGTACCTGGGAGGAGTGAGTGACGCATATGTGAGGACATGTGAGCTCACACCTTGGTGGTGTGTGACCCGTCACTTTGCTACCATCTGACAACCAGCGACGCACATAGGCCAGTTCAGCGCACACTTTGGGTCAATCTGGTCGTCCTGCAGACTAATGCTTTGATAGCATGCAAGCTCATGGCAGCGACGTAGCGCGTGTAAAGCAGCAGCATGGCAACTCACTCGAGGCCACTCGCGATGTCCTTCAGGAGGTGCGTCAGGATTTGGATCTCTGGTCGGTTATTGCCTGGCTCATGCAAGTACTGCGACATGGAAGCAAAGCAGTGCAGGAGTAAGGAAACAGGGCAGGAAACAAGGCACAGAAAATGGCCGACATTGGCCAAGCAAGGACAATCGAGTCATGCATTGATGATAGCGGTGTGGGACATGTGCCTGGCAGTATCACAAATTTCACATGCACAGCGTGTATAGCTATATATAGCTGGGCATGCACAGGGCACAGGCAATGAGGAACACAACACGTTGCTTGCGTACCCTCAGGCACAGATTGCGCTGAGAACAAGGCGAGCCGCAGCACCATGCAAAGCTCCTCGCTCAGAATGCCACCTACCCCATTCTGGTACAGTGCATCCAGGTTGCCATGGCAATACTCTTGGATGAGGAACAGCTTGTAGTCGGGTGTCACCTGACTCTTAGATCCGTCCGAGCTGCTGCTTTCAGTGACGTTCAGCAGCTGCCCAGGCGCATGCTGCGCGCGTACCTCTTTTATATCATACTTATAGGTGGTGACGACGTTAGGGTGGCTCACACTCATACACACCGCGGCCTCAGTCACTGCATTCTTGTACATGTCCGCCTGCGCGCTGCGTGCAGAAAACACGACTGTCTTCACCGCCACGGGCAGCCCACGCCACTCGCCTGTCAATGCAGGGAAGGGGCAAGGTGTGCGGTAGTGTTAGGAGTGCGATATACCGTATTATACCCTGTAGTATACCTGTATCTCGGGAGCGACTTCACACATTGTATGAGCAACTGTGGGGCAACTCCATAAAGTTCAAGCTGTGTATCATGTGACAGCCCAGCACAGGCACGTGATGGCGCTGCACAGCGCTGGCGTCCCGTCGATCATGAGCGCACCTTTGTAGACACAGCCGCTTGCACCCTTCCCAAGCACGGACACTAGAGTGACCTTGTCTGACTCGCCATTCACTCCTGCCAGCTCTGAGATTGCATTCTTGATCAGGTCGTGGAATGTGCCTGACTGGGTTCGGCTGCTCAACTGCGCCCTGCCAGAGCTCTTGTCAGAGGCAGGGCGGTCACGGCCACTGTCAGACTTGTCATGCAGGAACGAGTAGATCTCTGCATGGGCATCCAGCAAGATCACATCCAGATCTCAGTTCAGCTCACTGCCAGCAGCAACCATGATGCCCTGTTGCCTCTCAGATCCAACACTGGCAGCATGCAAGGCAGCAGCCACGCAGCCAGCACTCACTGTCTACAGATGCGAGGCTCCGTGGGAGGTTCAGCCCCGTCCCAGGCACTGTGTCTGTGTGGGACGCCCCAATTGTGTTCGTGTTAGTGTACGTGTTGGATGGCGTGTTGGACGACCCAGCTGCTGCCTCCATGATCTTGATCTCAGCCAGGTGGCCCTTCACTGCTTGAGCCCCTCTGCTGAAGGACTCCTCCGTCGACGGTGTGCCCCCGTGAGATGGCGATCCCCTGTGAGACAGAGAGCCGCGATGGGATGTGGAAGTGGCAGTTGCCCGGGAACTGCCCAGGCTCATGAGCAACCCCTTGGGCCATCGCTTGGATCCTCTGCTGGACCATCGAGAAGACCAGGCCTTGGACCATCCAGACCAGCGAGTAGACGCCGTCGTTCTCGACCATTTGCTGGTAGATGCTGCGGTTGGATCCACCTGCGACCCAGCAGTCGAGCTGCTGCACTGACCCAGCATGAGCACCAGTGCCATGCCAGCGACCAGCAGCAGTGCGCCTCCAACCCCCACGCCCACTCCCACACCGATCCGCATGCTCCTCCTGCCCTTGCCACTGCCCTTGTTGCTGGCTCCCGGAGGTCTGGTGTTGCACATCGGTGCCAGATGTGGCCAGTCGGGCAGGGGCTCGCAGGGTGGTAATGGCGATTCTGGCACAAATGTCAGTTGCTCTCCTGTCACGTTCCAGCCGGTGTAGCTGCGCAGGACGAAGAAGGGCAGGGCAGCGTCGATGGGCCCTGGCTGCTTGTCAGCATCATCTAGCTGCATATCCAAGATCCCATCCAGGACAACCGCAGTGGCATTCGCCCCCACTTTCCAAGGTAGCACGCCGGTTGCAGACGTGCCGTTGCTGCCGGCCTGCGATGCCACTGCCGTACTGTTTGCAAACAGTACGGACCGCAGTACTGCTGATAGCAGGGCGGCATAGTCCAACTGCGGCAGTACAAGTGTGACTTGGCTCATCTTGACTTTCGCTGTGTACCTGTACGGTGTGCAGCAGCAATACAAGAAGCGGGGTCCAGTTGGAAACAAGACACTGCAGCCCGAGCAGATCACCCCAGGTGTAGTGCTGCCACATGCTTCACATGCTGGCCACCTCATGCACTACAACCTGATGCACTGCAATCTTACCCTCTGGCGTTCCCCACTGCAGCAAAAGTCAGCGCAGTTGTCGTCTGGTTGTCCGCGCTCCCAACAGGGACAGCTGCAAGGCCCCTGACAGTGAGCTTGGAGATGTAGACCCGGTTGGGAAGAGCAGCATCAACACGAGTCTTTGGCGCCATCAATAAGAAGGGCAAACTCAGGCTCTTGAAGTCCACGCTCACGTTCTTCACAGTGCTCGGGTCCCTGGCAAGAGGCCCTGCATACGGCACAGGTATGCACAGATGTGTCAGCAAGCTCAGATGCCGCCATGCCACCTGCTTTGCAATGCCAGCGGTCACATGCATGGCTGCATGCAGAGGCAAGAGGCCAGCCAGGCAGACAGGTAACCGACAAGCTCGACCAGGACATCAGGACATGTACCAACAAGCTCGACCAGGACATCAGGACACGCACCAATAAGCATGAGGTTGCACGAGAAGTTGTACGGCATGCTACTCGTGTTCAGCGATACATCCTCCAGTACCAACACGATGCATGGGTGGAGGAACTGCAGAGTAGGTGAGGCAAAGGTAATGAGGCGAAGGTACTGAGGCACGGTAGTGAGGCAAAGGTAGTGAACATGCGGCGGTTCAAGTGATAGCAGCCGTCCATAAGGTCCAGTGTTACATGCAGGCAGGCAGGTACATATCCAGGCAGCTGCGCATGCCACGGGCGCAGCCATGTGTGGCTCGCCGCGGAGTGGGAGGCTTCACAACACGGTGCACGCATATATGCTGACGCACTCACTCACCGATGTGTTGCTGAGTGCTGCCATGGCATCATGCATGTCTGAATCCTTATCCACCATCCACAGAGGAGCCAGTGTCCTGTTGGGTGCTATCTGATCCGGTGTCAGCAGCCGCCCTCCGCCCCCAATCCCATTGCATGTCCGTGGCCATTGGACGCCCTGTACAGAGTGGCATGTAAAGAGTGTGTCAGAAGCCGGTCCAGTAAGCACAGGTCATTCAGCAGGGCACACAGATGCCACACAGCCACTGGTGCCCTGCAAAGCTGCAGACCAGCCATGCGTTTGCACAACAAGGCTTTGAAAGCCAGCACATACCTCGCGTATGTTTGACACGTTGTATGGGTCGCTGATGCTCCGTAATGTGAAGTTGGTGTGGATAGCATGGGGCAGTATGAGCTGATCAAACTCAATCACTGTCTTGCTGATGCGCGCAATGACAGCCTGTGTGTTTGGCACGGCGCTGAGGTACACATCCGCATACCCCTACAGGCATTCAAACGGGTAGCACCAGCATAGTCAAGCGCCAGCGGTACGTACGTGTTGGTCAGAGTGATCATAACTTGCGAGCAGCCACCAGAACAGCCCCAGATATGCGACAGCTCGCAGATGCCCGGTGTGCTGGGCATCACCTTGAAAAGTAAATTGGGAATATATCGGGAATTATTGGAACTATTTCAACATATATGTTGAGATGTATACAACACACACCACGAGGATGGGTTCACGGATGGGCTTGGCCAGCATGATGAGCATGTACATCCCAGCAAACATTTCTTGCAGTGACGTGGAGAACACAACGCCCTCGCTGCGCATCATGGCTGTGACCTGCTTCCCAGGATCTGCCACTGGGTCAACTCCATTGGTGGGGCCTTGGGTGAAAAAGGCTGAGATTGGCACCATGGCGCTACCATAGAAAGACAGGTCCTTCGCCAGCGGCGTGGAGCTGGTGTACAGCTTCATGAAGCACAGATTTTGCAGCGTCATGTTGATCACCCGGAGGCCGGTGAAGTCCAGGTCAATCTGCGGGACAGCATGGGCCGTGCACGCACACATGGAGCACCACACGGACAGCCCCCGATGCGCGGCATGCGCTGCTGCTGCATGCAGCATCGTGACATGCAAAGTATGCATGGTGCAGTCATGCAGGCTGGTCCTGGTTCACCACGAGTACAATCCCACCTGTATAAGTGCACCAAAGCCGCTGAGTCCCTCGGCAGAAATCACGGTCTGGTCAGGGCCATCCCCAAACATTACAATGCTTCCTCGCTTGGTGCCGGCTGACAGCATTGGCGTGAAGCTTTCTCCGACACCAGGGCTGATCGAGATGGCTCCCTGGATGTGCATTACCAGCTGAGCACCCTCCTGCCATCCGAAAATGGCGTCCGCGAGCGTGGCGAGAGAGCTGATCTCCTGGACTGCTGTGGTGCTTACAAGCTGCCCTTCGCACAGCCCAAACAACAGAAGAGGCAGGACTAACAGGAGCGCCTGGGTCCCCTGCATTGCCTGGGTGCACCCCACCATCAGGTGCTCCTGCCGTCAAATATCACGTCATGATTGAACCTCTGCAGAAAAGTTGTGAAGCCCTGACTCCCCCTGTCGCAGCAACAAAGTTCTATGAGGAGCTTCACGCTTTGTCCGAGGCTCCAGTGGCTATAAATCAAACTGAATGTGCAGTGGGCACCAGGTTGCTAACGGTTCGAGCTGCAGGGAGTAAGCACTGCGTGTTTATGCAGGCACGCAAGGCAAGGTTTTGGTAATGCAAACTCTAGGCTTTTTCGTGCTCATGGTCACAAGGTGTAAAACCGACAATTGCTCTTCAACTGTAAAGTTGCAAGACTGCACTCAGCAGCAAAGCTCAACGATCCGAGGCTCTGCAGCTGCGGGCTTCAGCATGTGTCTCCCCGCGTACTTTCCATGTTCACAAGTCGCAAGGGGTGCATGCCAATCGCCAAAGCGTAAGAACAAAACAAATTTTGCTCTGCTGCAGTCAAAGGCCATTCCATGTCGCCGGAGCCTCTAGCCGTTATGTTTGGTGCCACCACTACACACTGTCATAAGGTGCCAACACCTCCACACAACAGCAGGATCACTGGACCAAGACACCAAGGTTTCGGTTCGGGTGAGGCAGGGTACACCTCGGCTACCAGGGAGCTTGAAGAACTGCTTTTTTTGCTGGGTGGATGCCCGCCCAGGGTGATGCCAGCGCAGGCTTGACGATTGGCTGCCCAGGCGTCATCACCGAGGAGATGCCAACGCCCTCAATCACTGGACCAGCCCTTCCTCGCTCCTCCCCATCCTTTCTTGCAGCTTTGCTCTGTTTGAGCACGCAGCAGCAGTTTCCCCATGCACCCCGAACCCTCTTGTGCTTACACCCCCTCTCCCCCTCGCCTGCTCCTCCTTCTGGGGTAGCCTGTGCGGCCAGACAGCTGCGCCCAGGTGCTGCTTGGATCCCTGCCCAACAACATGGAGCACGGCACTACAAGGCGCATCCATACATGCCCGCGAGTATGCATGCCTGGCAAGGCGCCTGTCACACCGTCGCACCCATGTCTCTGATGACGCTGCGCAGCATTTCAGCTGCTGTCTAAGGGCCCAACAACCAACATATGAGCTGCTGCCTACGTGTCGGCCTGCAGCTTGTGCCATACGTGCGAGCGGCAAGCCTTGTCAGCTTCAGGCTGTCATACGTTACTGCTTGCCAGGCTGCTCGAATGCGGCCACGCGTTTCCGCTGCCCATGCGGCCTGACTGTATGATCAGATGCCCCAACCAGAACCCCAGTTTGAGTAAGAGCGCCAAGAAACATGATGCTCTGAACACAGAAACACATGCTTCATGCACAAAGCGCCCACACAACAGCGCAGCATGTTCACAACCCGGCAGACAACCCAAAGTGGCGCGGCAGTTGGTTCGTCCCGCCCCAAAACAGCTTACCAAGAAATATTGCATGCCTGGATATGTTGCATGCCTGGATTGGGATGCAGGTGCCACACCAGCCTCATCTAAGCAGTTTGCTGCCCTGGGGGAAACGGCGGGAAACGATGTCATCAGCTACCTGTCCTAAGCTACACGACACCGTCATCTTGCAGGCGCTGCCTTACTCAGCCTTCTTTTGCTGTGCATCTCCCTCTTTGCCCTCTACCCCAGCCTTCACCCCCTTCTCGCCCTCCTTGCCCTTGCTGCCCCGCCGCTTCTTAGGCAATGCAGCGCCCAGGACACAACCGCCCAGCATGAACCAGTGCGCCCAGTAGTAAGTGGAGCCCCAGGCTTGCAAGCTCTGACGTGCATCCAGGATCTGCAGGCAAACGCAAGATTTGAGCCGGCCAATGCTGCATTGGTTCCATGAGTGAGGGAAGCCAGCGGCAGATACAGATGACTGCTCGAGCATAGATAGTGCAGGATATTATTTTGTGCAGCAGACAAGCCAGGGCCCATTCCTGCCAACCCAGCAGCACACGCCACAGCTCACATGGCAACAGCAGGAATGGTGAGAGTGTGAGACGCCCAACCAGGCTAACCTACTCACGTGGAATGCAAGGACCAGGTAGTTGATGTTGTACTGATTCCACAGAAGTTTGAGCAAGAACCAGGGGATTGAGGATACCACAGCCTTGGGCAGGAAGGACTGTGGCAATGCAGAAAGTGGACAAGGCATACAAAGCAGGATGTGGTCAGGTCGCCACGCAAACACCAAATCTCTCACCTTACAGACGCAGGTGAGCAGGCACGCTCATGTCGCTGTGACACGTGGCATCAGCAGCTGCAGCTCAAGCCTAAGGCATAGGCCTCATGCCATCATGTGTGGCTGGCCTTCCAGTAAGTAGCCAGCGCAGCACATCGATGTTGTACCGCAGCATGCAACCAGGGGATATTGGAAACGTACCTGCTCGATGTTGTAGATCACACCGGATAGCTGGATGGACAGTGCTGTTGACGCGAAGAACAGTGCCTGGCCGCCAGACAGGCCGTGCCACAGCGCGCTGGTCATCTGTGTCGCAAACAGCTGAGGGAAGCCCGGCTTCTTGCCTTTGGGGGTCAGCCGCTCGTACACATACCTGCAGCACCAAGCACACGGCAGCCAACATGCAATCATGTGATCAGGCCAGCGAGCAACCATGGGGCAGGCATGCGATGCGCAAGGCACAGCTGCTCACGGCGAAGCCGTGCACGCGCTATCCTTCTGCAATGCAGCGCAGCGCGTCATGCGCTGCCAGCCCCTGCCCCGATGAGCACGTGCTGAGGCAGGC
The DNA here is from genome assembly GCA_001662365.1 of Chlamydomonas applanata. NCBI lineage: Eukaryota > Viridiplantae > Chlorophyta > Chlorophyceae > Chlamydomonadales > Chlamydomonadaceae > Chlamydomonas > Chlamydomonas applanata. The sequence continues at coordinate 250,445 of BDCZ01000001.1, read as the reverse complement.
AGCATGCACAACGCTTGTGCCGGCCATGGAGCCCCACCTCCTCAGGAACACGCCGGTGCACACATTCCAGTGCACGGGCACAAGCCGTGCGCTGTCTGTGGCCAACAACTGGAAGAAGTGGATGTTGGAGCAGCGGCCCCTGCACAGAGGCAGCGGCACGCATGCACCGCGTACGCAGGTTAATGAACGTAGGGAACTGATGGGCGCGGGCGCTGGTAAGCACAATTGCCCTCAACGTCAACGCGTTTCAGCTAACCAACCACAGCGCCAGTTCGCAGGAACGTGCCGCACGGAGGAATGCTGTTGTATGACAATGGACAGCTCCAGAGATCCCAGGCCGCAGCGAAGCAAGGGCACAGCACTAGAGAAAGCACGGGCATGTTCTCGCTGGTGGTATGCTCTCTTGCCTTTCTTCTAGTCAAGTGCCCCAGGTGTGGACTAGGTCAAGGATGGTGTGCTGTGTGCTGGGATGAAAGGTTTGCAGCTTTGTGACGCACCATACTGCCTTGCCAGTGGCCTCATCCCACTTCTCAAAGTTCAGGCCAGCGAATGTAGTGGACGCCTCACTGAGCGTCCATGCAAAGCAGTACTTGAACTGGCTGGTCAGACCAGCGATGAACTGCACCACATTCCTGCATGGGTGATGGTACAGATGCAGACTTTCAGATCATGATGCAGGCACCATGGCAGCTCACCAATCTGTACGCCAATCGACCCTCCCGCTACCAAATCCCGACCCCACACGTGACAGCTCTGCTGAGCACAAACTGACCATATATGCCGCGTGCAAACATGGAATCAAGTTGTGACGTGTGAGTGTGGCCATGCAGCCTCCAGCTGCCTGGAACCATGCACCAACAAATGCCGCAGCAGTTGAGCAGAAGCCTGTTTGTGGGACCTACTTTTGCCAGAAAGGTAGCCCCAGGTACCAGGGCCCAAACAGGACGCCCACATTGAAGCGCGGCATCATGTACATGTAGCATGCGATGTAGAAAACAGCCTTAGTCAGCGCAATGAGGCCAGGCCCAGCCACAGGGGGTGCCACTTTCTTCGCCTTGGCGTCCCACACCTGCAGGTGCACCAAATGGAAGATCAGCAGAGGATGACCAATCGAATGCCTGTTCTTGGTGCAGCACAGTACATAGGTCGTACTGCGGCAGAAAAGCGGCAATACACCCAACCGAGGCAGAGGCGGAGCGTGCAGGCGACCCAGGCGTGCATTTCACACAGACATACACACCCCCTTCAGGTTGATGAAGTCATCGTAGTCAGAGAACTCAAAGTAGGGGCCGGACAGCAGGTTGCCAAAAGAGAAGACGTAGGACCCAACCGCCAGGGGCGAAGGCCTTGCATGCAGTGCATGTGCCGCCTGGAAGGCGCTCATGTCCTGCTCGTGAGGCATTACAGGAGGTGTGCCCACTTGCATGAACTTAGTCACTGCACACTGGGATACTGAACATCAAACCTAGTAACTTGCCGTAACTTGCAGTATTTTGCCACATGGGCCTGCAGGAGACAGCAGGTGTGCACTACTCTTCAGCACCTCAACCCCTGCCTCAACCCAGGATGATGTTTCCAACAAACTCAGTGCCCTGGCCCCCCCCACCCCGCTTCACACCAACATCCCGCCTCTTTCAACACGCACTGGTGCACAAACATATATGCACACATACCTCCTTCTTCTTAGTGCGGTAGTCCTGGTAACACACTGCCAGGGAGATGAGCTTGAGGAACAGAACCATCTGGCACCCAGTAAAGTCCAGAGCTCCAGCTGCCGCATCATAGTGCTGTGGGCTGGCAATGTGCCTGAACACAGGGAGGCAGCAGCAGGGCATTGTTGAGAGTGGAGCGTCAGCACTTGCAGCACAACGGATCCCACGCGTACCGTACTTGTCGTGCCCGTTCATTTTAGTGTACAGGGCGCATAATGCGTGCGCACCGTCAGTGCACAGGGCTGTGCACTGGTGAGTGGACCAGGCTGCTGTGGGCAACACAGCCAGCATGCAGCAAGCAGCAATACTTCATCACTGGCCGCTCCAGCAGTAAGCAGAGGTACCCACATGTACAGCAGGTACGGGAAGTTGATGAGCCATGCCAGCACGCCGCAGTACTTTGGCAGCAGCAGCATGCCGAGGTACGTGGCGATGGTGGGCACGTACGCATGCAAGCATGCCATGCCCCACACGTAGTATAGCAGGCCGACGCCAGAGACAAATGCATAGGTATGGCGCACTGCGGAGTGCACACCCCATGGCACTGCACCGTCGTGGGAAGCACTCGATCTCCATGCACCATCGGCATGCCACATGCAAGCAAGCAACATGCAGGGTGTGATGCATGCAGCAGTGCGTTGATCGCGCACCTGTGGGACTCCTGATGGCACGCAACCCTAAGCCCACGAACACGGAGCCCACCAGGGCCAGTGTGAAGCGTAGCTGGTCCTTGTGGAGCGAGAGAGTATCCATGGCCTGTTTCTCCCAATCCATCAGCGGCAGCAGCGTTTTGCTGCTTGGCCATGGGTCCGGCAGCGCCAGAGAAAACGCCATCTTGACTGCGTGTGTATCGCAGTGGATGTGTCTAGACAGCTGCACACACGAGCTTCGGCAAGCACATCCGCACTGCACGTGGACGCAGCTAGGTTTGACCAGGTTGATCTGAGCCACAGTGATGTACTTCTGTGACTCATGTACTTGACCTTCACGCTCTTCGGTTCGCTCCGCTGGAACAGCCCAAACATTTGTGTTACTAGGTGCGGAGCAGGGCCGCCGTTGATAGGCGCACGGCCACAGAATGGCACCCAGCAACGGCAAGGCGGCAGCGGAAGCACCTGCAAACATCGTTATTGATGAGTTTGAATACGATGTGGCTGCTTTTGAGAAGCGCCATCCTGGTGGATCCGTGATCAAGTCTTATTTCGGCCAGGATGCGACCGATGCATTCCATCAATTCCACAAGGTAAGCTTCTGCCGTCGTCCCTGCAACGCACACCTCAAGGTGGCGAGGTAGGCATTTCATGTTTGCCCCACCTGCTGTATGATACGCCTGCATTATAGAACATGCCTCGGGCGTACAAATGGCTGGAGAAGCTGCCCCGCAAGCCAGCTGAGCGCAAGACCAAGGCTGAGGAACAGGTGGACGTTGACAAGGAGTTTCGCGAGTGGACTGCGGACCTCGACAAGCGTGGGTTCTTCAAGCCCAGCTACACCTACATCACCTACAAGATTCTTGAGCCGATTGTGATGTACGCTGTGGGCTGCTGGCTGATGGCGACATACCCAGGCGTGCTGTCCATCGCATCAGCCTGCATACTGGTGAGCTGAGGTGTCGGAAGGCTGTAGACCTAAACGCGCCATGCATGCATGCCACGTCTCACCTGCGTATGCACCAACTTCGACGCGATCTCGGCCTGGCATCGCAGTTCTCGCAAGCAAACGTCAAGTGCGGGTGGATCCAGCACGAGGGCGGGCACACGAGCCTCACGACCAATGCCAAGGTGGGTGGTGCACCTTGTACCTGAGGCACAGCTGTCGATGGCAGCTGTCCCCGAAATTGGGAGCAAAGCAGCAAATGGACACCAGCACAGCTGCTGCAGCGGGGACAGGTGCACAGCAGGGAGTCACGGCATGTTGAGCGCGGGAACTGCCTGGATGCGGCCCGCCCACCGTCTAGGACCACACTGGCCGACTGCTGCTCAAATGCATGATGGCGCTGCTTGCCTGCAGGTGGACAAGTTCCTCCAAGCAGCGTCCATTGGGTTTGGCCTGTCGACGTGCGGCCTGCAGTGGTGAGTGCTACTTCAGCCGCAGGGGCCCGGAGCCCGCAACATACGTCAGCTGGCTGCATCAGCTAATCTCACAGGACACCTGCAGCAACAGATTGCAGGCAGCGCTCAGCAAGCAACTATGATGGTGACTACGGGGTGGCTATGCTGGGCATGGGAACAGGGTTTATGGTGCCTCCATGTCCTCGTGCTGTGCATCTTGTGCGTGTGCAGGAACCGCATGCACAACCGCCACCACGCAACACCCCAGAAGATCAACCATGATGTGGATCTGGACACCTTGCCCCTGGTCGGCTTCTTCCATGGCTGCGTGGAAAAGACCCGCAAGTCACTGGGCCTGCCCGTGTCCAAGCTGTGGCTGCGCTTCCAGGTGTGCAGCATGCAAGCTGTCCATGGCGGCGCAAGCAGCTCACAACATCTAAGCATGCGGATGCATTGAATTACAGCCGGGTCATCTACCAAGTGGCGGCAGCAGCAGCAGCAGCAGCAGCAGCAGCAGCAACATACCACTCCTACTGGTGGGCAACCCGCCAGCGGAGATGCTGGTTGCGACCGGTGTATTTGCTTGTTGGCCTTAAGCTGTCATACTTCGTTGCACGCGCATCTGCAGGCGTGGACGTTCATGCCGCTTGTGTGCGGCGCGCTGCTCTGGCTGTACTGGGTCTACAACCTGCACTTGCGCACTGCCATCAAGAAGGACCGGTGAGGCAGCACCTGAATTAGTTGGCACTGCGTGCTGCCAGGCCAGAGAAGAAGGGCTGCACGCACGAGCTTGGCTGCGTGAGTTGAGTGAGTTGATGTGTTGTGACCTGTGGTATCTGAAGACCCTTCAGTGACTGCCCGCTCCCTATTGCATGGTTCTGCGCTGCAGGATGTCTCTGGTGTTCATGCTGGCGTCCCACGTGGTCAAGCCCTGGCTCTTCGTGCATTACGCTGGCTTGTCATGGGGCCAGGGTGAGGGAGCAGACAGCATGGTGTTTGGCAATGGCTGTGCAGCTGTCGTTGCGTGCTGGTGCACGTGCTGTGAGCTGCCCTCCCCATCGCGCTGGACTCCTGACCGCAGGGACCAGGCCAGCAGATCCATGGACGTGAGACTCGTCCCAACCGCAGTCTTTTGTTGCCACCACTGCCTGTGCCACACAGGCTACCTGCTGTTCATGGGTTGCTACTGGCTGACGGGGATGTTCCTGTTCGGCCACTTCTCACTCTCACACACGTTCATGCCTGTGGTGGAGGACAGCGACCATAAGAACTGGGTGCGCACAGCTGCTGCAAAACATCATGGCAAACATACCGTGCAGCTGTGCACTTTGCGAGTTGCTCAACAGCGGCACGTTGATTGTATGGCATCGCTGGACGCTTGCTGTGGTGCAGCTGGTGGGGGTATGCATGGTCATGTGGCGGTAGCTAGCAAGCATATATCGACGCATGCATTCTGTGAATTGCTCCCACCCAACTACTGCCCAGTTGCTCATTTCAAAATCTCTAACCCCGCATGCACTGCAGGTGTGCTTCGCCCTCGACCACACCGTGGACATTAGCCCTGGCAACCCCCTGGTTGACTGGACCATGGGCTACCTCAACTACCAGGTAGGGGGACTGGTGTTTAGCAGCAGGTTATAGTACGGTACAGGTGTGTGCAGGCAAGCGGCCAGTCGTGCAGGCAGGTGTGGTTTCGCAGTTATGCGGCCCACTCACCTGTACATGTTATTCTGTTGGTTTGGCGACGCTGTCGTTGCGATGTTGAACTAGGGCCAGAGCGGCTTTCTGTTTGCGCTTCCATTCTGTTGCTGCATCAGTGCATCCAAACATACTGGTGGCGCTTCCAATTATCTTGATGTCCAAGCCTTGACACCGCCTTTAACTCTCCTGGTTGCTCTGTGCCCCACGCAGTGTGTCCACCACCTGTTCCCAGCCATGCCCCAGGTCTATGGGCCTGCCATCAGCCGCGAGCTGCGCGTCAAGGCTGCGTAAGTACCCTGCACCCGCATATGCATCTGCTGCCTGTGTTGTGGTGATGTACATCGGCACACAGATGGTCTTGACTCGTGATGTGCAGTACAGCAGATTAGGCGTGCGGTGGGCTGGGGTTCGTGCCTCCAGCCTAAGTAACGTTTAAAGGACGCTGCGGGCACCAGCCTTTGGCAAGGCATATGATCATGTAGCACAGCCTAATGTGCCTGCCATGTGGCTGCGTGTCCGTGGTTGCAGCCGCTGGGGCGTCAAGTATAACACCATCAACTACTGGTCAGCTTGGAAGGAGATGCTGGGCAATCTGGACCGGGTGGGCAAGGGCTACTGGGAGGAGGCCGCCTCTGCCGCTGCCAAGGGTGTGACCAAGGTCAAGCTGGCATAAAGAACTCAGGCATGCAGGATTTGCCAGAAAAGAGACGAGGGAGTTGGCGTGCAGTGTGTTGGAAGCACAAATGCAGCATACTGTGCAACGAGTGGCAGTGACAATGACTACTGCATCAGTGACGAGCGATGCCCTGCATGCTGTTTGGGTTGGTGGGCTCCACGAGAGGTCGGCGTGTGAACAAGGCTGGTGTTCCAGAGCTTCAAAAGATGTTTCAGCGGTGGCAAGAGAGCCTGAGTCTCGCAGTTGCTACTTGCTGCTCAGCAGGCAGTGTTTGCATATGTAAGAGGACATGGGTTTAGATGCATGGCAACCCCGAGCAGCATTCTGATCATGCGCGCACGTGCTCATTCTACCATGATGCAGAGTGGTGTACTTTATCTGACAAACACCCCTCTAAGCCGACGATGGCTGTTACCGCCGAGTGCGTCTCTGGGGCCTGAAAACATTCAAGCTGTATTCAATCGCGCAGTATTCCAGGAAGTCAACGCTGATCGATTGGGAGCTCTGAGCTGCTCTTGCGACTGGCATGATGATGACTAGGCATCTTTAAAATATAAATCTAGGTGGTTAGCGACACTCTTTGCTAGGTGCCTCCATATCATGCAAGCACTTGTGTCATCCTGGTCGCTACCATTGTTCACAGCACAGGTACGCGCTGAGATACGTGTACAGCATGCTAGCCACCACACCATGGTAACAACCCTGGACACACAAAACATACATGCAGCGCACATACAGCAAGCCAACCGTGCCATGCTCATACGCACCCGGTCATTTTATTGATGCTGCCTGCATGGCGCCTACTGTCTGAGCGAACACATGCCTTGTGCACCTCGTGCCATGCATCAGGTGAATGCTGCATGCAACCTTTCTAGTTGCACGTCCTGCATACAGGCCACACGGCCACAAGCAAGTGAACGTACGCTACATGGCATGCGGCGCGTGTCCAACGTTGCTGCATCTCTCCTATCGCTCACCATTGGTCTATGTGATTCATCATCAGCTGCGCACGCATGGCAGCAGGCACCGCAGCACACTACACAGTACCCGCCTAATGCCAGCCAGCCGCTTCAAAGGCCCTACCAACTTAGTTCCAGTGCACCGTCAATATATGCACCATACAATCACAGCCAAGCTTCAGCAGCAGTCAGTACAACTGAAGCAGCAATCGTCGTCAGTACCAGCACAGTGTCAGGGGCACAGAACCGTGACCCAGGTGGCTACAGGCGTTCAGAGCCCAGCTCAACAGCTGCCCAGCTGCGACCAGTGGTCAATCTGGTCATCGTCCGTCGGGAATGTGAGTTTGCCGTCGTCGCGCTATGCCTCCACAAGGAAGGTGGTGGGGTGGCCAGGCACATGCTGTCTCATGCATGCCCTTCGGCTTGAGTTGAGGTCAGTGGTCAGGGCATACATAAATAATAACATGGTGTATCACATGGGAGGCATGTGGGGGAGGCATATACTAAGAGGCAACCACTGTGAATGACTGCCGGCTGTTCAATGCGGCCGCAGGTGCAACTGTGCGCACTGTCCTGAACAGCACAGATGACACTACCCACGCAGCTGCATCACGTGTACCTCATCCTGAAGGTGACGTGGTGTGTGACCTGGGACGGTTCTCGCAGCCTGGCAGGCATGGCAAAGCACATGGCAAGCACCGAGGCAGGCTTCAGGCACGCACCTTGAGATGGCTGGATGCCTAACTAGTATGGCTGGATGCCTAGCTAGTAACTACTGGACCAGGCAAGGCCAACTTAAACTTGCAGTATACTGCAGCCAGCTGACTTGAATGAACATGCTGGACTCGATGACCTCCATTGTAAGTTCGATCACTGCAGACATGTGCATCATGCCATCCTCACACCGTGTGCCTGCAGGATTACAGCTTTTGCTGCACCTGTGGTGCCGTTCGAAGATATGATTAACACTAAAACTCATGAGCAGCTGGGGCCTCAGCCTCCTGCAGCATCGTTGGAGGGCGCTCATAAGAATAAATACCGTGCAGTCAAACGGGCATAGGTACGGCCCACATAGTCCTTGGCTCAAGCCAACGATGATGCTGATCCACACATGCATCTGAGCCCACAGCCTGCTCCTCTCCTACCTTACCATTGCTTGCCTGCGCGAACAACGCCTTGGTTACCCACTGATGCTGCAACGCTCCACCAAAACGCGTCGAGAGTCACTCTCTGTTGTGTCCCCATCCCACACCACATTTGCTCTGCGCCCCTAGGCAATGCCAGGTGTATCCTAGATCACCGCCTGCCTGCCTGTCTGCTGGTCAGCGTGCTAGCTCTACCACACTCGCCGTTGGGTTGTTCAAGGTCATGCTGCGTGCATCCCGAATTCAATGCTGCATCAGCCTTCCAAGAAGACTGCTCAACCCTCTCGACTTTGGTCAACTCATGTTTCATGCGGTTAGGATCATGCCCTTAAAGTATGAGCTGGCTAAAGGCCCTGAAAGCCCCTCTCTGCGCAGCCGACAGCTGTGCTGTGCAATGCGCCAGCTCAGTTGGTCTTGGCCTTTGTGCTCTTGCCCTTTGCAGGGCGGGTGTACTTGCCAAAAAAGAAGTCCAGGAACAGCACCAGGTACACTGCATACATGGCCAGGCCCGAGTAGTGGCCTTGGCTGTTCCAGCCGCATGTGACCGCAGACGCCACCGCCAGGATGCACTGGCAGAACATCTGCGTAATCTGTAAGGCAGAACACGATCGGGCCATGTCAGAGCTATGTTCAACAGCCACTGATCCTGATCCAAGTCTACCTGCCGTGGGTAGCGGTTCCCTTGGGTAACTGTTCCTCTCTCTCATCAGCACTGGCCATGCAACAGCCAGCAGTTTTGACAGTTCAGGCATCAAATGTGAACGCTTGGGTATGGTCAACTGGCTGTGCGCACACGCCATGCATGCATGGGTGCGTTCCCGCCACTCACCTGTAGGGTGGTCACACTCTGTGCCAGAGCGCGGGGCCAGCGGATGTTGAAGCACGCGCACGCATAGTATGCGTACCTGCACACGCATGAATGATGGGGAGGGCGTGTGTGAGGACACTCCTGCCATAATTCTCCTCCACTTCAGGCCCAGCAGACCTGCTTACGCCATGCCCCTCGCCCCCTTGGCAGGCACGCTGCAGCAGACGTGCGCTCGCCTCCTGACAACCATCACTTAGCGAGTTGAGGCCTCTGCGTACTGCTTATCAACTACATGGGCGCTCGGGCACTTGAGCACAGCGACAGCCCAGGCACCAGCGCACATGATTGCGTGCACGCCATAGTTCCACGCCACGCCGCTGATCATGTGCTGGTGCCAGTCCAGGCCGCCCAGGTACATAAACACAAAGATTGTGATGTGGTGGTACCTGCAGTCAAAACCCCAACAGTTCAGTGTTGCAGCCGCGGGTGGCAGACCATGTATCTTCACGCTTGCCTCACAGCCTCATGCCATGCGTCGTCAATGCACTGAGTGTATGCATGGAACCGTGACCATTGTGCACATGGGCACTGATCTGCTAGATCCAGCAGGCAGGATGGTGTGCACATGCATCTTCTTCACCGCTGTCACCTCTGCCTCAACCTGACTTAGGCGGCTCAAGAAACTCAAGGCACGTGCGAACGCTCACCAGTGCAGAAACCCGATCTCCTTCTGCAGCGTTGCCAAGAAAACAGAGTCACCCAGCTCGAACAGCTTGCTGCAGAGCGAATGAGCAGGAATACCACTGTGTCAGGTGGCGTGCGCAGCAGCAGCTTGCTTCGGCGCTGGTTCTGGTCTTATTGCGCGCACCTAACAATGAAGTAGAAGGTCCACTGGCCCACGCGGGAGTCCCAGTTGACGATCTTGTTAGGGAGGGTGCAGGTAGCCTCGAAGTTCAGCAACGTGTCAATGAAGGGCATGATGGTGGTGATGAATCCGATAGCAGAAAACACCGCGGTGACAAAGTTCCACAGCCTGCAACGATAGTAGATGTACTGAGCGCCGCCCAATGCGCCAAACTGCCATCGGGCGAGCGCCCACTCACCCCCAGATGATGCGGATGGGGCCACGCAGCGGCTTGAACGCGTTGCTAACCCGCTGTAGACCGAACATGATGGGGAGGTACAAGAAGCCCACAGAGACCCAGATCGGCACCCATTGCTTCAACTGCTGCTCTGACTGGGTCTTCCAGACGAACGAATCGTTCATGAGCGGGGGGTACAACGCCCCCACCTTGTCTTGCAAGACAGTCAACACGCTCTTGACGGAGTCCATGGTGAATTCTGGTACTCGCAGGCGCTTGCACGCATCTCTCTGCTCCCGCTGGAAGCCCAAAGGATCAGTGTGGCAAGAGAGGGGGGCGCGCCAAAACAAATGGGTCGGAAGAAGGCGCAGATTCAGAGGGCTGCTGGCATACTGACCGTGACAAACTTTGAAAATTCTAAAGAAAATGGAGGCCTTGATGCTTTAGATCGTTGAACGTCAAAATCTGCCCTCAACACGCTGCATCACGATGCCACCAACTTCAGTCATGGATATTCAAAAGTTTGTCAGTGATTATAATGGCATCTGCTGGGTGCGTACCATTGCATTGTAAACATGCGTACATTTGCATGGTTTTGGGTTCATCAGGCAGGCCATTTGCGGACGCTGCAACTAGCAGGCCTGCATGCAGCACGTACCATGTTGGGATGCTGCCACGTGGGCCCTGCTTGCGTTGCTTTCTGCCTACAGGTGCTGCTGTCTGCGCTCTGCTTCCGCATCCTGTCATCCCTGCTGCACATCAGCATCCATAAAGCCAAGGCCTTTGCTGGGAAAGATGACGCAATCGTGGCGACGTACCGTGCTGTGGGGTGCATTCATCACACCATCCAGCTGCCCATTGCAGCTTTGATACTGGCAACCCCAGCCTTCTGGGCCGACCGGATCCATGCACACAGCCTGGAAAGCCGGGTGCTTGTCATCATCTCTTCAGGCTATTTCGTTCATGATTTCTTCCATGCACTGGAGCATCTCCACGTGCAAGGGTGCGGTTTGGGCAGCATCATTGCTGGCTGGGCAGCTTCATGATTTGCACATCTAGATGGCATGCAGGCATGCCATGGGACTGTATCACCAGTATGCTCCACCCATTCTGACTCCGCGGTGTGACGCCTGTACAGCTGGGGCTATGTCATCCATGGCGCTGGCTGCGCGGCAGTGTTCACTGGGACGCTCCTGTTGGGCGATGCACGAGGAGCGCCACTCTTTCATTACTACGCGGCCGGTTTTATGATGTGGGAGATCTCCTCCTACTTTGTTCACTTCCGGTGGGTCACAGCCCGCAGCCCACAACTGCTCCCGGCAGGCTCCACTAGTGTGTTACTGTGCGAATTTCGCACACGGCTGCATGCTGTGTTTGTAAAGGCACATGTAGCCTGACCAGCCTCCGACTATTGCGGCTTCCCACTTTGCATGCGATAATGTTCTTATATGAGCACGTGGGGTTGCCCACACGCAGGTGGTTCATGTTTAAGCTTGGCAGCAGCAAGAAACTGCAGCTGGTAAACGGGCTGGTACTTATTACCTCCTACTTCCTGTGCCGCATCGTGTGGGGCTTCTACCTGTCCTACCTGTTTATCAATGACAGGTGAAGAGGCCTTTGGGTGTGGCCTGCTTGGCGCCGCCAGCGTGATGTGGATGATGAGCCTGTGATTCACCTGTGCAGCTTTGGTTGACCTACATGATGACGGTGCTGCCCGGCGGCAGCTGTGCACATGGGAGGAGCGTGCACGTCTGTATAGAGCCAACACTGACATTGCTGACTATGCCACCTGTGCGGTTGCCTGTGCAGCCTGACCCTGGACCTCAGCAAACCATACCTGCTCATGATGTGGGGCGCAAACTTAGCACTGAACGGCCTCAACCTCTTCTGGTTTGGGCTCATCCTCCAGAAGGCAGGCGAGCAGCTACGGGGCCGCTCATCGTTCGGCAAGCGGGATTGAATGGGATGTGGCAGCACCAGTTCCCTTTGTCCTCGGGGACAGCTGGACCTGAATGGACGATAGGCTCCTCCACTTATGGCAGCATCATATGAAGTACGTCGGAAGAGGGGCACACAGAGTGGCCAGGGTGATGATGTGCTTGCGAGGATTAAAGGACAAACGCCGCTCGAACCCTAGATCTTGCGCAAAGCGGTCTGCTGCAGATAACTGTGCATTAGCAGCTCTCAGCATGTTAGCGCCCAATCAGCTCGCCATTGACGGGACCCGTCCCCTTTTTTTCGAAAGTGTGGTGTCATGATACGCGGAGATTGCAGGGATATCGTTTTGATCCTTGTAGCAGCTCTGCTCTAAACCAGCTGGTACCACATCATACGTAAGGCTGTCACATCACACCGCAGGACGGCGTGTGGAGAGCGATAGCACCGAGCTTTACTGTGCTTGTTAACGCACGTAGTGCAAATGGAGCGCCTGTCAGAGGCACAACTTGCCTTTGAGCTGGCCAGGACTGGGTTTGGCGAGGCTGGCAAAACACAGGCTCTCTTATGGGTAAGTGGGGCGCGCTACAGGGCCTGCGGGCAATGCGGCACACTTGCGTGGGCTGCAGATATTTATGCTGGGCACTTATGGGGTGCATGAACGGTCACGGTCGACCGAGATCAAGAGCCATTACATCACGCATCCCTATGCTGCTTCGGGGTGCTCACGTATGGAACAGTGTCTGCTGCCCGGGTGCGATGTGCACTGTGACACCATGCACCTTCATGCCAGGTCCGCTCGTGCCTCGTCAGCTGCAGCTCCAAATCACTGCTGCCTCCTGCAGGCACTGGGGTCTTGTGATGCAGCCACCGCATAACTTGGCTCAGTCCTAAGAACAGCACAATGGCGGCCCTAATGCAGCGGTGCACGATTCAGGCCATGCAAGCTATGCAAGCACGCATATCGGCTGTCTTTTTAAGTCATACATGGTCTCCACGTCTCATACTGGTCTCTCCACATCACCATGCCTCAAGCCGTCAAGGTACATTGCACACTCGAACAACCCTGAACATTGCCTCATCCTTGCCCTTCCCTTGCTTGCAGGTGGGCCTGGCCTTCATGGCCTTCACCAGCATGGCGTCATGGATCCACAAGGGCTTGGCTCGCACAACAGCATTCAAGGCATCTGATGATGACTGCACAGCTGCAGCCTACCGCCTTGTTGGCTGCCTGCACCATACAGTGCAGCTGCCCCTGGCAGTGCTGATTTTAACCTCGTCTGAGTTTTGGGCGGACCGCGTACACGCACAAAGCGCGATCAGCCGCGCTTTGCTGTGCATCTCTTCTGGATACTTCCTACATGACCTGGTGCACGCCCTACAGCACTTCAAGACGCAAGGGTACGTCGCCGCAGGTTGCTAGCACTGACTGCCGGGCTTGCATGCCGGCAAAGCACCCATCGGCATGTGTGGGCGCGCGCATGTGTTCAAACTGCATGTACACCCCCTGCTCACATCACACGCCCAACAAGCCACGCTCTCCTGCAGCCCCGCTGCTGTATCATGTACTGCAGCCAGAAGCACAACGGGCCTTGCTTTGGGGCATCACTCATTCTTGTATGGCTGCGTGCGCTGCCCCTCCCCAGGTGGGGCTACGTCATTCATGGTGTGGGCTGTGCAGGAGTCTATCTTGGAACGCTCCTGCTGGGAGACGCACGTGGGGCGCCCCTATTCCATTTTTATGGTGCAGGCTTCATGCTATGGGAGCTGTCCTCCTACTTCCTGCATGCACGGTAGGTGCCTCATGAGGCCCATGGCCACCACAAGTTCAGTTACTCCGTTGTATTCCACGGTCCGTGCACATCGGCAACATGCCAACATCTGATCTCAACGGCTGCGTCTGCCTTTGTCAACCCATTATGTGCGCTGAGCTGCTGACACATGACTGGGTGCGCCGCATTGCCATGTGCTGTGCAGCTGGTTCATGTTCAAGCTGGGCGGCAGCAAGACATTGCAGCTCGTGAACGGGCTAGCGCTGATCGCCTCCTACTTCCTGTGCCGCATCGTGTGGGGCTTCTACCTGTCTTACTTCTTTATCAGTGACAGGTGAGGAGGCATTGGGGGTGTGGCCTGCTTGGCGCTGTCAGCGTGATGTGGATGACATGGGGAGCTGCAGCCTTTGATGGCGGGTGACGTGGTCCAGCAACAGCTGCATGTGCGCAACTGCGCATGCACACTATGTGTATGCGCGTGCATGCTGCTATTGAGGGCTCGTCGGGCAGCAGGGCGGTGAATACGTACTAGGAACTCAGTATTAGGAATTTGTTTGGGCGTCCATGCTCTTGTCTATCATGCGGTGGCCATAGCCAATAGGAATGCAGCTCCACTTCTATGTCTGCACCTTGACAGCCAGAATGTTGTGTGTGTGCTGTGCACTTGCAGCCGCTCGCTGGGACTTGGTGCTGGGTATATCTCCCTGATGTGGGCCGCCAACTTGTCCCTGAACATACTCAACTGTTATTGGTTCGCGCTGATAATGTCAAAGGCCGTGGAGGCCCTCAGCGGGCGCTCCAAGCAAGCAGCAGGAAGCTTTGGAAAGAGGGATTAAGAGGGCAGCAGGGGCCGTCCGGGCCTTCAACCATCCTTAAGGTCAAGCAAGAAGAGAGCAGCAAGTCGCTCATTGCGTGCCAAAGCAAAGGGGTTCAGGTCCTGCTGGATGGGTGTGCACAAGTGAATGATAGGCAAAGCGTACTGTTACTGCAGCAGGGCTTGTAACTGGTGCTGTTGGAAGAAGGTGCTGGAAGGAGGTGCTGCTGCTTACCAAGGGGCTGGGGTTGCTGTACTTTGGATCTTAGCTGGGCTATGATGTGAATGAGAACTTGAGAAGCCTCCCTCACATATGAGCTTTGCACTGGGTAATGCGTTCATGTCTGTTGCATGACAATGGCAATGTCTGCTGCAAGCTTTGCCTCGTGTTTGAGTGTTTGCCTGCTTTCAGTTGCCATGAAGTTGTCCGTGGCTCTGCTTTGTGTGATCTGGTATCTGCACTGTTGGCCATTACAGCTGACCTGTGTTGTGCAGCCGCTTGATGGGTGGCACTGACTGCAGTGACAGCAGTGTTATAACAGCATGGTAAGATGGATATCAATTGATGGTGCCGGCTGCATAACATGATTCACAGGGCTTGGTGCTCATGGTGTTTCTGGGGTGTTTGGGGGAGAGGAAGGGGTGTGGAATGCTGGTGAGGCATGGACTGTGGTTGCAGGGGAACCAGCAACGCAAACACACGCATATACAGCATCTCAGTGTGTATGTGCATTGAACAAACTGGTTTTTGGGCCTGGACACCTTCATCGTTCCTGTTCCTACGTGTAGGTATGTCCATTTGGGTTTAATGCGCGGTGTGTTTTCCTGGCCCGCAGCCTTCTTCTATCAGCATTTGTATGTTGCAGATCATGTGCAGCTAGCCGTGCGCTAGCTTCATGCATGGATTGCACGTGTGTGGTTGCTGGCAGTGCTGTTGGTACCCATCGGTACTCATTGGTACTCATTGGGTGTGGTCGTCGTACTTTGTAACAGCTTGTCTACTCGCCACCTGCTCACACCTGGTGATCCCAGTCGTCACATTTGAATCACTGCATGCCGCTTTCAAAGCCGCACACTTGCACCCCAGCTGTACTGCACGATCCTGTGTGACGCTATCAATGACGCTATCATGGCCCGCTCAAATCTGCAATTGAGGTGTGGGGCGTCCTCTTATCGTATCATACGTTTCATGTGCAGAGCTTGCAGCGTTAAAGAGGGGATGAACGAAGGGAGCACCAGGTCCCTATTTGTGTGGACCATGACAAGCCAGCAAGCATGAGCAACGATACCAGCAGTAGGAATAAAGTCATCGCTCATGTGGATCTGGATGCCTTCTACACCCGTGAGTTTTCGCCCTCCCGATACGCACAAACTCGGACACATATCCCGCGAGCGCTGAGAAGCGAAGTCTGAGAGATGCAGGCTGCATGACCTGGCCATGGCTGTCAGGAGGCATGCTGGGGTCATGCTGCCATCGACCATGCAATGAACCAGCCACCTGGCGCCACGCCAGCCTCCTCCTCATACAACGCATGATGTCAATTCATATGCCATCATCATTGCAGAGGTGGAGGTCAAGCGCAACCCCACACTCAGAGGTCGCCCTGTTGCAGTGGTGCAGTACAACCCTGCACAGACCCTGAAGGACGGTGGCCTCAGGTAATGGTGCTCAAACAGTGCAGTGGGTCTGGAAAACAACTCCAGCAGTGCTGGCATGCGCTCTGCAGCCTGTGCCGGCCTTGCACGGTCCTCAAGCGCCATACACGCTGGATGCTTGTGCCTGCAGGACGCTTCCTGCAGACCCGCCCGCGCGGCGCATCATGAACAGTTCCAATGGCTCACTCATTGCAGTCTCATACGAGGCGCGCAAGTTTGGCATCAAGAGGTGTGTGGCGCATGTTGCCAGGCTCATGCCTCATCATCATGCATCCTATCGTTACACGGCCTAATGATGACACTCTATCCAAAGGCTGAATGCAAGTGGAGCTTTAGGGCGCTGTGAAGCCAAACGTGGCTGAGGCAGTGCCTGTCACTTCACTCACTTGGCATGCCATGTGTCGAAGGCCCAGACGCTTTGTTCCGTGCTTTTGCTGTAACACAGAAACATGATGGGCCATGAGGCGCGCAAGCTGTGCGCGGATGTGCAGCTGGTACAGGTGCCGATGGCACATGGCAAGGTGTGTGGTGCTACCTGCATGCGCACCAATGCATGCGGCTGTGTGCATCGCTGTGCCACTTTCCGCTTGGTTCGTCTATTCACGTTTGGCTTGCGGCAGGGTCTGATCACTTGCTGGGTGGGTTGAATGGGTTTGGCTCGACAGGCAGACCTGACAATCTATCGAGAAGCGGGCGCAGCTGTGGCGGCAGTGCTTGCGCGCATGTCAGTCTGCGAGCGGGCATCCATTGATGAGGTCTGTGCTGTGACTCATGCGTGAGGTCACCTGCTGTATCCATCCTTAGTAATACCGGGATGCCACAGCTCATGAGCACGCTGTCTGCGCAGCCTGCTGCGCCTGGCTGCGCCTGCCACCTGTGCTGTGCTGTGCTGTGCTGTGCTGTGCTGTTTGCCTTGCCAACTACTTGGTGAATTCTAGCCGGCTCCCACTTGCAGCGCTCCAGCTGTACTTCATAACATGCTCTCTCACTCAGGTGTATCTGGACGTGACTGAGGAGGCTCAACGGAGGCTGGCTGCATTGCCAGACGGCAGCCCACCACCTGCCCCTGCAAGCTTCACGGGGCTGCATGTGGTGTCAGACAATGTGGGTCAGGGCCTTGCCGGCTCACAGGACTCGCGTGGCTCTTGCACTTTGGGGCAAAGATTCCTGTCCTGATTCCTGCACAAGCTGCAAATAGCAGCCTCTTTTCTGCAAAAGGCCGACCACAAGCCGTACCTCACTTGCTGCTTTGGCCCACGCGCATGTGATACCTCACGTGCTGACGTGGCCCATGCCTTCTGGCTTCTGAGTACTCTGCAGTTGCCAGGCACAGCGGAAGATGCTGCTGGGGCAGCAGCAGCCTGGTGGTCACGACCCCAGGAGAGTTGGGGCCCGCATGAGCAGCTGCTGGCAGCTGGGGCTGCAGTGGTCTGTGAGATGCGTGCAGCAGTGCTGGCAGAGCTCGGTTTCACGTGCTCAGCGGGTGTGTCGCACTACCGGCTGCTGGCCAAGCTTGGCTCAGGTGGGGCATGCTGCTGGGTTGATAAATAACTTGATATAGCTCTTTGTGTCGGTGTACTGTACATGACCATTTTGTTTGGCTTTGCAGACTCACACTGACCCTACTGCCTTTTCGATATGAGTGGTTACGCAAGTTTAGTCTGAGTGGTTACAAAGATTTAGCGAGTGCATCGGGGAGCAGTGCAGGCACACAGCGGGCCATACAGTTCATGGCTCTGGACACGAGCCACATGCAGCTGCTTGCCGCTCGGCCGCCATTCCTGTTACGCACACAGCTGCACGTGCACGCAGCCTGAGGTGCACTGCATGATTACGTTGCATGTGCAGCACGGGTTCCTTACATTCCCTGTATCCCACATGCTGCATGCAGGCATGCACAAGCCGGCACAGCAGACGATTGTGCCCGGATCAGCTGTGCGTGGCATGCTAGAAGAGCTCCCAATTGGCAAGCTGCGTGGGCTGGGCGGGCAGTTTGGCGAGGAGGTCATGCGCACACTGGGCATCTCCACCGTTGGTCAACTCGCCGCCGTGCCGTACTCACGGCTCGAGTCGCTGTTTGGTGCGTGGTGTATGACAGGGCACATGAGAATGCTGCACCGCTGGGCCTGTAGCTTTGGTGTCCATTGTTACATGCTTGACTCCACAACAGGAGGTTTGGGCTCTGTATGGCTTGATTCCAAGCCCGGTATTGTGTCATAACCTGTGATGGTGCTGGCACTCAGTGAGGCATAAGACAACGCTCACAGCGCATGTGTACATTTGTAACATTTCGCAGGCGACCGTGCTCCTGGCCTCGCACGTCTGGCGCTGGGTTTGGATGTGGACGGAGGTGACGTGCAGCGGCGCATGCTGCCCAAGTCTCTGAGCTGCGGCAAGACATTCAGGTGCGATCCCACTTTATGCGCAGCTGTATGTACGCCGTGCTGTGCCGTGCTGTGCCATGCCGTGCTGTGCCGTGGGATGCAGCAATGCCTGGCTCACATCGCATCCCCACCATATACGCATTGTACGTGTGCTGTGATTTACCTGCTGCTTGCAGGGGTGCACATGCACTGTCTGACCTCAACGCAGTACGCACATGGCTGCATGAGTTGTCAGGAGAGCTGGCCACGCGTATGGACGAGGATCGGCGTGCACATGCGCGAACACCGACGACACTCACTGGTGTGTGCCCCACTGTGGCTGCTGCATGCATGGCATGCAACGCAGTCGGAAACCGACAACATGTGATGCTCGTCGTTGCCTGCTCCCGTGTGTGCATGTAGTGCAATTCAGTGGCGAGGCCGGCGACAAGCCCTTCAGTGTGTCACGGGCCACAAAGCTTCGGCGGCCTGAGGTAGAGGGCATGTGTGACGATGCCACAGGCCTCGTCAAGAAGTGGGCATCCGACATGTGCGTGCAGTACTGGCGGTTGGGCTGCTGCTGCTGCAGGTCCTTGTTTCCTCTTGAGCCACAGCCTTTGTGACAGGAATGCAACCCTGCAGGAAAGTGGCTGCTTGATGTGCTTTCCATCGGCACGGCTGGTGGTGGGATGAAACATATGTCTGCAGCCGCTACCTGCCCAGCTGCTATTAGTAGGTTTACCCTTTACTTCTGCCTTCAATTATGTCTTGCACTTATGTCATGCAATACTGTAACGGCATGTACATGTCTGCCTAGTGTCTACCTTTGAACACAAAGAGATATCTATCTAATGCCGATCACCACACTGTGTTAATATATAATGTATATTGCTACTTCCTTTGCATGTGCAGACCTGGTTGGAGCATCACCTCCATGTTCCTCCAAGCCTCTGTCTTCGTGTCAGCCCCCACTGGCAGGTCCACTATCGCCCGCTTCCTATCCGCCCTGAAGCACAACACGCACGCAGCTCCCCAGCCTCTGCAGGCATCCGCATCGTCCCCTGTGCACATGGGTGACACAGAGGAAGCTGAGCTTGGAAGTGATGAGCCATGTCATGTCAGCCCTGCTGGGAAGCAAGGGGCACAGGAGCCTGCAGATATGAAGGATGCACAGGTTCTCGATGACAGCCATGCAGAAGAACAAGCTGGTGCAGCATCGATGCACCAGCAGCCATTGCATGGAGGAGGAGAGGCATCACAGCCGCTGCCTGCATCCCTCTCTGCATGGGTGCAGCATGATACCCAGCCACAGCCGCGGTCAACTTGGCAGCCAGCTGATGGAGAGGGCGGGAGTCTGGAGTTCAAGCCTCCCTCACCACGGCGCACGATGGTCAATGCACCTCAGCTGCTGAGCAATCAGGCACACGGCAATGGCACAGCTCAACCTGGAGCATCTGGTTTAGCTGCTGGAGCACCAGTAGCCGCTGGTGCATCACCTTCTTTGGGGGCAGGGAGCAGCCATGTGCAGCAGCAGGCACCAGCCAGCAGCTCGCCCCCAGGGCCTGCACAGCCTGCACCAGTGCGGGCAGGGGCTGGGCAAGGCTGGTTGGGTCTCACTGCTGCTGAGGTTGATGAGGCAGTGCTGCAGGAGTTGCCGTCTGAGATCCGTGCAGAGATCGAGCAGGCACTGCGGCAGCAGCAGCAATGGCAGCAGCAGCAGCAGCAGCAGCAGCGGTCAAATGCAACAGCTGGCGTCCTCAATGCATCGACTTCAGGAGCAGGCCACATGCGAGGTGGTGGAGCAACCAGTTGGACTGGCAGCAGCCGGGGCGGGGGGCGCAAGCGTGCGCGGCAGGAGCAGGATAGCAGCCAGAAAGGAATCCAGTCCTACTTCTCAGCGAGCCAGGCAAGGCGAGGCCGCTGATCAACGCAGGTTTCGAAGGCGCAATAAGTCGGTGTCTGGCTTCATGTGGATAACCTGGATAACAGCTCGAACGCGCTTGTATGATGACAAGCCCCATACCCTGGTCACGTGTGCTGCAGCTCATCCTGTGGGGTGTTACATACATCACAGTCCAGCATACCAGATGGTGATCACAGCTGGCGCCATCTGCCAGCACCCTGAATGCTGATGTACACAAACACATTTTGCCACAGATCCCCTGCCGATGGCCGCAGCTGTACGCACGATCAAGTGTATGAAGGATTGGAGATTGGTTTGAAAGACACACGTCTTCAAGCTCTTTAACTTACACCGCCTTTCGGTTGCCAGAGCTTGAGGTTCAGACCAGGTGGCGTCAGACATCGCTGCTACACGACCTTGCAACGTGCATGTGACGCTTTAATTGTGCAAGCGCGGCCGATTGCTGCGAATTGCACCAGCTGGGACCAGTGGTCTTCACAAGTTCGCGATCCTCGCACTGTCTATTACGACCCTACTTCAATTGCCGAGGCATATTAACAATCCTACAACCCTACAACCCCACTGTACTGTACACTGGCACCCAAATTTACACAAACCCAACCCACAAAAACTGTACTAAATCAACCATTCAATTATACCCTACCCTAACTGTACAGTATTACAACGTACTGCATTTTGCGGGTATCGTTCCGCACGTTATCTACGTGCAAACTGTGCATACTCAAGTAGGATCAACGCGAGTACGGCATTCATCACTTCATAGTCGCAATGTAAAAATCTCGACCTGTGGCTGTGATGTTGTTGCCGAGTCCCCTTCGGCGGGTCTTCATGAGGTACTTATGCACTCTATCATCACCATCACTCTCACATCCCATACATGCCGCGAAATCATAGCCGATTGCCTCCACTTGAATCTCCTCAAGCCTTAACAGCAGTCATCATGGCCCCTACAGTCAAGTCCAAGCCCACGCTGGTCAGCATCGACCTAACCAAGAAGCCATCTGACCAGGCGCAACCACTGCACAACCGCTGGCACCCTGATATCCCGCCGGTGCGCGTGCTTGTGCAGCCACGTGATGAAGGCCGGCTTGTTGTATGGGATGGGGCGTGTGTGGAATGCAAACGGCAGCCAGAAAACACACGCGCGCACGCCCAGTAGGACCGCGATTCGCGTTTTCACATTGCAAACCCCACGTGCTCGATCATGTGGCTTGGTTGTGGCACTACAGTCCGCACAAACTGCGCAGCACTGGTGTGCGATAGCAGATAAACCACGTAGTAGACAATACCGCGCAACCTGCGCGAGGACGAGACTAGGGTTTATCTGATGGCAGTAGCACTGTCTGATCATGCCTTGTGCACCATGTGGCATGCTCTCATGCTCTCCTGCGCAGGTGGCCACAGCCACTGATGGCAGTGTCTTCCGCATCGAGTGCATGGAGTGGACCGGTGGGTGTGACGACTGTGACCCTGCTCTCCACCCTCCCCTGTGATTTCGAGCCACCATGGCACCCCCCTCATTTTTCGTGCGTGGCCCAGCTACTGTCACTGCCAGGCACACGCCAAGCACAAATCTTGTGACCTGTGCTCGCAGGCGGCCAGATTGGCAACAATGACAGTGCCGAGGACGTCAAGAATGTGGACCTCAGTGTGTGCCACCACCTGTCGGGACCCATCCGGGTGCGAGCAAACTGCTAACTGCCGCCATGATGCTGCAGTGCTTGCCATGCAGCAGAAATCGCTGCCGAGCTGCCTGCGCAGCAGGCGACAGGGTCAGTGCTCAGGCACATGTGATGCTCGAGGCTGCCTTGTCTGACATGAACATACTGACGCAATTGTAATGTACCTGTGTGCAATGCTCGGGAAGAAGATCGTACCATTGCTGTCATGCGCCTCGGTGCAAAAAGCGCTGCGTCCTGCAGACAAATCGTGTTACTGTACTGCCTGTTAAACCAAACTACCCGTGACGTTGTACTGCTTGTGGCACTGTACTGCCTGACCTGTTGCAGGTGGTGGACAAGGACGATAAGCCTGCAGTGCCTGGTGACCTGTTGGTGGTGGAGATCTGCAACCTGGGCCCCCTGGAGGGCTCCGAGTGAGTTGGTTTTTGTCTGCAAGATATTTCGTGTCGGTTAACTTCTGGGTAACGGCAGGTAAATGCATCATAACAATGATACATTGTGCCCAGTCGCTTTGTAGATCCCGGTAGATCCATACTGCAATCTTTCAGCTCTTATTTGAGTTCGCTCGGTCAACCGTGTGCACAAACTGCAGGTGGGGCTACTGCGGCACGTTTGACCGCGACAACGGTGGCGGCTTCCTGACTGATCACTTTCCTGGTACGACGAGTTTATTTGAATGTGTACTGCGTGTAACAGTGTGCTCAGTCACGTTTGGCCCTGCATTCGGCCCTTGTGACATTTGTAGTCCACGCTGTGATCGATTGTGTGGCACACGCATAGCTTTCCATGGAGGCCTGAGACATGATTACGACGCCACATGATGCTTTATGCACTAAAACATGTACATGGATTGCTTGCATGTGTCCTGACTACCCCTACCTTCAGGCGCCACCAAGGTGTGTGGAGGGTGGGGGATTCGGAGTCTGCATCAAGCCTTCCTTCATGGCACGCCTGTTTCACAATGTCATGCCATGCATGCATCAGCAGCTGTTTTTTTCAAACGCTCCAAGCCTTCAGCCAAGTCCTGATAATAGATCATGTCTGGCGGGTGCAGGCCATCTGGGACATTGAGGGCGTGTATGCACAAAGCCGCCACATCCCAGGAGTACGCTTTGCTGGCATCATCCACCCAGGCCTCATTGGTGAGGGTTCTGCTGATGCCCTGCTTTGTGCTGCATGGCTGAGTGCATGGCAAGATGCATGATATACTACCCCAGTGAGCCCTCCTGTGGTTGTTGCCGCTGGCTGCTCGCAACCTCCTGGCCTGGTGACATCGCAGATGACAGCCATCATCAATGGCAGCTGTCCCTTGCTGCGGTGACTCTCTGGGGCCACTCCCTCAGGCCACTCACTCTCTGGGGTCACTCATTGCGGTCACTCACTTATTGCGGTCGCTCACTCATTGCGGTCACTCACCCATTGCGGTCACTCACTTATTGCGATCACTCACTCATTGCGGTCATTCACTCAGTGCGGTCGCTCACTCACTGCGGTCACTCACTCAGTGCGGTCACTCGCTCAGTGCGGTCACTCACTTATTGCGATCACTCACTCATTGCGGTCATTCACTCAGTGCGGTCGCTCACTCACTGCGGTCACTCACTCAGTGCGGTCACTCGCTCAGTGCGGTCACTCAGTTTCTGGGGTCACTTGCTGCTGCGTGCAGGCACCGCCCCCAGCCACGAGCTACTCAAAATGTGGAATGACCGTGAGGGTGCACTGGTGGCGGCTGGCGAGGGGTCCCTAACGCTGGGAGGCATCCTGCACACCCGGCCACTGGGTACGGAATAAGCATGCCAGAGTGGGATGGCATTCATGGTATCATACCTCCCTCAAACGCACACGCGTCCGGCTTCCAGTAGCAGCTGGGCTGCCGAGCCTCACTGTTTCGCCTGCATGAGTGGCTGCTGAACTCGGGAGATGGTAAACAAGTGTGTCCTGCTGTCAGCAAGAGCTGCTGAGGCAAGCAGATCCTCCTCTCGGAAACTGCTGTTTTTGCGCACCCCCTTATCCGGGCGCCGCAGCGCTCGCACCTGCCATACTGTTTCACGATTCCTGGTACTGTCCAACGGTATAGTTCGCACACTAAGCAAACATAGAGTACGCATGCAGCTCACACCGTGGCTGGTCTCTTCGTCTTCCCTTGCAGCGCTGCTGCCTGAACCCAAGGGTGCGCTGCTGGGCCACATCAAGCCAGGCGCACCTGAATGGTCCAAGATTGCGTCAGAGGCTGCGCGCACCATCCCCGGCCGCGAGAATGGAGGCAACTGTGCGTTTCCGGCTTTGTCCCAAACTCATATTAACATTGACATTCGCTTGATACCGTATACTGCATTCTTGATGGCAATGAGTTAAGGAAAGGAACAAGTGGAGGCAACAGAGGGGAGCAACTGCATGTCACCCAAATCATCCTTTGTTTCACCGGCGGGTGTGCAGCAGCGATGCATGGGATGCGTGGGGGCCAGAGTTGAGGGTTGTTGGGTGAGGGTTGGGGGCCTGGCTTTGGCGACCCATGGCATGACTTTTAGCATGATCTTGCTCTCCCTGCCTGCCTTCTCTGGCTGCCCTGCAGGTGACATCAAGAACCTAACTCGGTGAGTCAGCAAGTCACCAACCAGCACCAGCCAGTCAAGGGAGTGTGTGGCTAACAGGGCTAGCAGGGCTAACGGGATGTTCTTCTCCACCAGCATCAGCAACGTTGTGGTAGCAGTAGTAGAGACAGCAGCAGCTGCTGCTTTGACCACCAGCACAGCTGCTCCGAGGAGCCTGCCGCAACGCAGCACGCCAAATGACGCACATACAACCTGCTCTTGCAACCCTGGAGTCTCCCCTCCCTCTGTGCTCGTGCACATGTACTGCAAGCGTACCGCGCAAATGTACTGTGAGTGTACTGCTCACATGTACTGCCTGTACTGTGCTCGTGTACTGCAGCGGATGCCGCGTGTACTTCCCTGTGTTTGTGGAAGGTGCCAACCTGTCCGTGGGTGACATGCACTTTTCACAGGGCGATGGCGAGGTGCGCACTCAAAATTATTTAATTAATTAATTAATTAAAATACAATTTTAATGCTGTTCGGTACATGTACGAGTACTATTGTAACATCTGTCATTGTGCACCAGTGTGCGGACATTGACATCGGTACAACGCACTGTTGTTATACTTTCTAAGTCGACGCTGTGAACTTGTCCAAAGGCACCAGTTCCAGTGCAGGGCATATGAAGTACTGCCTGCTGCTGTGCCCAGTACTGCCTCGGCAAGGCAGTACGTCCTCAACTTCTCACCTCAGTTAGTTGGGTCAGCCATGACAAAGGAGCCAGCGCCTCACTGGAGCTGTGCCACTTGTACACCATGGACTTGTACACATTGTACTAACTGGCTAGCATCACACGTTGCCGCTGTGCGTTTGCAGGTCAGCTTCTGTGGGGCCATCGAGATGAACGGCTTCCTGGACCTCAAGTAAGTTGTTGAAACTGTCATGGTTGGTTGGTTAGTTGGTTGGTTTGTTGGTTTCTCACATGGGTGCGTTGGCCAGTGGATTGGTCAGAGAGTGGCATTGGGTTGTGCCATACTGTGCCGAAAAGGCAGCAGGGGCAAATGTAATACTCATAGGACTCAGCCTGATTGATGTGTCTCCGAGCAGTAGTTAGCTGCATGATCGCTGACTGCATGCAACTATGCATGGCTGCTGCATGGCCACGGGCTGCATGCAACTATGCATGGCTGCCGCATGGCTCCAGGTGTGAGATCATCCGTGGTGGCATGGAGCGCTACCTCACCCCCATGGGCCCCTCCAAGCTGTCAGTCAACCCCATCTTTGAGGTACACGATTTATTGCTTGCCTGGTATATGCAGTGGCATGCTGGGTAAATGCAGTGGCATTTGACTCTTGGTCAAGAACAACGGCGACCATTGTGTGGATGGACACTGTTGGATCCAGTGTTTACATGTGTTTAGATAACGACTGTCAGGCTCCAGCATGCAGACACATCTGTAAAACGCCGTGTTGTTGTTGTTGTTGTTGTTGTTGTTGTTGTTGTTGTTATTATTATTATTATTATTATTATTACATTATTATTATTATTTATTATTATTATTATTTACATGTGTTTACCCTTCAAGGTGGTCCCTTGTGGTGCATCACCACCAGTGCACAGCACGTGCCACTGCCATGCTTTCAAACCACCGGGTCAGATGTGCTGTACTGCTTGTCTTGCTTTCCTTGCACACCAGATCGGTCCCCTGGAGCCGCGCTACTCGGAGTGGCTTGTGTTTGAGGGACTCAGTGTCGATGAGTCAGGTGCGCAGCTGGGCATGAAAGACACATGGAGTAATAAAGCTGATAACACGGCTTGTCACAGATATGTCTGCATGCTGGATGACAGGAGAGGCGCCCTCCTGAGAGCTGCTTCGACCAGCGGCTGGATGAACTGTATAGCCGTCACATGAACTGGCTCATTTCAGCCCACGAGCTCAAGGCCATGGCTCTGGGCTTAGGGCCACAGCTGCATGGATCCCTGAGCCCCGCTGCAACGGTCCCTGAGCCGCTGGCTTGCAAAGCTTTGGACGCAGTCAAAGCCTGCCTTGGCCTGGTCAAAGCTTACGTTTGATCTGGTCAAACTTACACCGCCCTGCAGGCAAGCAGCACTACCTGGACGCGTCTGTGGCTTACAAGCGTGCCACCCTGAACGCCATCCACTACATCAGCAAGGTGAGCGCTCACTCCATCTTATCTCATTTCATCACACTTTATCTCATTGAAACACGGGCAGTGGCCACAGCGCCACACATGCTGATGGCTTTAATCGACGATGGGTTGTCAATTGGAACTTCTTGGTGCACAAGGAGAGCATGCTAGGTGACTGCCTTCCCATGCCTGCCGCCACCAATGTTCCGGGATCATCATGCATGGCTTCCCATCTCTTCTCTTTCATGGTAATGAACCGCACGCCGCAGCTTGAAGCCTTGGACCATGCCGCACACATGCCGCACATGGGCAGTAACACCACGGCTGCACCATGCTGGCTGGCATGGTATTCGTGTGATCCTCAAAGCCTCAAACAACGCTGTGCGCCATGTCGTGTGCCATGTTCGATGTTGTGCCGCCGGCATGCTCGTCACTCATTGCAGGTGGGAGGTTACACCCCCGAGCAGGTATACCTCTTATTGTCCTGCTGCCCCTGTGAGGGGCGGATCTCTGGCATCGTGGACGTACCCAATGCGTGTGCCACGCTCGCAGTCCCACTTGCAATCTTTGATCGGGTGCGTGCGTGTGTGAAACACCGTGAAGCGCTGTGTTCTTTCTTATACATATAAGTGCGTCCGAGGGTCTAACCCTCACCTGATGGGGCACAACGTTGGTACAACAGCGTGCTGGTTCAACCCTGACCCCTGAGGCCTTAGAGCCCTGGATTTGGAACTGCAAGCCCTTGACCCCGCGGTATAGGGTCCACGCCCACACTCTCGCGCCCATTTTGTTCCAGCTGCGCGTTTGCCCATGAGATGTGCCCAGAGATGTTCCTTGATGTGCATTGTGTATCAGCAGTATCACACAAAGGACAAAGCGGCTGCCTTGTCCCCACCCCACCAACCACCACCACCCTGAGGTATGACCTCACCCCACACACCCACAACCCTCACCCACACACCCTGAGGTGTGACCTCACCCCTCATGGCACACCGTGAGGTCACACACACACACACAACCTCCCCCCTGTAGGATCTGCGCCCCAAGCGTGGCGCTGACGGCGGCCCGCCCCCTGCAGGCGTCCGGCTGGAGGCACGCGGCGACGTGGCCCGCACCCCCTACACAGGCGCCCTGCCCCTCACTGTCAACCTGTGCATGTGTGGCAACCACTGAGTGGCACTGGAGAGCTCAAGCCTGGCATGCAAGGCATGAAGTACCTCGGTTGATGCCTACTGATACCCCCACTTGGTGTATGGCGAGAGCCAAGGAGCTGCCATACACATCCCTGCTGGGCAACTGTACACACTGGATCAGCGTGGACCCCAGACCTTGTCAGGGAATGACATCATTGACATCCCCCGGCATCCCATGGCATCCCCTGGAAATCCAAAGGGTCATCCTGAGCAGGCACCTGAGCAAGGCTGGCCGTGGCCTTGGCAAACTAGACGAGTTGTGCGTTTGAGCTCAGGACGAGCGTGGCCTGTCGTCGTGCCGTGAGAGGAAGATGGGTGGGGTGGGGATGAGAGGGAGAAGGGTGGGGTGAGGTGGGTTTCAGTGGGGTGGGGTGTAGTGAGGTGCGGGGTTGGGTGGGTGCGGGACCGACCAGGTCATGCATGGGCGTGGAGGCTCCAACAAAGGCAGTACAAGTACTCGTCTTGTACGGTGCCTGGTTGGTATGAACCATAAAGCATAGCTTCTGCATCAGCAGCAACGAACGTCTTCAAACACACAACGGCTCGTGCAAGGCTCATGCAAGGCTGGCATGCGTGCATGTGCAGCTACACTGGGGTGGCACAGCAGCAGAGGGACATGAGTGGGGCGTGTCGGGAGTACCTTAGACCTGAGCTGCGGAGTGTTGGATCATCCATTTTCTGTCCATGATGTACCATCACGTGAGATGTGCCATAGTGCAGTTGATGCATGAGGCCAAATGCGAGGAACCCATCTAGATGCTGGCTGATGCAGCTGATGCAGTACCCGCCCTCGTGCGCAGAGGCACATGTAATGTAACCTTCTTACCTAATCATGTGACCGGCATGAGTCATGCCGGTGATTGCCCCTGCATCTGCTGCTGCCACGTGCTGATGCAGCAGAACAGCGAGCGGCAAGCCTGCTGTTACAAGGGTCAGACTTGGTTATTGTACATATAAAGTGCATGCAGGGCCACGCGCCGAGTCAGTGTGCCTCACTTGCGCTTGATGGTGGGATCAGTTCAGGCCTGCTGCTTCTCCCAGCTCTTCAGCAGTGAGAATGGCACAGCTGGCAGCAGGCAGCCACCAGCACAAAGGTGCCCAGATGGCTTTCACGTTTCAGCATGCAGATATCGATACAGTACATGATGCACGCCAAGAGGCAACCAATATATGTACTGCTTGTGCTACTGATGTGCCCAGCCTGTCCTGCGCTACCCTAGAGCGGCCCAAAGCCGCGTTCATTGCACCGAACTGACCTGCTCACAACACATAGCCGCGCTGAACACAACAAGGCCGACCCCTCGGCTGTACTGAACCCTGCCAAGGTAACTACTGCTGCCTTGACTGTGTAAGTAAGCCTCGAGGAAGCTCGGTGACTAGTAAAGCCTCAACAAAACAACACTAACTAATAGCCAAGCAGTCGGCGCAGTGAGGCAGGTAGACCTATGCACACGTGTGTGTGTGTGTGTGTGTTGGTTACATCGTATGCCCATCATGGCGCATAGATGCCTGCCGCGAGACAGGATTATCAACATTCGTCAAAGGCTTGTAGCTTCAAAAACTGTTTGTTACTGGTTAATGGCCATTGCGGCCGTGCGGCTTGTGTCCATCTCAATCAGCATGTCAGCCAGCCTGTTCCAGGCTCTCCTGTCGTTACCGCGATTCATGAATTTGAGCATGTCTGCGTCACTCCATTCCTGAGCTGGGGGCAACCCCTCAAACAGATCATTGTACCGTGCGCGCACCCCAGCATACGATTCACAGTGCATCAGATGCAGCTCATCCTCCCGCGTATTCATGGTGCAGCATGGACATACGCGTTCATTGCGCGGCACTCGCCGACCCCGCCGCATGCATGTGTGTGCTGGGCGCATGGCCCGTGCTCAACCATCAAAACACAGCACCCATTGAATGACCAAGTTCTCACAAGCTCCTGATCGTCTGCAGCGGAAGCAGAGTCTGTATGTGCCCCACTGGTGGCTTTGGAAGCAAAGGTGCCAAGGAGTGGAGAGTTGTGCTGGAGATCTCTCCCCGAACAGCTGCACCCCCCAAAATGCAGGAGAGGTGCGTGATCCGGTGTCACGACCACGGAGGAATGATGGTTCGAGCCGTAGCACTGGGACCCATCAGGTGGCCTTCAGGTGACCAGCCCACACATGCTGGCCAGCAGCCACGCCCCCACAGCCCCCAGGCGCTCAATAAAGAGCTGGAGCTAATCTAACCACGGACATGGGGGTATCAGTGCGCTTAGCAGCACTTGACCCTCGCCATTCGGCACCTGGGTGGCCGCTAGCCATCAACACAAAACACATACAGCCACCAGCCGCACAGAATGAGCACAGCAGGAACTGCTGGCTTCCAAAGTGGCATGCAATGGGCCCAAACAGCTTCCTACCTGCTGTACCAGCTCTCCTGCCAGCCGCACAACTTTGCTTGTGTGGCTGATACCGCCGCTGCACAACAGTGTGGTTTATGCGCCCGTATGCTCCCAAACAGCCTGCTAAAACCAAAAGGATGCACTTAGATCCGCAAGTCACAACACAACACCAACTGAGCACCACGATGTGCTTCTGCCCCTACTCGACCGCATGGCCATGCTTCCATGCACGTGCCGCACAACTGCAGCACAAATGAATAACAGCGGCGGTGTCGTGCCACTCTGCTACCTGCATGTTCTTCTGCTAATGCCTGGCCCTTTTTAGGACATCTCAGCCACAATGTGTTCCCGCCATCCGTTCCGTCATGTCCTGCTGCTGATCGCATGTATTGTCAGCTCACACATGGCTCTGTCAGCACCCCCCCGTGTTGCATACAAGCTCCCAGCAATCTCCCAGCAACGCAAACAAACCTCACCAGTCCCGCATCCTGGATGCAATTCATCATTCTCCGTCATGCTGTAGCTGCCAGCAGCCTTAATTTTAGAGTTGCTCAGTACCAGCCAATCAGGCAGACAGGCAGGCTGCTAGCCAGCCGGCCAGCCACCAGCCAGCGGCATTTAGCCGAGCATGCCTTCATTAAACGCATCCTGCCTACGCTGTGCCCTTGTACATCCCAATACCCCTGCCGTGCACCCCTGCCATAAGGTGTAACACGACAGCAGGCATCTGACACGCATGAGCCGCATGCAGCCATGTGCCATAGGCCGCTGGGCCCTAGCAGCCTGCCCCTGGGCAGCAGGCGATGAATGCGGCACGTAGGAGCTGCCTGTGGGTTTGACCGTCTGCTGTTGGTGCCATTGCTTATAACTCAGCGCCCCAAAGCCCAAGGTAAATGCTGTAGCAGCTCGTGAAATGGTTCGGCCATCCTCAGCTGGCCTCGACCACAGCCGGTTCCACGTCACCGGGGCGTGTGGAGCAAGGTGCCGGCGGCGCCGCAGCCAGCGCTGCAGCCAGAGCATGGTACCCCCATGCCTCACCTGCGGCCTGGCTCACGTCCCCTACACAGCCTGGCTCAGCCTCCTGGCTCCTGGCCTCCTCTGTAACCACAGAGCTGCTGCCTGCTGGGATCCATGCATCGCCATTGGCTGCCATACCGTCACAGCTCGTGTTCTCGCAGTGCAACATGGCGTCAAGGCCCACTGAAACGCCACTAGCCGCAGCATAGTGTCCCTGAGGATCCACCGTGGGCATCGTCCCTGAGGAGGGGTGGCTGCCTTGGCCAGGTTGCATGAAGTGCATGGGGATGCCCATGGGCCATGCGGCGGCTGGGCTACTGGGATATCCCATGGGCATAGGCACGGGTGTGCAGGGCACCATGAGCATGGGCGCGCCACCAAGCCCCATGCTCATTGGCAAGAACATCTGGCGCATCGGCATTGGCATGGCAGCTGGTATGGCGGGTGCCATGTACATCCCGGCCAACATGCTGTTCGCCACTGGGGGGGTGGCGGTACAGAACTGCTGGTCCCACAAGTACATGTGACCAGACGTGGGGATGCATGTGGGCAGCGGGGCGGTGCCTGTGCTCAAAGCCCCCTCACTCACGCCCCCTGCAGTGCTGCCGCTGCTGCTGATGCGCAGTGGAGGTTCATCTGGCCCAGCGGTGCCTGTGCTAGCAGGTGGCGCCACCCGCCGTGGCCCACCGCGTGCGGCCTTGCCCATAGACATAGACCGTGACAGGGCCTTGGTGTGGGGCGGGTGCTGAGATAAAGGACTGGACGTCCCACGCTCATGAAAGGAGCGTGTATGCCCGAGCGCGCGCACGGTGGCAAACTCGCCAGTGGATGGCCGGGGGCTGGCGGTGCCGGCGCTGTTCCAGTCGCTTGAGCGGCTCATCGACCCCGAATACGACATCCTCCCGGATGAATTGCGGCTGGAGGGCAGGCCACGCAGCTGCTGCTGGGCGAAGGAGACCTGGGAGGTCTGGGAGGCTGGGTTGGTGATGGTTGAGGCGGCAGAATGAGACAGATCCTGGTTTGAGCAGGCAGAAAGGGAGCTGGATCCGGACCGCGCAAGCGCTGGGGGACCATGCGTGCCCGGTGCATGGCGACCCCAAGAACATTTGAGCAGCTGACCCTTGAGCTGCAGCCCATGCAGCCCAGCAATTGCAGCCGCTGCAGACTCCTGGGTCGCGAATGTCACGAAGCCGTACGCGCACTTTCGGTTGAGCCGTACATCTACCACCTGGCCGTACTCGGAGCATAGTGCGGTGGCGTCCGGCTCGCCCCATGCAACGTCCATGGGGATGTTCCCCAGGAAGATTGTGGTGCAGCCACCGGGTGGTGTGGTTGGTGGACTGCCTGGCGCTGCATGGCCGTTTGCCTCATTATCAGCATCCGTGACCTGCAGCACATAACGTACGGGGAACCACGGTTGTAAAACGAGTGCAGGGGCAGCCTGGGCTGTTCCAGGCCTTGACCCATGTGCCATGCCTAACTGGTCCGTATGGTCTAACTGGTGGCACGGACACTGGCGGCAGGCACAGCTGCCATGCTTTCACTTTGCTCGGCTTGGCACGACCCATGTGCTATGTCTAACTGGTTCACATGGTCTATCTGGTGGCTTGCACACTGGGCTGCCATGATTTGAAGCACCATCCCCAGGCCCCATCCTCAGGCCCGAGCAGCATATACCTGGCTCAAGGCTAACACCCACCAGCTTGTGTGCTGCCCACGCCACGCGTATGCTGCGCGTGCCCAGCTGCGCGCCGTTCATCGCTGCAATGGCAGCCTCCCCATCCTCAGCACTTGAGAAGGTCACAAAGCCGAAGCCGCGCGACTTTCTCGTCAGGGGGTCCCTCATAATGGTGGCGTCCCTGCACCCAAGGGAATGGCATGCCATGTTGGACGACACATGTGGTGCTGGTAACAGTCGCGACTCAGAAATCACTTCCAGAAGCACAGGCCACAATGCCCAGCCGTGAAGCTGCATCTGGCGAACTGCTCCAAAGCAGCTGGCTACCGCTGCGCCTGGCATCACGTGTTGCAGCCGCGGCGCTAGGTCCCGAAAAGGTGGATACAATACGCAGGTCCGACGGCTGTGTGAACATGCACCGGCAAGCCCGGCAAGCGCTGAAACCATGTCAGCACACCACCCATGCTGGATGGCGCTGGCTAAGCGCTATCTATGGGCACCGCTGCTCCCTCGGTCTGGGCCCCAGAAACCGGAGAACTGCAGGTGGCACCCTAGGTTGCCGGCGTATGCCCGGCTGCGCACTGCATCGTCCGCAAGCTCAGGTGGTCGGTTGCAGGACCAGGGCACCCGCAAGCCTGCCTGGCAGCATGCACACTTCAACGAGAGCATGCGTCCTGGGTTTAAAAGCATCTTACCTGGGCATAAATTCTGCGAAACTGTTGAAGAGCTGAGCCTCGGACACTAGGGGACATAAGTCTCCAATAAACACGTTCCTCCCACGGTCCTGGTCCCCGGGTTTGCTATGCAGGCTGAACATAGCAAACCGAACTCGCAGATGCGTCATGCCGGGCACTCCTGGGCAGAGACCGGGGGCCTCAGCTCCGTTTAGGCTGCGGATAGCTTGGATCGCACATTCTCGGCTTGGCACCTTCACAAAGGCGTAAGGGTTCGTACCCTGAGCATGCGGGTGCATGAACATAGTGTCAGCGAGGGTCAGTGCAACGGACAGCAAGCACGCCAGTACACAGGCACACACCTTGGTGTGCAGCTTTACATGCTGCTCCTGGACTCCAAATGGGGTAAGCAAGTTGGTGAGCTGGGCTGCGCTCACCCCAGGGCTCAAATTCCCAATATATCTGCGATGCAGACCGCAGGAGCAAGGTTGTCAGCAAGATGCAGCAGATTCTCTCAAGGAAAACCCACAACCACGCAATGCAACCACCCTCGCTCACAGCGACGTCATGCTCTCCTGGTCAACGCATCCGACACATCGTTGTTTGCAATGTATCGCCTGTGCATCACCTTTCTTCGGACCCACCTTTCTTCCCACAGAGATGAGACCTTTCCCATGAGATGTAAACGGAACATTATTTGCGAGCGTCCTCAGGCGTGTATGGAGGCCATGGAAAGTGGTAAGGCTAGCAGGCTGTTAGATGAGGTGGTGAAACGGTGTACTGCCTCGAGCGCAGCACCAAAGTCAAGACAGGTTGACGTTGCAGCACCAAGGTCAAGACAGTCACCTTCATGGCACTGTGGCGCTCCTCAATCGCACGCCCTCGCTTCTTCTTACAGCCCCAGTCTTCCCTCTTCCAGTGGTTGCACACATTATCTCTCAGCATTCTGCTGTGCACATGACAAGAGTGGTAGAGCGGACTGGCAGGTTGGCAGCGTGCAGATGCCGTCTTGTCGAGTCCCCATGTGTGGTGCGATGACCATGTGCGGCTATATCCCATTCACTTGCCTGCCTCCATGTGCCTGGACCTTGCGAACAGATTGTGCGGGGACTGAAGCTGACTTGTTTACGCGATCATGTGGTTGTATACATGTGTGGGCGCAAGGGCACCGCTGCTGCATGCACAGCGTGTATACGTGCAGGTTGTGCTGCCAGAAGGCAAAGCCGCCCTTGCATCAGCCATCATCATTACGACGCCTAGCTGCTCCGTTCCATCACCGCTGCTGCACACGGGACGCAGCAGGCATCCAACCATACACGACTCTCATCACTGACCACATCCCGTGACAAACAGCTCAACTAACCTACCCGTCTTCACCAGCCATGGCTGTGAAGGAAGTAGCATCTGTGTGTGGCTACGCGCCCCTCAGACGACTGGTATCATTTCTCTTGTGACATATGATGCCGCCCCGCCCCCTCACCGCAGCCCTGCCGCTCCACACACCTCCTGCGCGATGTTCCCTCTGACATACTCTATGTGCGCTCCCTGCACCCGCTGCATCAAGCGCCTCAATGGCTCACTCCAAGTACAGGCCAGAGCACCCCAGGTTTGGGATTGCCTGTCTCCCTCACTCCTTCGCCTGCATGACTGCCTTGCGCGCGTTGTACGCCAGGGCGCCATGCGCGACCAACCGCATCTCATCCATGTACGTGTCGTACCTGGCGGCAGTACAGGATCATGGCAGTACAGCCTCAGCCGCAGGCAGTACGGGTGAGTTCACCTGCACAGACTGGGGATGTACAGGCTTGTGCCAGCAGCTCAATTGCCCGTCCCGCTTGCATGCCCCATGCACATCAGCCCAACACAAACGTAAACATGCAAGCAGCCTAAACCGGGATGTAGGAGCAACGCAGAAACACAAATGTAGCACCTGTAGCGCAGCCGCAGGTTGGGCACGTTTGTCTTGTGGATGTCATTGCCATCTGGCCCTGGCCGCCAGTATTCGCCACCCACCTACAGGCCAGTGCACGGCACAGACGCAAACCTAGTCAGCTCAGTGGTCTCAGCTTCGAAGCAATTTATATGGCGAATACAAAGCTGCGCACCATGAGCCTCCTCCCTAGTGTACAAAGCACTTCTGCCGATTGCCCGGCGCCAGCATATGAAACGCGCAGAACCCCCGCCCTGCCCTTTCCAGCATTTCAACTACCCCACAAACCCACAAACGCAAAACTTGCCGACTGACCGGCTGGGAGACAGGGGAGGTAAAAGCCTTTAGCCCAAACACGCCACCTGCTCACCCGGCCTCCTCTTCTCCAGCCCCCAGCCTTCCCAAAGTATACCCCAGACTACGCACACTCACCCAGTGCTTCTTGCATGCATGTGGGAAGCCTGAGTGGAGCACGCCGTTGCGCGCAATCTCACACAGGTCTGCACTGGACAGCTTCCACACCTGTGCATTGCCATGGCCAAGGAACACAGTTCAGGCAGCTGTATGTGATGAAGGGTGACACAGTGCTGCACTCGGCACATTGCCCAGGTGGCTGCAGCCTGCAGAACCACTGGCAATGCCCCGCAAGCACAGCCGCCTGTATCAGGGAACACATCTCAGCAGCTGCCACCGCAATTGCTGCTGCTGCTGGCGCTGCTGCTGATAATGATGATGCATGGGCCTCCGAGCCCGCCCACACTAGCAAATACCATCGGCACGGCCACCCTTGAATCAATTTCATGCTTCCAGCCAACGGAAACGTTGCATCTACAGTCACACAGGCTACACATATGCCAGACCCGTGCATTACAGCTGGATACAGCATGTAGGGTGTAGGGTGTAGAGGTCAGGGAAGTCCAAATTTAAACAGATTCAGGGTTTGATTCAGAGTCCAAAGTCGAGCAGATTCAGGGTATGTTGCCGCACCTGTGCTGCCACAGAGTACTCCTCCACCAGGGGCTCCTTGGTCAGGTGGATCTGAGGGCAAACACAGCCACGGCGACAACACAACAACACATGGATGCCAGGCCTGCCCTGCCTCAGTGGCAGGCCTGCCTCAGTGATGGCTGTGTTCCTAACCAAGGTATCCTCGTGTGCATCCTCATGTGTATCCTTATATGTATCCTCATGTGTATCCTCATGTGCATCCTCATGTGTGTCCTCAGGTCTCCTCAAGTGTAACCTCATGTGTAACATCATGTGTAACATCATGTGTATCCTCTTGTGTATCCTCACGTCACTGACCTGCAGTGGGTCATCAGTGGACAGTGACACTGACAGCCCTCGTGCAAACAGCGTGGGGAAGGGGTTGCGGTGGTAGTCCAGGAACAGTGAGTTGTTGGACAGCGGCGACATGCACAGCCCGATCTGGGTCAGGTAGAAGAGGTACTGCGGGGCAAGGGGCAGGGCGGTACGATGGGTATATGAACGGGAAGCATTACAAGGGCGGCCGTACATGGGGCAGGGCGGTATGAAAGGCGGGGTGCTGCAGGGAAAGCAGGGTTTTAATGCAGGGCCGGTGGTCAGGCCGGTGGTGCACAAAGAAATCAAGAGCTGAGGCTGAAGAAGAGGGGCAGATGGGGTCGCAGTGTGCTTGCTGGTGCTTTCTTTTGAGCCCTGGGAGCGTACTTGCAGCATCGGCGACTTGCGGAGGTTGATGCCGTGCGCGATGTTCTCACACAGCATGAATGCAGAGGCAAGGTGGTCCACATCGCCTGCCTCGCCTGCAGCACGAGATTTCAGGTGTTCAAATCAGCCATAGCCCACTTCATCACGTGCGGCGCTTGTGGCAAAAGAGCGGCCTGGGGTTGAGGGCCGCATCTACTTGCTGTGATCGCTGGCAGGTGGGGATCTGGAACGTGGAAGCAAGCAGCAAGCCATGCGGGGTCAAGGACCTGGGACTTATAATAAGGCAGTCAGGGGCTAAATGACGGGGTAAGCACAGCACAGGTACAAAGCTACGGCCATGCAATATGCTGGCGCCAGCGGCGGCGGCAGCAACGCACCCGCGTGCGGGCGGAAGGAGAAGGTGTTGAGGCCGCGGCTCTCCCGGAACTTGTTCAGCACGTACAGGTTGGCATAGATGTAGTAGGCGTAGTACGAGTACGCGCAATTGTGCTTGGAGTTCCACTCTGCGGGGGGACACACACACACACACACATATATGTGTGTGTATGTATACATATGTGTGTATATATATACACACACGAACATATATATATGTGTGTGTGTGTATATATATACATATATAATACATATACACATACATACATGCACACCATGTGGGCGCACATGTCCTCGCAATCCATGCTTACAATGCACATTTATGTTTTCAACAGGTGGGGGGCTGGTGGGGCCCCTCCAGCTGCCATGAGGCATAATTTCTGCCATGGGGTGCCTCCCTCGATGCGCGCTGCGGCCGCATGGCCGTGTGTGTAGTCTGCAGGTCGGGCCATGCAGAGACGCTCGCACACACAGTGCAGTAACTGCCGGCAACTACCAGGCTCATTCAGTTCTACACTGCATCTTTTGTGTCATGCTGAAACGCACGCACCGCTGGGGGGCGGGCAGTGCTTGGTGGGGCGGCGCTCCGGCTTTGACTCGTCGTCCACCATGTCAAAGCCCACGACCTGTCATAGATCATTAAACAGATCATTCATATTGTTCTTCAGGTCCGGTTTCAGATCGCTTTCAAGCACATCCTTCAAAAGGGCAATGTGGATCTACAGGGACACAAAGGAAATGCAGCATGACACGCAAGCAACCAGAGCTGCATCCCACCGGATGCGCAAGCAGGCAGAGGTGCACAGCATGATCCAGGTCAGAGGCTGGGGCTGTGAAATATCAGGAACATCATCAGATTATCAGAATACCGGTATCAGAAACATCATCAGAAACAGGAGCGTGGGAGCAAATAGTGGGTCACCGCAGTGGGAAACATGTAGGGAGTGGCGCAACCATAGGCTGAGCCTGAATGATAGCTTCACGCCCACCTGGCCAAGGAATACGTGGAGGTAGGGGTGCGACGAGGGGTCCCGTGTGACCTGTGTGGCAAATATACAGCAGTACAGCAGCACGTGGCATCAGCCAGTACCCTCGTCCCATACCAGATCACACTCCAATGTGGCCTGTTGGACTAAGCATGCCGTGGCAACGCAGGACCTTTATCGCCTGTACAACCTGAATAACCTGCATACCTCAATTTACCCTCAGTGAGGAACTGCAGCTAACGCTACCAGTAATTCTACTTGCACCTCGTTAGAAAGCTGCCAGGGTAATAGCAACCTGCGCCCATTTGGCAGGCCACATGCAGTGTGGGCAGATGCGGCACGCGCAGACCTCTCGTGCCTTGGCTGCAGGGAGCCTGATTGGTACACTACCACATGCCAAAACCGTGTGGCCTGGAAGCAATTGATCCACAGGAAGATCAGGGAATCGCAGCACCCCCTAATGGGAAACGCTGTAACAAGTCAAGTCTAGGGTAATAGCTGAAACAACCTGACATGCAGCTCACCTCAAAAAGGGGCTCAAAGATGTTGTCCAGCATCTGCTGGAAGTTGTCGATCACACCCGTCTCCTTGTACACATTGTACAGGCGTGGGATCTGCGCAGCAGTACAAGCAGTACAGGCAATACAACACAGATCGGCCATGGTGCACATGCAGGAACTGGCTCCGCGTGGCGGCAAGCAACAGGCTCCGCATCCCTTGACTCTGATTGGGGACCTTCACAGCCCACAACAAGCATGCTGGGCCCAGGAGGCCAAAGTCAAACTCAGTCAAACCCAGTCAAACCGGGTCGTACCGCACCTGGATGAGCCACACGTTGTTGTCGCTGTACAGGTTGTTGGCCACCACCCACGATGCGAGGATGTCCTGTTGCATTGCAGATCAGACACGGTTTTGGATCAACCACGGGTGTCAGGGATCCATCTGATCACAGTGCCAGGGTTTTGTGCAGTGGTGGCTGCAGTTACATTGCACTGCAAGCTGATGACAGCTCCAGCAGCTAGAGAGCAAAACAAGACGCTGATACCGCATGTTGCCTCATGCACCTTCAGCAGCACTGGTGCACAAGACACGTGGGTGCAGCTGTCGATGCTCCATTCCACAAACGCAGGCAGATGCTGAGCAGGCTCCCCCAGACAGAACAATTCCAGCTGCTGCTCTCAGTGCTGCTCCACCTTCTAGAAACCGTACTGCCGGTCACACTCACCCACTCCATGGCCTTCCGGCCGTACACCGAGATGCGCATCTCTGCGTGCTGGTACTTGGAAGCCTCCAGGTCACTGAACACCTCCTTGGTCAGCTCAGCCAGGAAGCTGCAGCAGGCAAGTTCAGTGTTGCGGCAATAAGAACGTGAAAGCAGGGGGGGGGGGAAGGCATGTTTGGACCATGGCGGAAAATCATGGGACCCCTCCAGAGGACCCACCCACCCACCCTTGAGCAGTCCAAAACCC
Organism: Chlamydomonas applanata; assembly: GCA_001662365.1. Lineage (NCBI taxonomy): Eukaryota > Viridiplantae > Chlorophyta > Chlorophyceae > Chlamydomonadales > Chlamydomonadaceae > Chlamydomonas > Chlamydomonas applanata. Next base: position 210,092 of record BDCZ01000001.1, on the reverse strand, counting down.
TGGTCAAACCACGGTTTTGACTTTGGCTTTGACCAGTCAAGCAAGCCACTATGTCACGGCTGCAACTTGGGCCAATTGGGGAAGGTTGCATGATGGTGTCCCATGTGCCCATGCGCCCATACACGGTCGG
>BDCZ01000001.1:126246-209952 GCA_001662365.1 Chlamydomonas applanata | reverse complement strand
CTGCCTCTCCGCCCCTCCATCACAACCACAGCCTGGCTGCAGTCCAGCTGAGGTTGGATGAGCTGTCGGAGCTAAAGCAGGACCGCGAAAAGGCACTGACAGTTGATGACGTGAATGCCGGTGTCGCGCGCGCGATCGACCACGCGGACCGCCGCGCGGACAACATCATCAAGAGCATAGGGGGTGGGTGCGCGCTTGCATTGTAACTGTGCTCCTGGGTTTCACAGGTCCACTCAAGCTGCCAGCGTTTTGAAAGAGCAAGTTGCACTGTGATCTATGGCCAGAAACCTCAGAAGCTGTCAGTATGGCTCCACCCCCACCCCTCACCACAATTCCCATCTGCCTCCCCGTCTCTGACTGCAACCCCGACCCTCATCCCCCACACCCCACACCCTACGCCCAGCACCTCACACACATGAAATGCATATATGCATGTGTGCTCCCAAGCATGTGTGTGTTCCCCATGTGTGCTGCAGCTATGGAGGAGCGTGTGGAGGAGCTGAACGATGCCAAGGCCAACCGCGCGGACGTGGTGCTGGCAGTGGACCTGGAAGCTCTGCTGGCGGCCCATGCGGGGGAGCTGGACGGCCGGCTGGGTGGGCTGCGTGGTGACATGGTCAAGGTGGGGTCCAGCAGGGGGGCTGGCCAGCGGGGGGTGGCCAGCGGGGGGTGGCCAGCAGGGGGTTGCCTCAGCGGGCAGGAGGGTGGGGATGGGGTGAGGGTGGGGGTTCTAGCAGGGGGATCAGAAGGCCAGGTTGGCTGGGTCCAGATATCAGGGTGAAACCACCCGACCGCGTCCGTGCACCGCACCCAACCCCAGCAAACATGTGCGTTCGTTGACCCTGCTGACCGGGTGCGCAGGCGCTGGGTCTGAAGGCGGATCGTGAGGAGGTGGCAGCACTGGAGGCACGGCAGGGCGCGCGGCTAGGGTCCCTCGAGGGCGCGATCCTCAAGGGCCTGAAGGCCATCTCTGACCGTGTGAGTGCAGCACTGGCGGAGAAGCTGGACCTCACAGCGTTCAACGAGTTCAAGGTCCAGGTACAGCTCTTGGCTGCCGGGTGGGACAGGTCTGGGTAGAAGATAGGTCGCGTGTTTCTGAGCACATCCGGAGCGGGGTTCAAGCATTCAGCCTCTCGGTTGAGACTTGGCTCGGCAGGCACAGCAACACCTGTTTGGGTGCTTTGGTTGTTGCTTGTGGGGGGCTATCGACGGCGCTGTTTTGAAGTCTTTGGATTGCTTTCCTAATGGTTTCACAAGCGTGGTCCGGAGGGGTTGCTACAGCCTGCAGCAGCAGCCGTGGCCATGGCCATGTGCATGCATGCTCCTGCCTCCGTGCCGCCCGCACCCATGAATGTCAAGCTAACAAACGTCAGCCCTCGAGGGCCAACATTCCCACTCATGCCTGCAAAACCCCTGTACTGACTCATCACGACCTCTGTACCCCCTCCATACTGCCTCCCGTCTGACAGGTGCGTGCAATCCTGGCAGACGTGGAGGACCGGCTGCGAGACTGGAGCCCGGCAGCCCGCGGCATGAAGGCACCGCTGGACGGTTCCGGAGCCACAGGGGCCACATCGTGCCTGTGCTGCGACCAGCGCGTGCGAAGCGTGCGCGACCTACAGGCCATGGGCTTCCCGGCCGCGGACCGTGTGTTTGCGCCAGAAAAGCTGCCAGCAACCGAGCCGCTGCTGCCAGCAATCAACCGCTCGCCGGACGTTGCGGCGCATGTCAACGCGCGTGTGGCGGCGCGGCGCAAGGACCAGGCGGGTTCGCTGCTGAGGCAGAGCGCGGCGCCGGTGCTGGAGAGCTTACCTGGTGCGTGTTGCGCGGGATCAGGTGCAAGCCTTGCCTGGACCTGTGGAAGTATTCGTGCATGAATGTGTGTGTGCGCATGCCCCAGTGCCTGTACCATGTGTACATGTATCCACATGTGACATGTATCGGTGTATTGTATTGTGCCGCGTGCCGATGCATAATGTGCCGATGTTGTTGTCTGTGGGTGTTCATGCAAGAGCCGGTTGCTGAACTGTCGGTCACGCACACAAAAGTGGCTGCTGCGTTCTTCACTACAGCTGTGCAGACAGTACATGGCTTGCAGCGCTGCCTGCTCGTGTGCCATGACCCCGCCACGTCCTGACCCGCACACGCTTCCCCATGCGTGTGTGCTGTGTGCAGCTGCTGTACCAGGCTCTGGCTCCCCCACTACGCACACTACCCTCAGTACAGTAGATCCCAGCGCCCTGCTTGGAGCCAAGGGAGAAATCAAGGGCCGCGCACCTGCAACCAACAACAACACAAACGGTGGTGGCGCGGGCCCCGACAGCCCAGCTGGCAAGGGGCAAGGGGGCATGCAAGTGGAGGTGGAGACGATTTCAGGCACCATCGCGCAGGGGCGCATCCCTAGCACGCGGGGCCCAGGGCGAGGGCCCAGCAAGTGAGTGGCTGCTGCTGCTGCTGCCGCTGCCGCCCCGGTCCCCGCATGCCTGGTTGCTGGTCTGGCTTGCTGCGGTCCATGCTGGCGCTTCATGCCGGCATGTCAGGTCCCGCAAGAGTCTCTGCATACAGTCCCTGGATCACCTGCGTCAATGGGCTGCCGCATGGCTGCGCTGATCACATGGGTTGCTCACTGACCTATGTGCATATGTGCGACTGTGCACGCAGGCCCCGGCCAGTGACAGATGGGCAAAGCGTGTCCCCGTGGAGCCCTAGCCACTCGCAGAACATACATGCCGACCTGAGCATCGACATGATGTCTGGCGCGCAAGGCAGCACAGACAAGCAGTAGCAGGATGGGCTAAGAGAGCACTGCCACAGGGTGGGGCAGGGCGTGTTGTTAACTTGTTGTGTATAAATGGCTTTGCCAGAGCCCGAACCGGGAGCCCGGGGCACTAGGGGTGAATGGGACCGACCAAGGCAGACAGCGCAAGGAATGATCTGATGCCGTGATGGACTGCATATCACAATGGCCACAGCCTTGCAATTGTAGTCGATGTGCTACGCTGCGCAACGCACTCCAGAAACCAAGGCTAGAATACACGATTACAGCGTTCCCCTCTGTCAGCACTTGTCACAGTGCAAAGCAGGGCCCCGGTGGAATGGCAGCTGCCCCCACCTCAGCCACAGGCACCCACCTTGTCAGTTATCATACACAACCCTAGGGAAGCAGGTCAGCGCATGTGTTCCCGGTCAACCGCAAACAAAGAGTTCGACTTGAATCCCTTGACACCACTGTTGGGTTCGCATGTGGGCCAGACGAGTGTGCACCCAATGCTCCCTGTATCCTTGAAATGCCAGCGCCTGGCATCCTGCCCTGCACCTCGCTCAACCAAGCTCAAGGCCGGCACATGTACGCTGCAGGCATACTGTGATAACCCAGCAATCACGCTGCGTCAAGGACCAGGCCGCACGGCACATCCTGACCTTAGGCACCCATCACTGTACACCTGAGCGCTTGAGCACTTCCCAAGCGCGTCGGGCACCAGCAAGCAGCCGCCCCCAACACACCACTCGCTCAACTAGATCTTCTGATCAGATCAGGTCACATGCAGAGCTGATGCATGTACTGATGCATTTACACGGCCAGGCCATTTACGCAGCCTCCTCGTCATCCTCGTCATCGTCCTCCTCCGCCTCAGCCGCCTCCTTGGCGGCCTCCTCAGCCGCCTTCTGCTGCTCGCGCTCCATCGAGCGGCGGGCCAGCATGTCCAGCGAGCGGCGGGCCTTGGGCAGCGAGCAGCCCGACACCACACGCAGCACGTCGGTCAGCGTGATGATGGACTGTGCGGAGCCGTCGGCGGCGACGACGTACACGCGGTGCAGGCGGTGCACGGCCATGCGGCCTACCAGCTCGGCAAAGGTGGCGGACGCGGACACCGTGTCGACGTGCGCGTCGGGGAACACACGGTCGGCGATCAGCTGGCCGATGGGCTGCGGCGCAGGTGGATGGCGCAGGACAGCGGCATTTCATAATTCATATGAATAAGAATAAGAATAAGAATAAGAATTGTCACAAACCAGGAACACATAACGCACAAAGCTACTCCGTGGGGTGCGGTGGCACGGTATAAGCAGTCTTCAAATAAACCGGGAAGAGCTCAGAGTACACAGTGGGCTTTGCAAGGGCAGAGGCTGGACAAGCATGCTGGGGGCGTCTAAGTAGGGCCAGCAATAGGCAACAAACAGCATTGGTGGCGCACAAGTGCACTGAGGCATAGGCGGCTCCAGGAAAAAACAGCAGTACATGCCCGAAGAGCGGCACGTACCTTGAGCAGCAGGCCCAGCTTGTTGACGGGCAGGTCACGCAGGTCAGACACAGCGATGGAGCCCACCAGCTTGCCAGCACCGTCAGTGATGCCGACGGCGCTGCAGCCAGGGTTCAGGGTTTTGGATGTGGATGTAAGTTTAGCTAAGTTTAGTATGTCCGGGTTTCGGAGCGCTGGGTGTAGCGGGGACAGAGGCATGTGGCAGGGACCCCAACAGGGCTGCCTTCACTGTTGAGCAATGGCAAGGCCCAGTTCAAGATCCAGGACAGGGCTATGATGTGGGGTTTGCCAATGGCGGCTGCAACCCAAAGGCATTGCCTATGCAGGCATGCAGCTCCCACAGTGCCAGCCCATGCGCATGCAGCAATGAGTGCTACTGCTGCAGCCTGCGTACCTCTTGTGGTCCATAGCCATGTGGTGGAAGGCCAGCAGGGCGGGGGTCTCAGAAGACACGGTGGACACAACACACTGCAGCACAACACAAGGCAGCAGGAAGCACGAGCACACATCAGGGGAGTCTTCGGACCCAGTTCCGGCAGTTGGGTATGAGAGAACCAACAGAACGAGAGGAGCAATAGACAGGATGGTGGGGCTCTGGCAGCCTCCCACCAACCGTGCACCTGGCACCCAGCCCGAGTCTGCAACAGTCGTGCACGGTATATGCTCCTGTCCCTCAAGTCACCCAGTTGGCCCAACCCCACCTGCAGCTCGGTACAGCAGCCCCTTGGATGCTACATGGCTGGGGGCCACAACCGGCTGGGGGCCCAGGGTTGCAGTTCCACGCTCGTCCCAAAGACACGTCCCCAACCTTACAGGAACCAAACCCTAGAGACACACGCTCACCCGCGCGAGGCCCAGCTCCTCAATGGTCGCCTGCACGCCGTTCAGGCCCTTCTCGGTCAGCAGCGTCACAAAGTCCAGCTGGGTCACGACGTCAGTGGGCACCCACGCGGACGCGCCCTCCTTCTCAGAGCCGATGGGGATGTTGACCACGGTGGGGGCGAGGCCCTGCAACGGGAGACATGGCAACAAGGCGGCAGGGAATACGTGAGACGTATGCAGGCAGGGCGGCACGCTTCAGGCAGCTAGTGCAGCTTGAAGCGTGGAAGCGTGGATCAGCAGGTGGAGGAGGAGCACAGCATGTGTGTGCAAGGGTATGGGCCCAAGACGGATGTGTGTACGAGCCATGTGGCGGGTTGTAGCATGGTGTGAGCCAAGTGCGGCCCATGGCCCCATGCATCGTGCAGCACGGATGATCAGCACCAGCCTTGCGGCATGTGATGACTGGGCTGTCAACCGTGGCCCAGGAACTCAGAGTTAAAGCCAGTTCATGCAACACCATCATGCGACATTCGTGTTCAGTTGCTGGCTGGACTAGCTGGAATGGCAAGAGCCGGGGGATGGGCAGCGCCAGGCAGCCGGTCACCGAGTCGCAGCCTCGGCGCAGCAGCACATACGAGTTTATTGGCATATAGGAGTTTAGTGGCATTGACGCGCACCGTGCCCTTGATCTTGTGGGACGCCTTGGCGGGGTCGCACACGTAGATGCGGTGGTGCACGCGGGTGTTCTCGATCTGGAAGCCCTCGCGCAGCACCGCCATCAGGTTTGTCGTGTTGTCGCCGCGCATCCAGAGGTCGGCCTCTGCAGCACGCCACAGCACGCACACCAGACTTTCCAGATTATAACACAGCTAAGGAGGGTGGGGCCATCAGCGGGAGTGCAGGTAGCTCCTCCAGAAAACAAGGCGCTGCCTGCCCCCTATGCAACGTCCAAACGCAGCGCATCCTGCCTTGCACCCCTCGCTTCATCCCTGCCCTCGTTTGCTCTTGTAGTAGACAACCCTCCTCCCTCCGCCCCCTCCTCATCTACCATAAGTGGGCAGTGTCACCCCTCCCCCCGACCCGTGCCGGGTCACACCACTGGCTCACCGTGCAGCACGGAGGCAGCGGGCTTGGTGGCAAAGAAGGCGCCCAGATTATCCAGCTCCTCCGCAGACACTGACTTCAGGTCATCCAGGTAACCCTCACCCAGGTTAGCCTCCAGGTCTGTGCATGAGTGGGTATTTAATCAGAGGGTAAGGAGGTCAAAATAGTTGCCACGTCGTCCAGGGATCGGCAACAGAGTTACAGCTCAGAGGGTCCAGTAGAGGACAGAAACCAGGCGAGTGGTGGAATGATGCACGGTGGATGGTTGCATGGGGCCCAGGTGCTGCTTGGCCACACGGCAGTGGGCTAGAGGGTCAGCTCAGAGGACCTGTGGTTTGACAGGCCGGCGCAAGCAGTATCGCAAGGCTGCTTGCTGGGTCACGCATGGATTACATGGGCCTCCGCCCATCGCACTTACTGCGCACGAGGCCACGCAGGATGTCGGGGACAGACACAGCACCCAGGTACTCGCCATCCTCGTCCTGCAGGTTGACGAGGCATATTGACCGGTCAACAACCTGCTGCTCTTGCAGCAGGGGCGCCATGCGCATGGTGCACGGAGGGTAAAGTGCGTCCATGTGCTGTACACTGTCAGCATGCGGCGCCCGCAGTTGCCTCCGGAGAACAGATCCCATGCGCACAACACCGTGCAAAACGATTAAATGGCGTACAAGAAACGAAGAGACACGGGTCTCGAAACCCCACCCATGCCACGCAGGCATGAAAGCTCACCAGGATGGGGGCGGACAGGATCTTGCTGATCTGCAGAACCTGTAGGTGTTCAGCAAGGGCACAGCACACAGGGCGAGTTGGGTGCACAGCATCTCTAACACGATCAGGCTCGAACAATGGTGACACGCAGCAGCACCCTGCCGCAACCAGAGCTTAGAGCACAGCAGCAAAACTGGGACCCTGAACAAATGTTAGCATTGATCTATCCCCTGCACCCGATAATCTGGCGGCCACCCTGCAGCTTCTTGTTCCCGCATCAGCACCAAAGAGGATGCGCGCTGGACGAGATGCGCCCAACGCTTTATCGACGTGCGCACACGACAGCATGCCAACTTTTTCCAGGCACTAGGGCACCAGCAGGAGGCGTGTGCGCGGCTGTGTAACCTGGCCCACCCAGCCCTTGCGGCTGCGCATACACTTGCAGGCCCATCATGACCTGACACGGCCCTTACCTTCAGTGCGTCCGAGATTGTGTGCTGGCCCTTGCGAAGGCAAGCCAGGTCGTGGTGGTGCTCGCTGATGAAGTGGTTCAGGGTCTCGGCCTCCAGAAAGACCCTGATGGCGTCAAAGTGGCCGTCCATTTTTCACGCTGTGCTAAAAGGATAACTGGAAAACTGGGCTTGGGCTTGATAGAATCAGACAAGGAACGCCGGGATCCGTGACTTGCGATGTCAGGCTGTACCGACCGAAAACCAGTGAGTCCACACTTAACAAGGCGCGACTGTATACCTTTCCTGCTCCCTGAGGAACCTCTCTACAGCTCGAGTGCCGGTGTGCCGCAACTCCTTATGTACAACAGCATCCGGACCACATCTGGTTTGCTGTGTGCAACACCAGATCTACAGGCATCCCTAGAATGCGAAGCCTTGCCGACTGAGTGGTTGTACGCGCCTGGTTGCTGTGTATTGTTTGCTGTGCAGTACGGCACTGCGCAGTTGCCATGCAGCCCTCCTGTTCAAAATGGAGCTAAGCCTTGTACCCAAGGCGCCTCACAATGTCTTGTGTGCTAATTCCTTGCACGTCGCGCCGACACATGGGGCACTGCGCAAGCTCCATGCTGAGCCAGCACGACGCGCCTGTGGGTGGCGGGTGCAGCAGGCAGCTGCTGTAAGTGCAGGCGCACAGGACAGATACCGGGATCAACAGTCCATGGACGTGCAATGCAAAGTGGTGTCTACTCACATGTCCAGGCATGCTGGAGTCCTCAGTCAGTTGCGGACCGCCAGCAGCTGTCGTGTGGGCAGCTGTCACATATGTACTCATACCCTACAAGGAGACTGAGGCTCATCGACTCACACAGCAGGTGGAAGGGACCCTTGAGCGACTTGATACTGCAGTCCAGGAAGCGTGTAATAGAGAACTCCAGGCTGTCTAGGCAGATGGGGCACTCCTCCACCTGCTCCACAGCTGCTAGCAGGATCTCCAGGGGGGTGGGCTCAAGCACCGCAGGTGGCTCAGGTGAAGGTGCAGCTGGTGCCATTCCTGGCTCCAATTCCGCTGATGATGCTGTTGCAAGTGGTGCAGGCACTGATTCGAGCGCAGGCTCGGTGCTCGCTTGGTGGGGCATTCTCACAGGTGCAGAAACAGAAGTCGTGGCTGCCGCAGTTGCCTGTGATGACATAGCGAGGGCAGCCATGCCCTGAGATATCAACAACTGCTGCTGCTGCTGCTGCTGCTGCTGCTGTTGTGATGACGCTGCTGCGGCCTCCTCCCCCTCGTCTTCACTCCCCTCACTGTCCTCACCAGCTGCATCCGCGCCACCTGCTACCGCCGCTGCGGCTGCCGCAGCCTTCTTCTTCTTGGCGCGCTGCTTCTTGTTGCAGTTGCTCGTCTTCTTCCTTGGTCTGGGTGGTGCACAAGCTGCACCTCTCGTGGCAGCTCCAGGACCAGAGGGGCTGGCAGTGCGCTGGCCGGCGGCAGCAGGCCCATCCCTTCCAGGCCCACGCGCACTGCATGCGTGGCAGCTGCGGGGTCTGGCTGCATGTTCCTGATCAACTGCACAATCTGCTGCCCGTCTGCCATGCTGCTGCTGTATATGTTGGCATACTTTGCAAGGGAGTGCAGGGACCCCACGACGGCCCAAGCTGCCCTGTGCAGGTGCGGGTCGCTGCTGGACAGCACACGTGGCACATTCAATGCCTTGAGGGCCTTGGCTTCAACTGAGGGAGCATACCCCGTACGATACCTTCCATGAAGGGGGAGCACAGGGGCTCGTAAGCGATGTTGGCTGCCAGGCAGTGCTCTACTGCGTTCACAAACATGAGGCCGAGCAGGTCCCAGTCCGCGCAGCGCTCCACACCCTGCACCACACACAACTCCGCAATACAGCCGCAACTCAGCCACCAACAAGTCCCATTGTGTGTGGATGCCGTACGCAGTGGCTAGCTATGTACCACACTGGCTGTGACTCTGCGTCCTGCCTGTGCCTCAACAGATCACATCTGACTCGCAAGATCAGATCGGATTCTACCACATACATTTAGAACAGAACAGGTCACACCAGAGGTCCGGCCGCATGGAATCGCAGGAAGCCAGCGACGCACCATCCGGCGGACCAGCTTCTCTGGGAAGCTGGACGGACCACCCAGAGGGTTGCCGATCACGGGCGCGTCACTGCCCCACATTCGCCACGGCAGCCCGTGCACATTGGTGTCCCTTCTTCAGAGCCATAACGGCATCAGCCAAGCAACCATTGTCAGGACCAAACAGTAATGGATTGATCATGCTTTGATCGAATCATCCACATGTGAACATGGCACTAATGCAAAAGGCTTGTACAGCTTGCCGCCTTCGTCCAAGTCCTACTGTCTGCTGCCTACACCACAACTGCTCAGATCACTCCACGTGCTGCTGGGGTGTGTGCAGCTCGGCAGCCCGCACATCAGAAGCAGTCTCCATCCCTCACAGAGATGGCCCTGCCTTGTGACCTCCCATACACCACACCCATCATTCACATCATGCCGGGGCAGCGCAGAGGGTTGAAGCCAGGGCATGTGCCGTGGATTATGTCACACGTGGTCAACCGTGGCAGCGCGGCACGCAAGGCAAGCTGGTCTGACTCCTTCACATCCGCGTTGAGCAGGCTCAGGAAGCACAGGCAGGTCAGCTTGGAGAGGGGCGCCAGTACCACTGGCATCGGGACTGCCTTGCTGCGGTAATCAATGCTCAGGCGGCGTAGGCGCGTGAGCGTCGCAATGTGTGGCAGGGGCACCTCAGGGTTGGTTCCCATAGGCAGCTGGGGCATGCCACACACAGCCAGCTGCTCGAGGCGCGGCAGGCGCTGCAGGTGCCGCACAAAGGGCACTGGGCCTGGTGGCCACGGCTGGGTGATGGTGAGTGAGACCAGGTTGGTGAGGGTAGTGAGGGGCTGAAGACTGGAGATGGCCACCAGCTGAGCCATGTCCAGGCGTGTGAGGGCCGTGAGAGCGGACAGCGGCTGGATACTGGTGATGCCTATGTTCACATGCCGTGGGAGACCAGTCAGCCCAGAGCCAAGGGCTGGCAGCCAGTCTGTAGCCTTCCCTAGGAAGCAGAGGTCCTGCAGCTGTCTGAGTGATGATAATGGATCCAGGTTGTCTGCAGAGGGCTGCACCTTTTCAGCACTCAGGTGTAGGGTCTCCAGCCGAGTCAGGGTTGCGAGGTGCTCCATCGGTGCACCAGCTTCGCACAGCATGAGGCTGCACAGGCTGTGCTGCAGCGTGGGGCCCCAGTGCTCCGTTCCCACCAGCCTTGTGCCGCAGTCGAACCTCAGCGCTGTGAGTTTTGTCAGGGCACTCAGGCCGCTGACATCCAGGCACTTGGCCGTGCGTGGTCCCCGGCAGTCCACAATGATGAGCTCTTCCAGATCCACAAATGCTCCCAACTTGCAGGTCACGTCCTCACTCTTGATTTTGATGGGACCCTCAACCCCCAGGTAGAGGTGCAGTGTGCGCAGCTGGGTAAGCTTCAGCACGTACCGGAGCACACTCACATCCGGCACGGCATGGATATGCAAGCAGGACAGCTGCGTGAGGCGTGAGAGGGGCTGAAGGGAGCGCCCCCCCGCACGGCAGTCTATGCTGAGGTGCAGCAGACTGCTCAGGCAGGTGAGAGGCGCCAGGTCTGTCACATCCGTCTCACACAGATGCAGCTGCGTCAGCAGGCTTGGCAGGTGAGAAACGTTGTCAATACCAGTTCCCTGTGATGCAGAGCATGGCAAGCACGTCTCCAGGTGCCCATGTGCCATTAATACAAGACTGGTGTGCAGCCCTGGTTGCGTAGCTGGAGTGAGAGCAGGTCAGGCTTTGCTGGAGAGCAAGTGGCATGTAGCACAGTCAGGCACCGGGCAATGCCAAACTTGCAACATTGCGGGCGTGGATAGCAAGCACGGGTCCAGCCTGCTCACAAGCCTATGTCCACAATCACAAGCCTTCACAGTACCAAAGCACTACCGAATTGGGTGTCACATCCATGCGCGCCCCCCCAGTCACACCCCCCTACCGTGAGGTCCAGGTGCCGCAGGTCTGGCAGGTGGTCAGCCATCTTGCGGATGGGCATGTGCTCGCCATTCGGCCAGTCCATGACTCCATCTGTACCGCCCGCCATGCTGAGGTACGTCAGACGGGTGAGCGCTGAAACAGACTCAGCCTCTTCGGGCTCCAGCTGGCCATTGAGGTCCAGGTGGTGCAGGTGCTGCAGCTTGGGGATCCACCCCATGTCGTCCTGAGCACAAGGCAGCACCGGTTATATGCGGGCATCAGTTCCTCCGGGAGGTGGCAGCGGCCTTGCACGTGCGCATGCTGCGCTGGCATAGGTCCCCTGCCGTCCAGAATCATTCATAAGCTGTTGGCAACAGCAGCGGCAGGGTTCTGCAAAATTGTGCAAGTTGCCAAACATTAGGCCTGTCCAAATTTGCGCGTCCCACCCCGTGCGTGCACCTCACCTGTGTCCACATGTTGTGAATACGAGTTAGTGCCGTCAGGATGGACAAGGCACCCATGTCAGCCAGGTGACGGCAGGCAGGTCCAATGTCCAGGCTCTCCAGGCTTTTGAGATGTACTAGTGGAGCGATTGAAGCCAGCTTGATGTCTGACAGGAAGACTGAGGTGAGGCTAGGCAGCTTGGGCCCCAGCCGAGGGAGCAAGGCCAGCGCAGGCTCGCCTGTTAGCCGGATCGTCTCGCAGCCGCTGTCATGCAGCTGCCGCAGGGCCTTGCATGTCTGCCGCAGGGCCCCACATGGCTGCAGCAGCTCTACGATGCTGGCAAGCACATGGCTGGGCAGCGCCAGCAAGGCCGATGCTGATGCTGTGCATGCCGCTGCCTCGGTGCTGCTGCTGCTCACGCCCAAGCTGAGACACGGCACTGCCTCGATAGCACATGCAGCCAGCGTGGGTGGTGCCTGTGGCATGCGTGTCCAGGGCAACATGGCATGGCCTCATGGGCACACGTACAATAATCACCCTGCAGTTTTCCACCTGCATTATCGCCCAAGGTCCCAGAGATACCCGCATGCCCTTCAATTTCTGCGTTGATCCTGCAGGCGGAAACAGCCCGCATATTCACAGCAACGCACCTGGTGTTGGGTGATATCGCCAGCTGGATTCAGTGTGCTTACTGTGGGCTTCTTTGCATGAAAGAATCCACGACGCATGCTGCTTGCTTGTTGCGATCGAAGCGGCGACGTCAGGGTTTAATCATCGTGAGGACCGACTGAGTAGCAAAAGCCTAAGCTATGTTTAGAGTTAGGGTTTCGTCGGGGTTTCATCATGTCAGGGTTTTTTGTAGGGCTCATCATTTTTTCCACCAAGGTAATCACTGATAATTACTGAACACTGAGCAGAGATGCCTACATTATCAGGCTGTGCAGCCCGGGTGCAGGTGCATGGTGGCCATGGCGAGCGGAGCCTGGGATCAGCTCTTCCCAGCATGCTCTGTGTCAGCCAGCAGTCAATACTCCTACGTGCATTGATTCTTCACGATGAAAACCACAAACCCTTGCTGGACCCTTGCCTGACCCTTCCATGGGGCCCATCAGCAAGGCGCAGGGAGGCGCTGAAACCGGGAACTGGGGATGGAAGTTGGCTGCAAGCAGGTGCCTCTTTCAGCTTGCAACTAGACTGAAGGCCCAATGGGTGCCACCAGCTGCAGCCTGCTCCATCTTCTCCCTTCCCTCATGCACCCCGCCATAGCCTGCTGCATGCTATAGCTTGCTGCATGCTGCATGCTCTCGCCTGCTGCACACTAAGGCTGCACTCAATGTCAGCTGAGGTCAGATGCGGCACCCCCCTCACCACCGCTGCTGGTGGGGCGGCAACCGGCTGAGCACAAGCCTGATGTCCTTGCCCTCCCTCTTGGCATACATGTACACTTTGCGGCCAAGTGGGTTCATGGCCCCACTGATCCCTCGGGACTGGAGGATTCGCATCAGGGCCTGGTACTCTGTGAGGCACCTGCAGTAAAAACACATGAACATGGCCTTTCATGCCACTGTATTGATGTGGCAGTGCCATGAATCAGGTGGTGAGCCACATGTTCAAGCAGTCCAAGCTAACAAACCAATCTGGTTAAGTGGCAGACAGACTACAAACAGGCAGGTAGGTAGGCAGGCAGGCAGGCAGCAGGCAGGCAGGGTATTCATTTCAGAATGACAAGCGTGAATGACAGCTGTTCAGCCAGCCAAGATGGTAGCTACTCACTGCGCGCGAGAGACTTGAATGTTGAGCGAGCGGGGTTCATCATACAGCAGCAGGGGCAGGCTCTCTCCCGCGCTCTGCAGCCGCTCAGGTCAGGTCAGGCCATGCCAGGTCAGGTGAGGTCAGCTGAAATGAGGTAGGGCGTGTCCAGGTGAGGTCAATTTGCATAGATCACAGAATCCAGGACCCCAGCAGGCAAGTCAAGCTCGATCACAAATGTCAAAGTCAGCCAATGCAAAGTCGATGTGGACAGTATGAAGCCCACTGGCATTTTAATTCCTATCCAGGCAGGCCAGAGTTGCAGACGTCTGTACACCTCCTACACAGCTACCAATGTGCGGGCTACTGAGTTACTGCTACGCAGCGGACAGCCAGCGCGATCCATGGGGCAAAAGGCCTGCTCCACAGACGCACCTGCACCTTCACCACAAACTCAGAGTCCCCGTGCAGATTGCGTGGTAGCTTAGTAGAATCCATTGTTTTGCCCGTGCGAACATCCAGCATGAACTGCACGTGAAGATCCATACAGAGGACGTGCTTGTTGCGATGCAGTGCATGCGCAGATCACGGAACATGGTGTCAAAACTGTGAAGCTGGCCAGGTGTGGTGAGTGGGCGGGCAGTTGGGCAGCCCAACTGACACATGCACGCAGACACGCAGGAGGGTTGGTGCGCAGGCGTGTGCACGCAGGCAAGCAGGCAGATAGGCGAGCCGGCAGGCCAGCGTACGCAGGCAAGCAGGCAGGCAGGTAGGCAGAAGGTGGCACCTGGGGCTCGCTGCCAGCACTCTTCAAGATGTCCAGCAGGATCGTGTCTCCCCCTGATGCCCCAACCACCCCAGAGCCTGTACTGCAGCTGTTTGTGTCACCCTGCTGCCCGCTGCACTCCGCCTTGTGCCGCGCCTTCCAGTCAGCTTTCTGCACAAGTGATCGATAGTATTTTGAGGCAAGTAAGCATAATGTGTCTGCCACTTGCAGTCCCTGCAAGCTTTGCAGCTTGCAGGCCCTCAGAAGCAAGTGTGTGTTGGCCTAGCACATGGCAGCAGGGCCCGAGCAAATCATATAATGCTCACACAGCATTGTGTCTGCAAAGACAGGGTGCCACATGCAGCTGAGCAGTGCACAGCAGTTTGCCGCGGTCCGCTAGGCGCCCACCTGACAGTTCTTGCTGCAATACGCCACCGAGTTGCATCCCTTTTGCAGCGCATGAACTTGCAGGAGGTCGCTCCACAGTGCCTGAGCAGGTGCATATGCAGTACAACGCACAAGGCGTGATACCCTCTGCGCTATGGCAAGCAAATGCCTGTAGTTAAAGACCTGCCACACACAAACAGGTGGTGGGCTGGAACTGGCTGTGGGTTCGCACCTGCATGCTTGCAGCTGCTTCAGCTCCTGCCTGATTACTTCTGACTTGGCCAGGGGCGGCCTGGTGATTGCAAGCACCCCGATCTTCCAACAGGTCGGGTCCAGCGGACCCAGCAGCTGCAGCAACAGACACGGAGCAGGCAAAGAGTCACAGATGCTCAGATGAGCATGACAGTATTGATTCTGGTAATGAAAGCTCGGCGGCAGATGTCGGTTTCCATCAGTTTGCCATCCAGACAACAGAACCATGGCAGCAAGCCGCGCGCCGATTGCCACACCCCATTCATAAGATATAGGCTCCGGCATGCAGACACATCTGTGACACGCCGTGTTTATCATTATCATTCATAAGATAAGAGCAACAGCTGAGCGTTGCTTTCTGACACAACGCAGGGCTGCGCACACGAACCTGCTTACGGACAGCGGCTGTTGGTGGCAGGATGGTTTTGGATGTGTCGTCCAGCACCCTGATGAACATGTCCAGCTCACGTGGGGTACACATGACCGTGTGTCCTTCAGGTGACCCCTGTGTCTTACCGCCCTCTGCGATCAGCTTAGACATCTCATGTAGAATGAACGGAGTCGCCTCTGGAGAGTTGGTGTCAGTGACTGCATATGCCACTACGCAGATGGGTGGAGGCTGCTGCACGACCAGAATGGTTGACCTCTTGAGGCGGATGTCTGGGGCTGCGGCCACATCTGCGGCCATTGTTAACTCATCCACACCTGCCCCCAGGCCCCTGGTCCAGTTCAGCAGCTCCACCTCACACCGCTCCTCATCCCGTGACCAGCTAGACCCTCCGCTGGCTGACCCCTTGCCTGATGGATCTGAAACCACCAGCCCCACCTCGCCGTTAATCCCCGGCTTTTTCACAAGGCCGTGTAGCACCACGATGTCTGATGCAGATGCTTGCCGCTTGTTGCCATCCAGGACCATGAGCCTGGACGCAGGCAGGGCCACCACCTCCCCTGACAGCTGGCCCCCACTGATCCGCACATTGAATGCTGGTGCCTGGGCGCTGCCGCTGCTCCCTCCAGATACAACGCCCACCACCTCCCCCTGCTCTCCACACAGCTGTGCATGGGGATCGACTGGCCCGCTTTTGCTGCTGCGGAAATCACGGATGACCACCACCTGGGTCCCTGCCTTGAGCTGTGCACCCGGCAGCTGCAGCCTGCACGTCCACGCCGCGCACACCACGGCACCAGTCGGGGTACGGCATATCAACATTGTGTTCGCAGTTCCTGCAACTCTTGCTTGTCTGCAGTTGCAGGCAGCTGTTTGTTACAGTGCACACTGTGTTGGCTGCCCGCCCAATCAAATCAACGTGACATTAGATGAATCTAAGTGATGCTAAGAAACGTCACGGCCAGGCAGCCACCACGCACCTGACGTCACGAACACTCAGGACGCAGCCTCGTGTATTCGATGCATCCTGGAAATAAAAGAAGCTGCGGGAGTTGCGCTCGAATGTGGTGGCCACAACCAGTATGTCCTGCACATGATGTAGACAAGTAGGAGGCACAGGCCAATGTGCATGTTGTTGAGTAACGCCAACAGGGGGCAACCACCGGTTTCTACGCACTACAGCCATAGCAGCCATGACACCTGATGTGTCCAGATATCTCCTGCCTCATGCACCTGCTCATGCGCCCGTCCCATTTGCTTTCAAATGCCTGCGGATTGTGCCCCAGCAAGTGCCTACCTGGCGGAAGTCGTCCAGAGGGTGCTGGCCACATGGCAGCGGCTGCCCCCGTGCTGCTATAACCTCATGCACAGCGCGTGCAGCATTCATGCCGCGCTGCAGCGGCCCAGCCCGGAATGGGAGCGGCACTCCCGCTGTTGACCCGAGCACGTCCTGCAGGGCATGCCCATGGAATTTTGTGACATTCAGCTGAATTGGGAGGGTGTGCGCTGCAAAGCAGTGGCCATGATGTCAATCCTTTGCACGTATGAGCTTACAGTCACTGACATGGCGCACACCGCATGGTGCTCATGATGCCATGTGATTGCGTACATGTCTGCCTGAAGCCGTGAAGGAACCTAATATCTGCCTGCAAGCTGAGCAAAGCTGATCGCAGCATACTCACTGGTAACACCTCCCATGGCGGCAACTGGGTTAGATCCAGACCTTGCAGTGGCACGGTATACCTGGGCTCAAAACTGCTGTAGAGCTCATCTAGCCTCGTAGAAACCTCTTTGGTAAGATCTGCCTTGCTCTTCCCAGTCGATGGGACGGTTGTTGCTCCCCAGTCCCATCCTAGTGCTGAACTGAAGCCCTCGTTAGCAGCTGCTAGCCATGACTCTAGTTGGCCTTTCGACCAGCTTTTCTCATCCCCTTTGAAGATTTCCGTCATACTCCAATCAAGGTGAACCTTGGGTGGTAAAAGGAGGGGGGCATGTTCCAGGGAACGGGGCGCTGACGTATGACGCCTAACATGTGATCTAGGGCTTAGGGTTCCGCATTGGCCCGATTTTTTTCACTCAGTCCTGCACACAGTTCTGCACAGCAGTTAGCGTGAGTGCGCAGACTTAAGCTGACCGATGCTTGAATCCTAACATCGTCAGCACCATTTTATCACCACATTTAAAATCAAAGAACTGATAAAGCATGCGCCGTGTACTCTTTGACTCAAAGAAGAAGCCTGCAGCTGGCGATGGCACTCAACCTCAGGTCCGTGCTGTTGCTGTGATGCGCACCGATTTCGCCATGCAGGAATCGCAGCACATGAAGGGGATATGGGAACCTCCGGGGCCTTGACGGTTTGGGCGTTGCTGCAGATGAAACTTGCAGGGTTTGAAACTGCAGGGTTGAAACTGCAGGCTTGTCCGTGCCTTGCTGCTTTTTCTGGAAATGCTGCAGGTAGCCACGCTGGCCGCATGGGCTAGAGGCAGTGCAGCATATCGACGTGGGCGTGAGCATCAGCAGCAGCAGCACCGAGGCAGCGGCATGCACAGCATCAGCATCGGCCTTGCTGGCGCTGCCCAGCCATGTGCTTGCCAGCATCGTAGAGCTGCTGCAGCCATGTGGGGCCCTGCGGCAGACATGCAGGGCCCTGCGGCAGCTGCATGACAGCGGCTGCAAGACGATCCGGCTAACAGGCGAGCCTGCGCTGGCCTTGCTCCCTCGGCTGGGGCCCAAGCTGCCTAGCCTCACCTCAGTCTTCCTGTCAGACATCAAATCCACCTCAGTCGCGCCTCTCACACGTCTTCAAAGCCTGGAGAGCCTGGACATTGGACCTGCCTGCCGTCACCTGGCTGACATGGATACCCTGTCCATCCTGACGGCACTAACTCGTATTCACAACATGTGGACCCAGGTGAGGTGCACGCACGGGGTGGGATGCGCAAATCTGGACAGGCCTAATGTTTGGCAACTTGCACATTTTTGCAGAACCCTGTTGCTGCTGTTGCCAGCAGCTTATGAATGATTCTGGACGGCAGGGGACGCACCATGCGCACGTGCAAGGCCGCTGCCACCTCCCGGAACTGATGCCCGCATATAACCGGTGCTGCCTTATGCTCAGGACGACATGGTGTGGATCCCCAAGCTACAGCACCTGTGCCACCTGGACCTCAATGGCCAGCTGGAGCCCGAGGAAGCCGAGTCTGTCTCAGCGCTCACCCGTCTGACGTACCTCAGCATGGTGGGCGGTACAGATGGAGTCATGGACTGGCCGAATGGCGAGCACATGCCCATCCGCAAGATGGCTGACCACCTGACTGACCTGCGGCACCTGGACCTCACGGTGCGGGGGTGTGACTGTGTGTGTGTGTGCGGGGGGTTGTACAGGGAAGCGACGGGCAGGTTGGTACCGCAATGGTACTGTGCAGGACGCATGTTGTGAACAGCCTGGCCCCGTGTTTGCTATCCACACTCTTGACATTGCACATGTGCCAGTTTGCCTCATTCACAATGTCACATGGTCCTCCCTTGCTGCACCTTTGGCTTGCAGGACACGGGGGTCAATGATGTTTCTTACCTGCCAAGCCAGCTGACACAGCTGCATCTGTGTGAGACGGATGTGACAGACCTTGCACCTCTTACACGGCTGGCCAGCCTGCAGGAGCTCCACATAGACTGCCACCATGGCACCCGGATGCTGCAGCCCCTCTCCAGCCTCACACAGCTGCGCTGCATGTACGTCCATGCGATGACAGACATGAGTGCTGTGGGGCCACTTCTAGTGCTCAGGCAGCTGAGGGTGCTGAATCTCCAAAACGGAACCCGTGGGGCTCCCATCAGGATCAGCAGTGAGGATGTGACCCATACGCTGGGGGCCCTTGTGCGCTTGGAAGAGCTGGTCATTGGCAGCTGCATGGCAGCCAGCAGCCTGGATGTCAGCGGCTTCAGTGCCCTTTCAAAACGCACGGCGCTGGAGCTTGGTTGCGGCATACGGCTGGTGAGAACGGAGCACTGGCTCCCCCCGATGCAGCACTTCTTGCGCAGCCTCATGCTGTGTAAGGCTGGGCACCACTGCAGCACATCGGGGCCCTGACCAGCCTTGAGGACCTGCACATGACTGGTGCAAAGATGGAATCGGCTGCAGACAGCTTGGAGCCGCTGTCATCACTCAGGCGGCTACAGACCCTGTGCTTCCAAGGAAAGGATACGGACTGGCTGCTAGCCCTTCGCCCTGAGAGTCAGTTATCTGAGAACCTGCAGCTGATGAACAGCGGCATCACAAGCATTCAGCCGCCTTCTGCTCTCACAGCCCTCACACACCTGGACATGGCTCCTCTGAGGGGTGTCACAGACCTGCAGCCCTTGACCGCCCTCACCAACCTGGTCTCTCTCACCATCACCCAGCCCTGGCCGCCAGGCCCAGTGCCCTTTGTGCGGCACCTACAACGCCTACCGTGCCTTGAGGTGCTGTCTGTGACTGGCGTACCCCAGGTGACGCAGGGCTGAGGCTCTCAGGTACCCCTGCAACACATCGGAACACTGACCCGCCTGCGCCGCCTGAGCATCAACTACTGCAGCAGGCCTGCCCCAGTGCAAGTGGAGCTGGCACACCTCACCACACTGACTAACCTACGCAATCTCACTTTCCTCAACGCGGAGGTTCGGAAGTCTGATCAGAGCGCACTGCGAGCTGCGCTCCCAGGGCTGAAGACCTGTGATGCGATCACACTCATGGGTCGTGGCTTCAATCCCTTGCAGTTTCCTGGCATGTTTTGAACGGCCCGGTACGTGCATGGTGTGGATGATTAGCGTGTGGCATGGGATGCCAAACGAAGTAAGCGTGTTTTGGTAAACTGCCTCAAAGTTTTTGCCATATGATCGGGACTCAGCTGAGCTGTACATACCAGCTGTTGAGCTGCATGACTGCAAGCACGGTGACATGGCAAAGTGCGCAAATGACGTGATCTGAAGCACTGTGGTGTGGGCATTCAAGATGTAGGTCTGAGACAGGCGCATCGGCAGGGCAAGTCAGAACGATACCGTTATGCGTGGTGTACAGTTGTGGCATATGCTACGTTGTGCGTTCATGCGGAGGGAATGATTCGGAGATTCAAGTGCCGTTTATTTGATATGTGTGGTGGGTGCACTGGTCTCTCCCGATTCCAAGTGGAGCACGTGAGGACTTTACATGTAACGAACTTCTGGTGCATGGCAATGGGCAGCTGCACCGCCCGTGCATCTCCTCGACTGCCCACATCTGGTGTGGATGAACACCTTTGCATGACCACATGTTTCATCAACAGGTCACGCTGTCGTGTGTGTATACATTGCAATACTGTTGTGCCTTGTGGCTGCAAGATGTTTACAACAGCCCCATTGACCCCATACCCGGCTTGACTTGACTTGTTACAGCGTTTCCCATTAGGGGTGCTGCGATTCCCTGATCTTCATGTGGATCGCATGCCCCCCGTACCCGAACTGCGATGCATACCACTTACTGCTTCTGTCCTTCCACGTCGCAACCTCTTATGAAGTCGGCATTCGGAATCAGTGCGTTCCCAGAACTTGACGCCTACTACCTGCCGCCCTTGCCGCCTGGCTTCCCCCCTTTGAACTTGCCAGATCCGCCTTTGGGCCCACCTTTGGGTGGTCCTCCCCGGAATGGCTTGCTCACGCCACCCCCCTGCACGCCCCCGGGCGATGCCTGCCCTGCCTTGCGTGCCTTGCGCGCAGCCACAGCCGGCCGCTTGCCGTCGCGCTTCCGGTTATTGGGAGCAGCTGCATGAGGGATAAGACGCCGGAGCGGAAGTCAGAGAGCACAAGCGACGCCTTGCACAAAACGCAGTAAGAGCTCTATACCTGGCTCTATACAGTATGTACGGTAAGTTATATCCCCTGCTCCGCAGAGAAGTGATCCACAGCAACCAGCACAGCAGACAGCTCTCAGAGCTCCCATCTGTGCAGGCCCCAGCGTGGGTCTGCACAGGTGCCTAGCAGTTGGTTTTGTTGACCTACCTGCCGCGCCTGCACCGCTTGCACGTGCCAGGGCCTTCCCACCGCGCACACCGCCGCCCTTGCCCTTTGTCCGTACTCCCTGCCATGCTGCATCTGGCAGCGCCGGAGACACGGTTGGCCGTCCCCCTGGACCGCCCTTGCCATGTGGCCCGCCTGGGCCCTTGCTCCCGGCGGGACCGCCCTTGCTGCCTGGTGCCCCAGGGGACTTCTTGGGGCCGCCAGTCGCCGCCGCGCGCGCCATGCGCACCTTTTGCTGCTGCTGCACGCTCACACGGGTGATGCGAAGCTCACGCTTGCGCAGCTGCTTGCCGTTCAGAGACAGCGCCGCCCGCGCAGCTGCCTGCGCGCATCACACGTGAACAATGCGTTTTAGCAAAATGTCAGAAGAGTCAAACAGCGCCAATACCTTAGCAGTACCGTATACACCCCACCCCAGTCACACTGCTGCTGTACAAGCTGCATGTATGGCGGGCGCAGGGGCCGCCAAGCCCGAGACACACACCTGCACTGCAATGAGTGCTGCGCATAAATACAGAACCCTACTCCAACACCACTGCGGCACGCACGTGCAAAGCAACCTAAACTGAACGTTCACGTGCGGCAATGCACCCACCTTTGTGCGGAACAGGGCGAATGCAAAGCCCTTGCCGATGGATGTGCCTGGGTCCCGCACCACGCGCACCGCCTCCAGTGCAGGCACACCGCTCCCACTTGGTGCTAACTCTGGGTTACCCTCCAGTGCCTCTGGCCCCGTGAAGAATGTGATGAGCTCCTCGTCCTGTGGTTCACATCATTCATCAGCGGATCGTCACCAGGGAAAACTGTGTGACTGTATAATGCGGACAAGAAACCAGGGAAACAGAGCGCAGGATCAACAGGCGAAATGGCCAGTGCACCAGCGGCAGGATCGCGATGCAACGGGTGGTGCGTACTAGCAGCAGCAGCAGCAACGGCAGCAGCAGGTTTGGTGGTGGTCGAAATGGCAGCGCCCAAGCTGTGCTGGGATACCCACCGTGGTCTGGAAGTGCAGGTTGCCGATGAACAGGGAGCGAGTGGGGTCAAACTCTGCGCCCGCACCCTCGCTGCCGCCCTCTGTGCCAGCTACCTTCTTCTTGCTGGGCACGGTTGCACGGTTGACGCGCAGATGGTGACCCCCGAACTGCAGGCGGCATCAGTTCCAGCCATCATGACCCACTGCAATCTGGCACACACACCAATCCAACACGCGTGCTGAAGGAAGTTGATGCCAGCTTCTGCATGTCTGCCCGCGCTCTCTGCCCTTGCCTGACATCCCCGTTCCACCCTCCCCCTCCGTCCTGCCCTGCTCTTCTTCTGACCCCCATTTCCTCCCTCGGTGTGTAATAAGCACACAGTCACAGTCACACTGCTTGCCTAACTCTCCCTCCTGCACGCCAAAGCCTGCCACCACCTGCCAGAGCCTATCAGACCCTGGAACTCCCTACCACAGCCCGCTGCACCCTGCCGCACCTCTGTCATGTTTGCAGCTAGCGCCGCCGCTGCGCCCTCGTCAGTCTTGAAGACCACGTACGCGACAGCAGGCGCGCGTGTGTCGTCGACCTTGCCGGTCAGGATGGCTGCTCGTCGTGGCATCTTGGACTCGACATCCAGGGGCACTGCACGCAACCGCACGCTTGCCACCTTGCCATACCTGCAGTGGTGGCGATATCAACAGTAGCACGAGGCCAGCGGCAGTGCGGTGTCAGCAGCAGTGGCAGCAGGAGGGGCAACAGTGGGAGTGCCGGCAGGAGCAGCAGCAATGTCAGCGAAAGTGGCAGCAGCAATAGCACTGGCACTAGGCTATAAGCAGGGTGATGGATGCCAGAAGCGGGGAGAAGTTGGATACGAGGCAAAAGGATGCTCAAATGAGGCAGGGCACAGGGTGGAGTTGCGACTACCGAGCCTGGCACATTGCGCAGCAAGGTAAAGTAGCGTATAGAGGCAGTACATGGCCGCACAGGAAGGGTGCAGTGCAAAGTGATGTGACATAAGGCAGGACGGTGTGCTACCTACTTGGAGAAGAAGCGTGTGAGGTCCTTGCGCGTGGTCTTGGCAGGCACGTTGCCCACAAACACGGTGCGTGCCAGTTCGGCTGCCTGCTCCTCCGCTGTTTTCTGTGCGTGTGAGCGTGTGCAGAGACAGCTCGCTAGTGGTTAGGAAAGCAAATCATATGGGCTCAGTCAGCCGTACCGGATCAGTGCAGCCATATGCAAGGCGGCAGTTGCAGCGGGCAGCATTTAGAGACACTGCCATGATGCATGCTGCAGCGCAACTACACCAACCACGGCCGCAGGCATCGGCGGCATCGACACATGGCATGTAGAGCTGCAAGGCAGCATGGGGGGGCCCAGCTGTGTGCCACAGCCAGTCCCACCTTGGGCTTTGCGGCTTCATGTACCATTGGCTCAGCCTTGCCTTCGTCCTCTTCCCCTTCCCCGCTGCCGCTCGCCTCCTCCCCATCTGCACTGCCATCCTCCTCACTCTCACCCTCCCTTGTGTCTGATGGGCCCTCCTCCTCCATATCTTCATCCCCTGATTGTGATCCAGAGCTGAGCTCCTCATCCACATCTTCACTGCCACTGCTGCCTGCCTCCCGGTCGTCCTCATCCTCCTCATCACTGTCTGCCTGCTTCTTTGCCACCCGTTTCAAAGCTTGCTGCTTCTTAGCTGGCTGCTGCTTGCCTGCTGCCTTTTGTGCAGCTGGGTCCGCCTTGCCGTTGGCTGCAGGTGCCTTCGCAGGCGGCCCAGGTCTTTGTACTGGCATGTGCGCTCCATGCGCCGCCCCATGCTGAGAATCCTGCTTTCCAACTTGCGACGCCGGTTGGCCATGCTTTTGTTTTTTTGATCGGCTATCGTTCTGGGGCAGTGCAGCATGCTCCACTGGCTTTGCAGTCTCATCGCCCTTGCGTTTCTTGCCCTTGCTGCCGTCAGCCTCCTTCAAAGATGCGGCGGTCCTATTAACTTTTTTCCCATCGTCTTCCTGCTTATAAGCACTCGACTCAGCGAACAGGCCGGCCGACGGTGCGGCAGCCCCGCCCTTGAACAAGCCTGAAAACAACGACATTCCAGCACACTGGGGCACCGGCAACGGTGGACGCCGTCACGTACGATGTTTTGAGTGGGAACCATGAGATTAGGGCTTTTTTTCTCGCGTGTGCGTTGCTGCTTCGCCTATCACACGCCTTGTACGCGGACCCAGTAAGAACATCAGTCTGCTAGAAACGAGCACGCGGGACACCCCTGTACGTCGTCTCGATCATCGTAGCTTGATTGCGTCAGAGCCTCCTCGCCCAGTCAGCAGGATGAACAAGGGCCCTGTTCCCACAGGGCCCACTGCCTGTGGATCAAACACAGGCAGCGCAGGCACCGCAGCCCACGCTGCAGCCGGTCTGCATCCAGCAGCGTACACCCGTGCCCTGGCATACACCTTGGCTCTGCGCGCTGCTGCTCTCCTTGGGTTGCATGCATTGTGGGCAGTGGCGGCCGTGTGTGCAGCAGGAATCTGGCGCTCGTCATTCAGAGGCCTCAGCGGGTTGTGGGCCTCGGATCAGCCCACTGCTGCAGCTGCGCAGCACCTGCCCACACAGCACGAGACGCCATGGGGCGCCTGGGTTCAAGCCATCCTGCTGCCCCTTCTGCTAGCATTGGCACTGCCCTTGGCACGCACAGTAAGCACCATGTGCCTGGGGGCACGCGGGGGGGGCCTGGCCCCATGACATGGGCATGGGCAGAGGGGCTCTCATGGGGCTGCTGGCTGCACAGCTTGCACTCCATATCACTGGTTGTGAGGCTGGTGCGCTGTGCAGCTAGGTGACATGGCACGCCTGTTGCTTCCTTCCCACCAAGTAAATCACATCATATCACTGTCAAATCATGCGTAAACCTGCTGCTGCCGCCACACGTGCATGCAGGTGGCCCTGACCTTGCCCACACGTATGTGCCTGGAGGCAGCTGCCGCGCTTGTTTTGACTTTGGGCATCCAGGCCCTTTCAAGGCTTGTGCCTTGTCCAGGGGGCCATTCCTGGGCCCAGCACTTGCCCCTCACCACAACCACAGAATCTTCTGCCAGAATCATCAGCCATGCTGCTGGCATGTGCCACGCAGCTGCCACAGACACCCCTCCCACGATCCCAGACGCCATCCACTGCCCCCTCCCTGATAACACAGCAGCGGCCGCTGCTTTCCAGCAGCCCGTTGCATGGGCCTTGACCCTGCTGGGCGGTCTGTTGGGGTGCCTGCTACGTGCACAGCTGGCCCCCATGGTGGCACGCTTGCGCAGCTGCCGAGAGCAGTCAGTCCCCCACCCCCCCAGTCGCCTGCCCGCCATTCAAGCGCCCTCTGGAACCAGCGCAGACGACGGCAGTGTCCGGGAACCAGGCATGACTATGCCAGTGGTGGGGGCAGCCCAGGAGGGAGTGAAAGAAACAGAAACAGCCACAGTCGCAGCAGCAGAAGGCAGCGGTACGTTGCGCCCCCCCAGCCATGACGCAGCTCTTCCTCACGACATGGACCGGGCCCATGGCTTTCTGGGCCAATCCCTGAGTCGTGCTGGATCCACCAGTTGCCCTGTCAGCCCCAAGACCTTGCTGGGTCTGGGGCCCCATGGCTTCCTCTTGGAGCCCACTGCCATCTCACCACCTCAGCAGCCCCGGACCTCTGCCGAGTCCTTTTCTGCTGCACGCTCCATTTCTGACCTTGACAACAACTCGGGCAGCGATGGCGGTATAGCGGCTCCGGCCCGGGAGGGGCGGACGCGGCGGTGCAGTCGCCATGTGGGTGAGTGTCAATTGGGCCTTGACAGCACCGATCCAGGGCTCCCCTGCTGTAGCGAGGGGGGTACAGAGGTGCAGGGCGAGGGGTGGGATCTGGAACCCGCTGATACAGAAGGCACCCTGGCCGCTCCAGATCTTGAGGAGCAGGCTCGCAGCATGCGGCCCATCCCATGCACACGCGGCAGCAGAATGGATGCTGCTGACCAGCAAGTGCTGTGCCCCACGGATGAGGGCACCGCCTCCAGCTTCCATCTGGACCAGCCTCCAGGGCAGCAGGGCCATGACGAGCTCCCCTCAACCACAAGCAACCCCATACCACAGCAGGCTCCTCAGCAGCCCCAGGCTGCAAGCAACAGCACCGCCGCTGACGCAGTCTCTGCCACCTCAAGCGGCGCTCCGAAACCAGCGGTGCTGAGCGCGGCGGCCGCGCTGGCCAAGGCAGCCAGGCAGCTGCTCCCCTCGGCTGAGCCAACAGCAGGGCATGCAGCTGCACCCCCGGCCTCTGTGTACTCCTCCCTCGCTTCTTTTTCTTCCAACACCTCCTCCTCCTGCTCCTCCCAGGCCCTACTGCAGGCAGTCCAGGGGATGCAGCCGCCATCCCTGCCTCAACCGCCACAACCGCCAGCTGTACGGGGCCCTGCATCACCCTTCAGGCTGGCTGCCATGACCCGTTCGGCTCTTCAGGCGGGAGGGTACCTGGGCGGCAGCACACCCTGGGCACGTGCCAGCAACAACAACGAAGCATTGGCAGCCGCCCCACCCCAGCGGGTTCCCAGCGGCTCTGTGGGGGCTGCACCAGGCTCCCCCAAGCAACGCCAGCCCAGCACCGGCCCCCTGCCTCGCTATGGCAGCAGCAACATCGGCCACTTGCTCAGCCCTGCAAACAGTCCTGTGCAGCACGCACTCTCCCGTGAGTCACATGTGCCTCATACTTTGGGGCAGGGTCGGTCCGATAGCACCCACACCTCTTCCACCTCTGCTTCCTCAGCCGCCTCCCTACAGGTCCCCCTGCCCACCCTGTCTGAGTCCCTGGGCATCACTACCGCCAGTTCAACAGCAACTACACGCCACACACCCAGCCGTGGAGCCAGCTGCCTGCTTTCCACTGCTTCGTCCACTGCTCTCCCCCCTGCCATCTCAGCCCCCGCGAACATGCTGGAGACCATCAGCGCAGCTCCAGAACCCGAAGGCGCAACTGATGCAGCCAACACGGCACCTGCTAGCCTGGAGCCCACACCGCCCTCTTCTGCACCAGCAGCCGTGAGCTACAGGAGCATGCGCAGTATGCCTCCCCCTGCTCGAGCGGACCCCCTGCAGGCCCTCGCCACTGCTGTGACCCCTGGCTCACTGTCTGCGCCGGCCACTGCGGGTGGAGAAGGCGCAGACGTGGCGGTACAGCCAGGTCAGCAGGCAGTACAGCTATCTGCCAGCTGCGCTGGCGCCCTGCCCAAGTCTCTCGCATACAAAGCGCGCACACGCGTGTCGTGCGTCAGCGTCAAGGTGTGGTGAAGTGTTGTGCCTTTAACCTTGTGGTTTGCCGTTGCTAGCAGGTGTGTTGCACAATGGTTGCACGCTGTCAGTTGTTACAGAAGTGGAGGTTGAAATTTCATTGATGCAGTGTCCATGGAAGTTGATTGGCTGCTTTTCCAGGCCCGCGCACAAGGCCCTGGACTCTTCACCTGTACTCTTCACAAGCTTTGCTCTCATACGAGGTTGAACTCAATGAACGGCCGCAGGTCCATGAACACCCCGGGACTCATGAAGAGTACGCTGCTCGCCTGGAGAAGAGTGTCAGCCGTGGCCTTCGTGCCCTTGTGTCAATGGCTGCTGCATCCAGTCCCTCCGCCTGCCAACTCACAAGCACAACACGGCCAATGTTCCTGGCCCCCGAGCAAGGCACCTGCACTGAGGTCCCTTCTACTGCAACAGGGGGTCTGACTAAACTGACACGCATGGACTGCGAGGTGCCGACCTCGAGCATTATCACCACGGCCACGGTGCGTGGCTGCGTGCAGCTGCTGGCGTGGGTGCATGGCCCTGCAGGGGAGCAGTACCTGGCAGCTATGCAGCAGCAACAGCAGGGGCACGGGCAGCAAGCACAGGGCCTGGATGCGGCCGCCCACCAGGCTTTGATCCAGCAGCAGCAGCAGCAGCAGCAGCAGCAGCAGCAGCAGCAGCAGCTGCAAGGCGGCCATGCAGCTGACATGCAGCATGCACAGCAGCACCCCCCAGCAGCTGGGTATGCGCATGGCTATGAGCAGCTAGACCCTGCGGCTCAAACAGCTCTGGCACAGAGTCTCATGCAGCAGGCTGTGGGGTCACTGGCAATGCACCCAGGATGGGCTACCCTGTCAGATGAGCAGCGCACAGCAGCCATCGTCAACAGTGCAGCCCTTGCGGTGCATGCTGGGGGCCTGCCCTTGGCTCACCCATCGGTGCTGGCGGCGCTGCACGGCATGCTGCCTGACGCGGCTGTACTGCCACACGTTGAGATCCAGTACGCGGATGCGGCACAGCAGTACATGCTGCGTGCCGTGGGCGAGCAGCAGCAGCAGCAGCAGCAGGAGGAACTCATGGCGCTGGGTGCGCAGACATACCCGCCACAGCTGCTGTCATCGCAACCACAGCTGCTTCCGCATGGGGTGCTGCCGCCGCAGCAGCAGATGGGAAATTCGCAGATGGGCGCTGCACCAGATGCAGGCGGCAGCGTTGCCGCCGCATCACAGCCTGTCACACTGGAGTGCATGTGGTCGCCATGCGTCCCGCTGGTCACAGCAGATCACGGGGATCAGGCCACCTCAGATGTGGAGATCCTCATTGGCGTCGCACATGAGATGACAATCCGTGTGGTGGTCACACGCATGGGCCAAGTGGTCCTGGACACATCTATCAACCTGCCGGTGGGCCAGCAACTCGTGAGGTGAGTGCTATGGGAAGGTTGGTGAGGTAGGGCGCAGGGCCCATGCCGGTGTGGTGGGCCCAAGCGTGCTTTCAAGTTGTCCCACGCATGTCACCAAGCCTGCTCGCCCGCCCGCCATCTGGCCCTTATGTAGTGCCTGGAGTGAAGGGGTGCACCGAATACTTCAGCTAGATACTTCAGGCCACCTCAGATGTGGGGATCGCATTTTCCTTGTCGGTGCTATGTTAACCAGCTGCATGGCTGCGCTTGGCTGACTGATATGCCATCGCAACCTCGGTCCGTATGGTGGTGCCCATGCAGGTTACCGCTGCCCGCGCAGCACTCGGTGGGCTGTCTGCATGTCATCATTACGCCCCAGCCGCGCTCCCCAGAAGGTGAGTCTGTGAAACTTTGTCCTGAAACTGCGATGAACACGCGCAGCCGGATGTGACATGACCAGCAACGCCTTGGCGGCTGGAAAGACAGCGATAAACACCGGTACGGCATCATCATTTTGATCAGACATATGACCTGGCTGGTGTACGTATTGCTGTGTATTGCCCTGAGCCTGGTCCAACCTGCCTGGCTACCAGCGTGTCTGACCTGACCTGCTCTATCTGGTGCTTTTGTCTGACCTGCCGCAGCGCGCCACTCTATCCTGTATGACACGGCCATGCTGCTGGCCGTGCCAGGCCCGGTGTCTGACGAGCTGCGCGAGCTGGTACAGGTTGGTGCATGACTGTCAGACAGGTTGACATACAGAAGGACAGACAAGCAGGCCAGCTGACTGACTGACTGTTCAGCTGAGTCAGACATGGCGCTTCTGTGCGCTGCTGCCTCCCCACCTTGCTTCATTGGTGACAGTCGTTGATAGGATCGCAGCATGTAAATTTGGTCCAGATCGGCTGTTCCCTTGGAGGTTCGCTTCTGCGGTTGTCTATGCTTGGTTGCCCACCGCGTGTGCTGGCATCACTGTCCATACCCCTGACTGTACTGCATGTACTGCCTGTGTGCTGCTGGGTCGCAGGTCATGCAGCTGGACTACTGCCAGCACCGGCAGCAGCAGCACGGGGGTGGCGGTACAATTGGCGGTACGCAGGGCGGCGACCCCAGAGCCCTGTCCCCTGGACTGGGAGGCGTGGGTGGGGAGGGTGGTGCTGCTGCCGCACGTGCTGGTGTGTGGCGCGAGCACTATGCACCGCTCATCTCGGACATTGCTTTCCTCATCGAGGCTGCTCTGGGTCCCCATGACCAGCAGAGCCCTGCCTCTTTGGCTGCGTCAGCAGCTCAGGCCAGCGCAATGGAACAAGAGCTGTGTGGCTACTTGCAAGCTAATGCCATGCCAGCTACCCTGCAGCTGATGCACCAGGCGGTGGCGGCTATCCATTCTGCGGCAGCTACAGCTGCTGCAACGGCTGCGTCAGCCCCACCTGCATCTGCGCTCCCCCAAGGCAGTGCCACCCCCAGCAGCCAGGAACCCATGGACCTGTCTGACAGGATGACAGCAATGACCTTGGGCAGCCCCCCTCACAGCCCCCCCGCAGCTGGGTCACAGCAAAGCCACCAGACCCCTTCGCCCAACAGTATGGCTGGGTTTGGGGCAAGCCGGTCGCCGAGCTGTGCTGCTGCCCTCTTATGGTCTGGGGCTGGAGGCAGCATCTCCCCAGAGGTGCTCGTGTCCCATTCCACCCACGATTCACAGTCAGCTCCAGATCTGCCCTGCATTGAGCCGCCACCGGGCTGGAACCTAGGCCACGGAATGGCCGGACTGATGCCTGAGGCTGTCATGCGAAGCAGGTGGTTCACGGGCGGTTCAACTGCCCCTCAACCGCCGTCTGGGTCTGCCGGCGGTAGCAGCACGGGCACACGAGGCGATACGAGCAGGAGTGGCATCCGGCCCTCAAGCGACGGGGTCGTGGGCAAACCTCGCAGTTGCAGTGAGCCTCAGGCCGGCGCATACGTGGCGGCCAGCGGTATGCAGCTTACGCCCACATCCCCGGACTTCTGCAAGCACATTCTGTCCCCTTCCCAGCTGGCGCCAGCATCTTCACGCCTCCTGGCCAGCCTGGGAGATTACACGCACATCCACTCATCTCCAGCACATGGCGTCGTGTCCTCTGGAGCATGGCCAGATGCAGGTGCAGGAGGCAGCACAGGGCCAAACCATGCAGATGATGAGAGCAGCAGGGCTCAGCTACAGGGCCTGTTGTATGCGTGCGATGCTACTGACGGCGCACAGCAGGCGTGGCTAGCGGGGTTGTCTGAGGCCGGCGTATCGGATGTTATGAGCAGGTAGGTAAGTTAGGTTGGAGTACGCACACACGTATCATTTGCTTGGCTTGTGCCGCTTGCCGGGGCTGGCGTGGGGTGGGGTGTGAGGGTGGGGAGGCTCGTGCGGAGGTCAACTGCTGGTGCTGTTGGCTTGAGGCATTCAGTGGCAGGAGGCATGCTAGACTTGACTTGTTACAGCACGTGCAGCACAAGTGCAGCGACATGGCCTCTGCAGCAGCTTTACATGCAGCTTATTTAATGCATCGCCCCACGCCAGTTTTCGGTCGACATACTGTGCCAACAGGGGCGGGCCGGAGAAGGAGGGCAGGCCCATGGCACAGCATGGAGGGCCCGGCGGTTGTGGCGGGCTGCAGCATGGGCTGCATGGCACACGTGCATCTGCGACAGAACAAACCATGATGGGCAGCATGCAGGCCCCAGCCAGCCGAGCCAGCAGCACTCGTTCGGATCGCACCGGTGCATTCTCGTCCCCGTTCGCAGCAGCAGCATATGACGCAGCCGTGGCCCGTCGGGATATGGGTGGACAGCAGGTGCCTGACAACACAACAGCCGCAGCAAACGCCACCGCCTCCGTCCCCACCTCAGCCCCCACCTCCTCTCCCTTTGCCATGGCCAGTCCCTTCCATGCAGCATCTGGTGCTGACGGCGCAGGATCCAGCCAGCCATTGACAAGTCATGTCAACAAGCTGCCCACCAACACATCCAGTCTGTTATCCACAGCCTCTGGCCACACAGAGGAGGGAGTCAGGTCTGACCCAGGGCTGCAAATCCGTGCATCTACTCGCCTGGCTTGTGAGCTTGAGGCTGGCCTGTCCATGCACCCCTCAGATATGGCCGGGCCTCCAAGTGCCTCCCTTTTGCTCCCACCAGGAGCTCCCTTGCATGGTGCAGCCCGCCAGCATGACACAGCACCGCACAGCAGCGGCGCAGCTTCGGCTGCACGTGTGCCGGTCACAGCTGCTACCACTGCCACTGCTACAGCCTCTGCTGCTGCTAGTGACAGCCGCACCAGTTCCCTGGTGGACACCACATATCTGGACGCCGCGCACCTGCTGTCTCCCAGCCCCTCGCGTGCGACTGATGACCTGATGCACACAGGGCAGCTGCATGAGCCCATCAGCCCTCTTTCCGGCTCAGCAGCTGCCCCAGGCACTGGCCCAAACCCTGCGGTCCCTACAGGCCAAACCTACACGAGCCACGCTGGTGCCTCACATGTGGAGGCAGCTCCCATAGCAGGAGCTCCAGTACCTGGCCCGCCTGCCCTGCAACCAGCTGCGGCACCTAAGCTGTTTGGCACCTTTTTCAGCCCCTTTGCTGCTGCAGCCCTCCCCATATTTGAGCACTCCACCATGGATTTGGATGTGGATGTGGATGTGGCTGACCAGGCCATCCAGACGCTGCCTGTATCGTGCGAGACTGATCAGCGATCTGACTCCAGAGAAAGGAGCAGCAGCCAGCAGGGCAGTGGCCAGAGTGGGGGGCCCTTGGCCCTCACGTGCTGTGTCTCAGAGGTGACCTCAAAAGCTTCCAGTGGTGCAACGATCACCGCTTGCTCCACGGCTGCATCTTTGAGCGCTACAGCCCAGCTGCTGCTGCGCGGGGGAGGACCCTCCCTCCGTGGCCGTAGCCGCAGCCGCAGCAGCACCGCGTCTGTGCGCCGCAGGCCAAGCCTTGCAGGTCTCATCAGTGCAGAGAGCAGCAGTAGCAGTGGAACTGCGTCTGCGAGCCAGGAGCTGAGCTTACCTGCGGCTGCCAGCATCCCTGCACCTGGCGCGGGATTGGGAGCTGTGCGTGCGGCTGCCTCCAGGTGTGTTGCCTGCTGTTGGGGCCTGGTGCATGCTGCTCATGAGTTGCATGGAGCATGCAAGCTAACATGTTCGGCAATGAAACACTACTGGACTGGTGCCGAGCTGCGGTAAAATATTTATCATACACGCACGCGTCAACGACATGCCGTAGTTGTCGTGCTTGCTTGGGGTGTTCAACGTCGTCTTTTAGAAACCGGCCCGCATCTGCACCCTGCGGTGGTCAAGCATACCGTAGAGTCACATCTTCAATCGCACTACACCGGCGCGCTGCGGGGCATCTCTGAGAGCATCTTAGCATTTTCATTGGATCGTGCTAACTATGGTGTCATGGGCATGATCTCATCCCAAACTTGCTGCTTGCCTGCAGAATATTGAAGCGCTCACATCAGAGTAGGAGCACCAGCAATCTGGCCAGCAGTTTTCAGGAGCCCCAGCTTGCAGCTGTGGACACTGCTGCACCGCCACAACTGGTGTGCTCGATGTCCGTGTGCTTACATCGCGAGCAAGCAGGCCTCACCACAGCTGCCAGTAGTTCTAACACTGCAACTACAGATACCAAGGAGACGGGCCTGGACACTGCTACTGACAGCATGGGTGGCACTGACAACCCCGCCCCCATGAGCCGCGGCGCACGCATGGTGGCCTCTGGGGGCCCCATGGCAACTGCTGCATTAGCTGCCAAAATGGCACACCACACAGATGTTGCCCCAGCCGGGCCCATGGCAGAGTCTGGGCAGCAATCTGACACCCCTCTGAGCCCAGCACTGCACAGAGAGCTGATGATCGCTGCTGTCCTGTGGTACCTCTTGGGTGTGTTCCCCATCCTGTACATGGGCTGGGAGGGCCTGAATGCCAAGTGGTTTTAAGCACTGGGTAAACCAGTTGGGCTGGTCACAGGGCGCTGTTGCAGCAATTGGGGTGAGGCTTGCGCCACTGAGCACTGGTTTTGATGTGTTGAAGGGGCAGGGCATGTGATGTATGGGCATGTCTCCTCCCATGAGGAGACTAGAGTGTGGCCTGCGACTGCCAAGCCACACAGATGCCTGCGGCGGCTGCCAGTCTTGAGAGTCTGCACGAACGTTGTGGTGAACACTACCGGGCTGTGTGGGGCATGCATGGCTGTGGAGTGCAGCTGGTGTTTTATAAATGGTTAAGGTGGCACTGGATGGAGCCTGTGTTTTTGCGTTCTGCCTGTCTGCTATGGCACGTTGGGGTCGTGGTTGTTTTGAAGACTGGTGGTGATTGGCATCTGCTGTCCTGGGGTTTTGGACTGCCCACACGCTCTGCTTTGTGTTGTAGCTCTGCGCCTAACCCGATCACTCCCTTATCCACTGTTGAGCATGTCTCGCTGCTTGTTGTGTTCCACGTCGCCTGGGGTTCTTTGCAGCTTTGTTTAGCAGTGCTGCAGTACCTGGCGGTAGTGCTGGAGCGTTGATGCTGGTGTGTTGTGGCTTTGGTAGTGCTTGCCTTTACTGCTTTGATGCATTACGGTACTTCTTTGGCTGCCAACCCCGAATTGCAACTCGGATGCGTCGTTCTGTAACAAAATCTCAGTGCTTCCTGATCACCAAGGTCATCATCTGATGTCTGTTTGATGCATGGCAGAACCTAATATCTCTTCAAATCTGATGACCAACCCTGCTCCTCCAAACCCATCCCTGATCCACCCCACCCTGGCTGACATGGCTGGCTGATGCTGACTACTCCTCCCTGCATGCAGAACATCGGCACCAGTGATTTGGTCAGCAACTGCATGCATGCAGCTGGCAGCCAGCGCCTGAGAGCTGCTGCTCAAAACATGCAGGTAGCAGGCAAGGTATATAAGTTGGCAACCAAACACCAGCACTGCTGCCACTTGCCAGATCTAAAGAACTCACAGGTTGATGGAGGAGCCAAATTTGCCATACAAGAGCGCCTTCAGGTCCTTCATTGTCTGCTTCACACCATCCAGCTCCTCACTTAAGTTCTTCAACTCCTCATTCACTGCATCTGTCATCCCCTGCAGCTTCTCCTCTGCTGCGTCCTTGTCAGTATGCACAAAGCACTCGCCCACAACATACCGAATGCTCTCCTCGTCTGAGAGCATCAGCTCATTGCTGGCGTCCTCGAGGTCTTCCAGAATTTTCTGCAGTGCAGACACAGTTCGCCCATGAGCTTCAGGGCAGTCAATGCCGGGGGCGTAAGGGCCAGGCCAGGGAACGCTGGAAGTCATGTGTGGCATGCACGCATGGCACATGCTAAGCATGGGACGCGCGACCATTGCAATACGTCGCAAACGCTGCCCATCTCGATTGTCGCACCTTCTTTGCTTTAAGGACTGCCTCCAGTTCGTGGGCCTTAGCATTCAGCTTGTTGAACGAGTTGATGTTCTGCTGGTCCTCGAGCGTGACCTCCACCTTCGCTGGCCCATCCTGTGTGTATATCGGTTTAGAGGGGGGACGCGGTAATGTACTGTGGAAACTTGATCAGGGACGCGCAGCCCATTTACCTTTGCCATTGTGTTATAGCACAGCAATTAGCTTGAACTACAACAACGTGCCACGGCCGCGAATGATCTGGGTTGGTGATCACAAGTGTGCGAAGATAAAGTATGGGGTAGCACGCAGCTGCTTGAACTGAGCAGGGCAATGCACGCAAGCGGCTCCTCCGCACGACGACATCTAGGTCTCACAGCTTACACATTCTTGTGCTGGGATGGTGTGCGCTGTCGGCTTGGAACAGTTTACTGCCATCCCTCAATTTACATGAATAGCTGCTACCAGGTCCATAGCTTGTGCTGCATGGACCATTCATGTCGCGACCGCATGCGTGTTCAAGTCGCATGAAAACACTCCATCCCAGCCAGTCCCCCACCACCCTCCTCCACCATTCCCCCGTGCCCTGCGGCCCCCCCAGGCAGGTGCTGTGCCAGGCCACCACAGGCTGCCGCTATGATGACAGGTCCCTGAGCGTCTCCTCCCACCGCTGAAGTGGGATCTTCTTGCCTGGCTCCACATCCTGCTTGGCCATCTCTAGCCACAGCAGCAGCTTCTTGATGGGCACTGTCTTGCCGGTGTGTGTCGTGAGCGCGTCCACCGCGTCAGGGATGTCAGACAGAGGGAAAACATCCAGCGACCGCACCACGCGCACCACCTCGTCCACCCGTAACGAGGGCACGTGCAAGCTGACATTGAACACCTCGCTCAGCCCCATGCTCTCCACCACCTCGCCTGCAGAAGACGTGCCGATGACCAGCAGCTTCTTGCCAGGTGGCGGTATCCTCTTGATCAGCACGAGCAGCGTCTGCACGGCACGCAGGTACAGTGCAGCCACGGCACAGGAATGTGTCAGCATGCTGTGCACCACGCTGCTGTAAACGTAGCCCGTGTTTGGGCTCAGTTTACAACCCCAGCAATCAATGTGCTGTTTACAGCACTAGCAGCCAAGCACCTCAACAAGCTACACAGCTGCATAGCATGAGTTGCACATGGACAGTGCTCTGCATCGCACCTGCAGCACGATGTTTGAGAAGCGCGGGCCGATGGCCACATACTCCAGCAGGCGCTCAATGTCATCCAGGATGATGATGGACAGCGGTGAACGGTACGCATCCTCGAACACACGTGTGATCTGGCTGGCTTTGTTCTGTGGTCAGCAACATCACGCGGTATCAGGTCGAGCGTCATCTGGAGTGTGGCGATGCAGCAAGCCAAAACAGCATGCAGCCACGAGATGCAGCCAGCAGCTGAATATTAGCCAACACGCAACAGTGTGGGGCCCAGCCAGGACGCAGCCCGGGCCCACCAGTTATGAGGCATAACAGCAGCAGCATCCCCACACACCTGCTCTGCGTAGCCCACCAGGCTCTCTGGGCTGATGACCTTGACAAATGGAAACTCTGACTCAATTGCGACCGTGGCTGCCATTGCCGACTTGCCTGAGCCCACAGGGCCCTCCAGGCAGCACGTCAGCAGCGGCGTCTTTTCGCTGTTCTGCACCTGCCGCACCAGCGTGCGCAGCGTGTGCATGATGTGGTCAAACGCGTCGCCGCACGAGATGATGCCATGCACACGGTACAGCTCCAATGTCTCAGTCGCAGTGCCAAACGCTGGCTTGACCTCTTCCAGCGCCCGCTGAAAGTCTGCCATCGTGACCTGTCGGTTGAGGGGCATGTTAATGCAGCAGGTTCAGGCCTGGGCTCAGCCCAAGGTTCAGCAAGGGCCTTGATTCACCGTCAGTGCTTGCGCTGGCATCTGTGCATGCTGTCTCAAATCCTAGCTGTTCAATCCAGGGGCAAGAACGTGCGGTGCACGCAGCCAGCAAGCCAAGCACATGCCAGGGGCACGGTCTGCTTGCCAGATCCGCATCAAGCCCTTCTTCACCTTGATGTTGTCC
The DNA here is from genome assembly GCA_001662365.1 of Chlamydomonas applanata. NCBI lineage: Eukaryota > Viridiplantae > Chlorophyta > Chlorophyceae > Chlamydomonadales > Chlamydomonadaceae > Chlamydomonas > Chlamydomonas applanata. Next base: position 172,413 of record BDCZ01000001.1, on the reverse strand, counting down.
TCATCCAGCGGTTTGTGCAAGTCCTTGAAGTCGATGTTCCTGTTGAGCGCGTACGCAGCCGCGTCCTTGACCAGACCCTCGATCTCTGCACCGCTGAAGTTCTTGGTGAACTCTGCCAGGTACGCCAGGTCCACATCACGCGCCAGGTACGAATTCTCACTCATACGGTTGGTGTGGATCTTGAGGATCTGGAAACGGCCGGGCTCGTCTGGCAACCCGATCTCAATCTGGACCTCCAGACGGCCAGGGCGCAGCAGCGCCTCGTCCAGCATGTCTCGCCTGCAATCCAATGGTCGCAGCCATGTTCAGTGCAGGGTTCACCCCTGGGCCCACCCAATTGAAACCTCTGAGCAGATGGGTCACCATGACACACATGCTGCTTACTCCTTGCATGCCATTTTGCCCGGCATGCATGGGACTGCACTGCACAGCACGCATAACAATTCCACATCCACAGCACACCCCGAAGCTGTCAGACTGTCAACTCAGCATAAAAGGACCTCAGCAGCCTGGCGCCCACCTGTTAGTCATGCCGATCAGCAGGATGTTGTTCAATGCATCCACGCCGTCAATCTTGGTCAGCAACTGGTTGACCACGGTGTCATGCACGCCCGACCCATCCTTCACACTGCCACGCTGCTTGCAGATCGCATCGATCTCGTCAAAGATGATGATGTGCAGGTCCGATGAGTCGCCCTGCAGGTGGTTGGGTGCAGTACTCACATCCCAAATCCACATTTGATACCTGGTGGCATGGCAAGGAGGCTGTGGCCAGGAGCGCACCAGCAGGCAGGCTGCGGTGCAGCCTTTGAGCACAAATGGCTGAGCCGGCTGCAGCCCCTGTGCAAAACAAACAGCACAAACATGCTGTGGGTCGCAAACAAGACTTACAGAACCTGCCCAGCGCGCACCTTGGCCTTGTACTCCTCGTCTGCCTCAGCAAACAGGTTGCGGATGTTCTCCTCCGACTGGCCCACATACTTGTTGAGCACCTGCCGTGCAATAGCAGCAGCAGCAGCAGCAGCCGCCACCAAAGCAGCAGTAGCAAAGTCCCGGATGAGGACACAGCATAGCACATAATGCGGCAGCTGTCATTCATCGCCTGCCAGACAGCTGTCACGTGCCGAGAGCCATGCCATCATATCAAGTGCCCTGCCCCTCCGTCCAGCCTCCTGCCACCCCCCACACTCTTCACACACAGACCCTCTCCCCTCGCACCAAGCGCGCCGCTTACCTCGGGGCCGTTCACGACCTTTGGCTCCTTCCCGTTCAGCATCTTGCCAATCTGACGCGCGATGAGTGTCTTACCCGTACCGGGCGGGCCGTACAGCAGGATACCTTTGACGTGCTTGATACCCAGCTTCTGCACGATGCTGGGAGGGAAGACACGCGACGCAAAAGCGCGGCGGAAGATGGTATCGAACTGCTTGTCGAGGCCGCCAATACCCAGCGACTCGAAGTTCAGCGTCTTGGGCTTGAAGAGCTGTGTGGCTGCGTAGCCCTTCTGGCCGCTGATCTTGATGGGGTTCTGGCCGCCGTTGGTAAAAATGAATGTGGTGTTCTCTGCGAGGTACGCGCGCTGAACCTCCTGGCTCTGCCCGTTCACGTCAATCATGAGGCTGGAGATAGTCAGCTTGAAGTTGCTGCCCTCGTGCTCAAATGCCAACTGTTGGTTCATCGTGAACACCTGCGGGCAGCTCACAAATTGTGGCAGCTTGCAAGCAGCCATGTGCCATTTGATGCACAGCTGGCACACTGCATGTGCGCCATGGTATGCAGCACAACGAAAGACCTGGTTGTGCAATCGGCCACGCAGCTGCAGCTGGCAAGCACGGCCTAAAAACCATACAGTACCATGGCCTGTTGGTGCCAGCCTCATTCAACCTTGACAGCCTGCACACCTGATTCTGGAAGCTGCGGATGAGGCGTGCAATCAGCGGGTCAGCTGCCAGCTCAGCTGGCCGCCCCTTGTCTGTGATGGTGCCAACCTCCGCATACATCATGGCCACGGCTGGCAGGTTGGCAGGCCGACGCCATGGGGTCAGGTCCAGCTGGTCGCGTGCAGACACGCGCAGAATCTGCGCATATATATGAGGAAAACAGTGCAGAATTGTGTTGTGGGTGCCCGCAGCGGCGCCCATGTAGCACGTGGCCCATCCCATGGTACACGCGGACATTTGCTGAAACCAGCTGTGCTGGCACAAAGCTATCCCGGCAAGCATGCAGGAAGCACAGGGCCCCACCTTGCGCTGCACGCTGTTCAGGGCGACACCGCCCTCCGGCACTTGTGGGTGCCCGGCAATGTTGAACACACTGCGCAGTGTTGTGCAGCACAGGGCGTGTCCAGGTTGCGACCCTGGTCCCTGCAGCCATACTTTGGCAGTCCCATGCCATGCCTGCGCAGGTGCCTGTACATGCCATGCTTGCAACCTGCATGCAGCTGCATGCACGATCGCCTGTCTGGCACCCTTACTAGCCAGCTGCCTCAACGAGCTCCGCTCTGGACAGCGGGTCGGTATCTGCCACGTAGAGGAAGTTTGTTGTCGCAGAGCTCTGCGTTCGCGCGTTGGGCAAACAGGGTCGTGTGTTCAACTTCAGCTGTTCATCACCTCATGTTCAGCATGCAGAACCAACCAACAAACCTTGTCTGGACAGTTGTCCACCAGGCGTGTCGTCGCCATGGCCCGGAGCTTTGATGCTCAGACCAGAGGGCTCTGCCTAACTCCTGATCAAAGGTCTCGCCTCGAACTCAGTGCAACAAGCAAGGTCAGAATTGGGTCTGCTTGGAACAGCGCCAGCTACCTGTTGAGCGGTCTGTGGATGGTGTGACGGGACACACACAACGCAAAAATGCGAGGAACTTCACAATATTTTGTTATTTCACGGCTGCACCCACTGAACTGAGTTTTGGTCACTGTTAACAGGTGCAGCACCAAGGGCGGGACCCAGCAGGCAGCTGAGTGGGTGTTTGGCCTGCTGATCAATCTCATGACGACACGGATTTGCAGAGTGGATTATCAGCAACAATGAGTGTGTGGAGCGAAGATTACCCTGATTCGTTTGGTGATGGTGGCTTTCCCGATACTGGCAACCAGACCGTCGTGTTCCCGGTCAGCGACCAGCCCATTGGTGCGCACCTTGCTAGGGCTGTTGACATGATCTGGGACGGGCGTTCAGCTGACGGTGCTGCGGAATGTTGCTGCAGGGCAACCATCCTTTGACATTCCCTACGAGGCAACCTGCTCGTCGCTATACTGGACACTGGCCCTGGTGCAGCTGGGGTTTGCCTTGTTCCATGTTGCAAAGCGCGACGCATGGTTGCTCAAGCGCTGGCCGCTGTTCTTCATGCTGGTGGCCAACATTCTGATGACATGCATCTGCGAGTCAATAGCATGGGGCTACAGCGTGAGCACATCGCACGGTGCGTGTACACGCCCCTACAGGAAAATCTCATGTGTAGTGGCAGGTGGTGAGAAAGGGTTGGACGCAGTCAGGCACGTTAGCTAGCACTAAAGTGCTTGGTACTGGTTAGCTCACATGGGCACTGCAGTACGCGACTTGACTGCGCTTTGTGGTCGCAGGGCATGCATCAGACAGCACGTACCTGGCGTATGTGTTCTTCTGGCATGCATCATCAGCATCGTTCCTGGTCCTGCTGCTCGCGCTATCATCAGGCTACTGGTGCGTGGGTTCACGGCAGCTGTTGCTCTCTTCATCTGGGCTTGGCTGCTGGAAGCCAGAACCAGCGCGAGGCATTCCCATTGATGTGACGTGACAGCTGATGCGACCTGAGCTGTCTGGCTGACTGGACAACCTCGCTTTGTTTGCCCCGCTTGGCTGCAGCATCACACGTGGAGACCTTGACGACCTGAAGGCTAAGGTCTATGGCATCCCAGCAATTGTGTTTGTGGCTGGCGTGGTGAGGCTTCTGGCCACCGATCGATTGCCCACATAGCCAGAAATGCTTCTTGCAACACGTGCTTTTGCTGCGTCACAGGTGTTGCAGCTGCTGTGGGTCACTGCTGGTCAATCTACTGACATGCGTTGATGTGTTGCTTTTGCTTCTCTCGCGGTGTCTGACTTTAGGCATCTGACTTCACGTTTGTGTACGTTGAGAGCACACAATCGCTCAGCGCTGCAGCGGACCGCTATGACATTGTGCAGGTGAATGGGGGCGCCCGTGTGCCAGGGCTTGCGCAAGGGGTTTTTCCGCAGCAGTTTTGCCGATGACTATCGAGAGTAACTACACAGCAGGCCCTGCACTCTGGAGCCTTACAGTGGTTGCCTGCAAGGTTGCTGTCATGGGATCTGTATGCTGCTGATGAAGCTGCTCAGCCCTTCATATATAGTGACTTGTGTCCCATCAAGCTGATGTGCGGTACCCTCTGGTTCGCTCGGCAACCACAGGCTTGCTCCCTGACTGATAGCATGTGCACTCTGACCTGCCGTGTGCCGCCCTGTTACTGCAACACCTCCACAGATGACAGCATGGGAGGAGGCGGTGTGGTTCTTGGGGTCACTTGCCAACATCATGAGCTTCATCCTGGCATGGATCTACATCTTTGACTCCACACAGCAGGAGGTCAAGGCTCTGGATGCAGCCAACATGGTGCGTCGCTGGGACTGGTATGCTATTGTGGGCATCTGTTCAATGCGCTTGTTTGCAAGCATTGAACCAGGGGAACAGGCATGTGGCATGCGCAATGCTGGCGTCTTTCGTGAGAAAAGATGCTATATTTGATAGAAATGGATGGCCCTTGTGGGCCAGAGACCTCTTGCAGTCCCGTGCAATGCAACCTTGCAGTACCTTGCAATTTACACACAGGAGGTACAGCCGCTGGCTCATGCTAGCTCCTGTGCATGGTGCTATGTGCTGCGCAGGTCCTGCAGCGCAAGCAGGAGGACACTCCAGGCAGCGGCGCCACAGCGCAGCAGCGGCAACAGGATGGTGATGGCGACGATGCTGAGGAGGATGAGGGGGACGAGGCCCAGGACAGGATGGGGCAGCGGTCGGGCGCGCGGGGGCGTGCCCACAGGAAGGGGCCAGGTCAGCGCAGCCTGGGGACGGTGAGTCAGCGTACAGGGCTGCTGTACGGCATGGAGGAGTCAGGCAGCTATGGGTCACGGCGGCGTGGCGATGTGGAGAGTGGGCGGCAGGGCGCGCTGGAAGATGTGATGCCTGAGCCACAGGAGACAGAGACAGTGGCAGACCGCATGGAGTACACCGTGCGCAAGACGCTGCTCATGCGCTTCTATTATGGCGTATGTGGCTACCTACTGGCATCAATACGTGAGTCAGCTGGGGCCGGTGATTGTGGCTAGGAGGGCGGGCAGCAGACCTGCATAGTTGCATTATGGCGCGTGGCTGGAGGTAGCCTTGCAGGGGCAGCAGCAGGGGCATATGAATGCCCACTGCCTGTTGGACTTTCCCTCTTTACTCTGGCGTCTGGGCGGCACTCGTGCTGCGCCAGCTGTCAACCCCCAACCCTGACATGCACATCTGCACAATCAACACAATAGCTGAGCCATAACTCATACGCCTCGTGATCTGCTCCTCCTGCATGCGCAGTCGTCATCCTGCTGCCTGCCTTCTTCAACAGCGTGGTGCAGAACGTGCTGGTGGTGCTGCAGTTTGCGTTCAAGTTCATCTTCACGATGGTGCTCATGTGGACATTCAGGTACGCGGGCGGTGCCCTGTGTGTGAGGATCAGCTGCGGAGGGGGGAGCAGGTCGTGGGCAAGCCATGCTCGTTTACAGCTGGTGCCCTGTCCACAGCCTCAGTTTCTGGGTGGTAGGAACTGGGAAGTGTTGCTGTTGTGAGGCAGCTGGAGAGGTGGTCACCTTTGCCATCGGCATGTAATGCTGTGTGGCTGTGGTCGGCCAATCTGTGGGCGATTGACCTTTCCTATGGCCGTAATGGATATCACTTTCAAGGTCAACAGATTGCCATGATGTGCACCGTATCGTGCTGGCTTTGCCTCGCAAATGCAGGCCTGCGAGGGATTCACCATATCTCCAGGTTGGGCTGAACGAGAATGATGACACAGACAACGCCCTGGGCCAGCTCGACACTGAGCTGACTGTGACAGACACGCAGGCAGAGAGGGCAGGGCAGGCAGGCAGCACACGGGCAGCAGGCACGGCTGCAAATGGCAATGGTAGAGACCATACAGGGGCAGGAGCAGCAGATATGCCCCAGCTACCGGTCAGCAGCTTGCCAGTCAGTACATTGCCAGGCATTGGGCCACAGCCAGTCACGTTCACCAGCAGAGTGGGGCGTGGGGGCTACGCCACCCTGGCGCCTGATGCGCAGGCAGCAGGGCAGTCAAAGGCAGGGCCACAGTTCACTCTTGAAGATGATGATGACTTCCGATAGGCAGCCCCTGGCATTGCTGTGCTGCGTTATAGACAGGGTAGGTTGTGCATTGTCCTCTTATACGCACGCATAGTCGCATACGCGTTCATTTTGGCTTTAACCGCACCTGTATATGGGTTGATCGTGCACCCAAGGATAGCGTGTCGGAAACTGGAGGCGTGGGCGAGCTGCTGCACAGTATGCAATTAGCTCAACAGCACACATTGTATGGAGCCAGTTCATGCGAGATCCACATCAACACATTCTGCAGCATGTCATGGGCTGTTGGAAGCTGGCATGCAACCCATGCCCATGTCTGTCATGCACAGACCACTGTGACATACACAGACCAGTGTCACAGCCAGGTTCTGGAAGATTGCAAGAACTCGATGTGATGCATATCTATTCTATTTGCATAGCACATACGCGCCGAACAGCAGCTGCGTTATGGCCATGCACAGCGGGATGTAGCTGCAGAAGTTGAAGCCAGTAATGCGGCGGAATCTGCATGTGGTCTGCGCGGCGTTGCTGCTGCTGTGCTTGTGCCTTCAAGTCTGTTCAGCTCCCGCAAGGCGCAGACCACCCCCGCCAAGAAAGAGACCGCGCCCTCCGCCCAAAGCGCCTCGACCACCTCCGTCGCCCCCGTCTCCTTGGGCCCCAGGAAATCCCAAAGGTCCACCCAAGGCGTCATCTGTCAAGAAGCCACCCAGACCGCCACCACAGCCACCTCACTACCCTCCTCCTCCTCGGCCGCCCCCATCACCTGCGCCGCCTGCACCAGCCCCACCTCCTGCCGATTACCTGGATGTGTGGATCCTTGCAGGTAGGGCTGCGCCAGGCTGCAGGCACTACATGGCGAGCCAAGCCTTGGACATGGGCTTGCATGGGCGCTGGTTGCATGCATGCACGCACATGAGTACATGCTGATCCCAAATTGACATGCACGCACTGGTGTTACTGACATGTAGGTGGCTCCAACACTGTGGGTGAGAACGGGCCATGGGATCAAGAGGGGAACAACCCCGCGTGCCAAGCAGCCATACCTTCAAAGATCCTGGAATGGTCCATTGTCAACCAGCGCTGGGAGCCTGCTCGGCACAATGTGCATTTCACTTCCCAGAGACCGGATGAGCCAGCATCAGACATCATGGGGCCGGACATGTGGGTGCCTTTATCCAGCTGCCCTGTTAGATGACCGCCCTCATCAATGGCTGCCCCGAGTTATGCCTTCCCTGATTCATGAAGCCTGACAGCTGCCCTGTTCTTGCCTGGCATTGCTTTGTTCATCAGGCATGCCCAGACGGCAGCTTGACTGTCTTTTGAACGGCGTAAGATTCCTAGCATGCAACAATCTTCACTTATGACCCTGCAACTTGCATGTGAAACGCCGTTTTATTATTTATTCAACTTGCATGCCCTTTGCCGCACACAGAGCCTTCGCACGCAACTTGATTGACATGAAAGTGAGCACGCGTGTGGGGCTGGTGCCAGTAGGCGCCAGTGGTACCAATTTATACACGTCATGGGTGCCCCCAGAAGCCGACATGTACCAGCGCATGGTGGCACAAACAAAAGCAGCCATGAAGGCATCAGGCAAGGATGCCCGGCTACGTGGCATGTACATGCTGCTGGTGAGAAGGGGCCTGTGCGTTACAACTGCATACGCAGCCAATGGGACTGATAGACTGTGAGGTTTGACTGGCGCTGGTGCAGCACGATACCACTGATGTACCAGGTGGAGCTGGACTGCTGGTGGTGTACCGGGTGCAGTACGTGGGTACGTTAGGCTTCTGGACTAGTAAAGATTGCTTGATCTGCCATGCATGTTGAACGTAGGGCGAGGGCGATGCGATGTGGATCAACAATTTCTACAACAGCTACAACCCCAGCGGTACGTTTTGTTATGCCGTGCTTCACTGCAGCAGGTGCATCTGGAGGCATGAGCGGGCTGTTAAAGCATTATAGAATGCTGCACACCGCAGAGACCAGCGGCCGGGGCAGATGGACGGACTGACTGACAGAGAGGGGGTTCAACAAGAGCAGCTGCTGACACGCCTGCGCTTTGCATGCATGGTGCACTACTTTTGCAGGCAAGTTCTGGGCTGGGCAGTATGTGCCGCTAATGAAAAAGCTCATCCTGGCCCTGCGGTCTGACCTGGCGACGTACAATGCGCTACTGCCGGTCATCATAGTCAAGCAGGTACGCAGCAAATCAGCTGTATCGGGTGATAATGCTGTTTGTTTTGCTAACGCCACAGCTGTACACGACGTACAGACGTGCAGCAGCCACAGGCACAAGTCCACCTCATCATACTGTGTTGTGTGTTCTACAGCAAGACCCAATGAAGGCCAACGTAGAGTTGTCTCAAATGAACAGTGAAATGCTGCCGCTGACACGTGCGTGCTGTATGTGGTCACGTATCGCTTACATTGTGTGTCTGAACCCACAGGCCGTGACCAACCGTGACCGCGTGTTTCCATTCATTGGTACCATTCGGTCCGGGATTGAGAACATGGCCATGGAAAATCTGCTCAAGGCAGACATGGAGGTGCGCATCCCCAGCCAGCTGCTTGCACCGTTCTGCCTTGCACAGCCAGGTGCTGGCAGTGCCTTACCTTACCACACTTGTGAGCTGCCATTGTGCCATCCAGGGCATGTTATACCAATCTAGTTAGACTAGAGGACAAGCACCTGCATTTTGAGTTTTGCCTTTCCTGGCGGGCATGCCATACCTGCAGGCACGTGTGCGTTATGCCATGTTACCATAGGCGTATTGAACACGTGTGGGCTGTGAGCGCCTGTGTGTGTGGTCATTGATGACCTGCTCCAAGGTCCTGTGCTCAACCTGTGCATCGCTCATGCAGGGCTGCCCCATGTTCCTCGTCGATTTTTCGGGTTTTGACGGCTACATGGGCATTGGCAATGACGTGGGTTGGCAGGCCGTCCACCTGTCACGCAACGGCCAGTGTTGCATGGGCGCACGCATGGCACAGGCCTACAAGGATTCCATGCAGAACTCGACACAGCAGGCGTGGCGTTGAGCATGTGCCCGCAAGCCACACATCTTAAAAAAGCACCCCTAGAAAGACTGTAAGCAGGAATAGCAGCACGCCCTGTCAGTTCAGCAGGGCAGGTGGTGCACAGGACGAGCGCACGATCTGCTCTGGACTGGTATCAACGGAGTTCAAACGGTTATCAAAGCTTCAGCTCAGTGCTTGCATGCTGATGCTACATTATTAGTAGCCGGTGGCAGGCGCTAGAGCAAAACATACATTGAAGGGCACCTGTGCCGAGATGCACAAACACAAGCCCAGCTGATGTAACAAAACAAGAGTAGATCATCACTCTTACATTGTGTTGTGACAACTGTGCCACACATCACGTCTCAATTGAGAATGGCCTGATGTCATGTCCAATGCTAAAGCTGCATGGATGTGCTCTCCAGTCCTGACCGTGCAGGAAACGGATACAGGCAACGGATACAGGGCCGGCAACAGCACCACTCATCACACGTCAGTTGCCAGCGCCAAACTCCCACTGCTTAACCCACACCCCAGACCTCATAATGAGCTGACTGACAGTGTTTGCTGTTGCAAGCGCTTGCTCCAAACTGTGGAGCAGCACTGCCGCCTCCACTGCAGGGCTGTATGCAGCCATGCTGTGCACATGCCATGTAGACAGTTCGCAGGCCGCAGTTTGCAGAGTGTGCCTATCCCATCCCAGCCCATGCCACCCCAGTTCTACAAACCCAGCCCTCCCAGCATGCCATGTTTCAGCACACAGCCATGCGCCACAGCCCATGCGCCATGCGCTGCTCATGAGCTCCTCCCTGTCGTCTGCATGAGCGTGATGTTGTCGCCCTTGAGCAGGATTCTCCCCAGCGACTTGCGCGTCTTGCGCTTCACGGACACCTCATGCGCGTCATCCAGCACCAGGTTCATGTACTCGTCGAACCCGATGATCCGACCCTCTATCCGCAAGTCTTGCTGGTCATAGAGCCAGATTTGAATTACTTGCTTGCTTTGCAAGTACCTGAAAATCAGGTTGATGGGCCTGCGCAGCAGCATGGCATGACGATTCGGTGTTTACGCTGCAGGAACTTCATATGCATCACCACAGTACCTCAGGCATCATCAGGACATGCAAACGTTCCCCGATCAATGCCTACAGCTTCAGTGCATGCAATCGTGCTCTTGCTGCCGCACTCACTGAGTCATAATCTTCTGGACTTTGGTCGCCATGGCTGCAACCTGTCAATGTCAAGCCCGGGTTGCGAATAATCGATCTGGTGGTTGCCAACGGTATAAGTGCTGATCAGGGCAGTGCAGACAATATCAGGCGGATCAGCGAGCACTGCAAACGAGACGCCAACATCAAGCCTCAGATCACACTGGTGTACTGTGATGGCCACCAGACTTTCGTTCGCAACACGCCCCAGCATCCGTGAGCTAATGTTATAGTCAGCCTTTTGATTTCTGTGCCTCCTCGGACCTCTACCACGGGCATGCAGATGCTGGGCCACCGAGCTCGGTATGGCTGCTTTGCCAATGGCAGTAGATGCAGCAGGCATGCAGCACAGCAGCCTGCAATCATGCGGCTATTGGCGTACTCTGGTCGGCAGGTGCGCAGTACATGTGTGTACCTGTGCGGTGACGCCACCATGCAGCCTGCCCTGATGATGCGCAGCTTTGGGACGCGAGTGTTCAGCTTATCCTTGCGCCAATGATGCATGCACCAATGATGCAGCTCAAGCTAGCCTCTGACTTGAACCTGAATGGGTGCTTTGTATGACTCCTCACCCGCAGCGAGCGGCACATATTCCGTCCGCCGTGCCATCAGTGACAGCAGACAGCCCATGCAGCAGCCGGCCCCTGGACATCAGCCGCCGCCTGGCATGGTCCCGGCACCAGGAAACCCTTCGAGGGCCAGCCCCGGACGATGCATCGCCATCACAGGCAGGCAGCCGACACGCCCTCTTTCTGGATCCATATGCTGAAGCATTGCTCTGCACGGGCCCCCAGGGCCAGGCAGCTGGAGCCATGCCAGAACCCAGCAGCAGCACAAGCCTCATGGATGCTCTCGCGACCAAGTATTTGGACGAGACCCTGCTGGCGGCTCTAGCTGCCACCAACGTCAACTCTATCAACAAAGGCGACTATCGCCAGGCACGTGGCATGCCTGTGCAGAACCCTGTTGTGTGTATACAAACCAGTCCCGTTTTGTGAGCAACTTTCGTAGGAGGGCCAACCGCATCCTGCACCGCATCCTGCACCGCATCGTGCTAAAAACAAAGCGGGTGTCAATTACCGTACTTCACTTTGCCTGCTGCTGTACATGCCGTGTTGCTGTACAGGTGGTGCTGGTGGGTGATGGCTTTGACACGCGGCCCGTTCGCCTGCCGTGGCCAGACGGTACAATTATCTTCCTGGTGGGTTGAAGGTTGGGGCTTGCTCACAATTGGGTTGGTGAACAAGTGACGAAATGGCGAGCACACGGGACCTATGCAGCTGCCGTGAGCGCGTTCACACCAGACTATGTCTCGCAAGTCACCATACCGCAAGACCCGGTAGTACCCTATAGTACCCCATATAATAAATACGCCGTTGTAACGGTCACAACAAACACCGATAAACAACGCAAGCAGCTCTAAGATGGTCACGTCGGGGATAATGGTGTGCTTGCGCAGGTGTCCCCACCAGAGGCACATGAGCTCGCTGAGGCAGTGCTGAAAGCCAAGTGCGCATATGTGCCCCGCACATGCCTCCTGCGCCGTGTCAGCGCACCCCTTCATAGCCACACTGTGGCCGTGTCTACCAGGCATGAGGCGGCCGCTGCCCCCATGCAGACTTCCAGCCAAGCAGCCGACAACGACACATTTGTGTCGTTCATGGCTGAGCTGGAGCGAGCTGGGTATCAGGGCGATAAGCTCAGCGTATGGGTGCTGCAGGTGGGTCATACTTGGTCACAACAGAAATTGAAACTGCTGCAAAAGAGGCACACAGGGGGCTCAGTTTACATACTGCAGCATGTGGGTCGTACAGTGCATGCCTGCATGTTCATGCTGTACATACAGTATTTGATCAATGCAAGAGTACGCTGAAACTGATGCGATGCATCTATATGGATGGCATGCTGGCGACGCTGTGCAGGGCATCCCCTACTGCATTGAGCCCGGGGTTCCAAGCAGCAGCGTGGCGGAGCAGCACAAGCATGTGGTGGGCATGCTGCGGCAGCTTCTTGCCGAGGTCGGCAATGCAGCTGCCTTCAACAGCCTCGTCATTGGGGAGCTGCCACACGTCACGCGCAAGGTGAGCAGCATTGAGCAGCACTGAGCAGCAGCTTGCTTACTGGTTTGCCTGGGGGCTCAGGGGGCTCAGCGGTGCGAGGCTGGGCCCTTGCACAATGCGGGCCAGTGCGCGTCAGACGCTGCCGGCCCTGCCGCATGTCTGCAGTATGAATGCGGCTACTACCGCCTGCCAAAAACTGTTGCGCATCCTTGAATCCTGGGCTGCACTCAGGAGGGCGAGAACTTACTGGCTGAGGCAGGCCTTCTGTCAGCTGTTGTGGATTTCAACAGCGAGGCAGCCAGTTGCGGCCGGCTGCCTGTGGCTGAAGGCACTGAGGGTGGCTTTGGTGGGGCTGAGCTGGCGGAGCAGCGCGTGCGACGGCTGTTCACTGGGCAGCAGCTGCGGCTATCTCTAGAGGAGATGGGGGTGTATGAAAGGCATGTGGCTGTGGCCCAGGAGGTGGAAGAGGACTTCGATGGGCGGGGCCTGTCTTGAGCTCGCTCACGTACTGAATGCAATCCTCTGTTGCCCGAGAATGCATGGGTCTGTGATGAGTGGAGATGAGTCTGCAAGGTCAGGGCAGCTTGCAAGCTGTTGTGCTTACCGTACCTGCATGGTGCCATGTGACCCCATCTGGCGATCAATCACGCGACAACAAGCCAGGGAGTGCAACCGAGCATTCGCCCTAGGCAGCTGCGGGCACTTGCGTAATCCCATCAAGCTCAAGAACTGCCAGACGCAGGCATGGTGGCATGTGCGAAGCATACTCGCTCTGATGTTCGCCTCCTGCACAATATATACGAACATCGAACAAAATCATGATCTCTCACACACTACTCAAAACGGATGCAAGCACGCGAGCTGAAGTGCTGATCACAGTTGATTTGGTACAGTCTGGTCGCAGCACCTACATCAGGGGCTTGGTGCCATCGCTACTGCATACAGTGCCATCCAGCGCTGAGCGTGGTTCTACTAGCTGCTTACACAGATTTGATGCATCGTGTCAGCCTCTGAAGGCCCTGCAAACTTATTCACAGAAGAACAATCTCGGTCTTGAACAAAAACCTGCGCCCAGCCATGGATGCTCGAGTGCTTGCTCACAAAGCAGCCAGCTGCAGCTACGCGGTGGGTGTCGGATTGCTGGGGTTTTGATACGCTCATTGCTGGTGGCATATGCCAAGCTGGGGTGGAGGAACAGAGATATTCAGCTCGTGCTGTGCTGCAGCCATCTCCATTGGGTTGGCTCCAGGGGCAGAGGGGGTAAAGAAGGCTGAGCTGGAGGGCTGATGTGTTGCGGTCGCAGGTCCAAAGGCTGGTGAGGCCGGTGGCTATCCCATATCGGCAGGTGCCTCTCCAACAGCGGCTGGCCTGCCAAGCGGCTTCTGACCCTAACAGTATCAACAGGTAAAAACCATTTGTGTTTGCGCATTGATGGCTTCAGTGTCCGGCAGCAACAGTGCAGGTGTAAGCTTTGCGATCGGTTGGGTATTCGTGCGTTCATGTGGCCCAAGATGGCCATGCTTGCGTGTCAGCGGGGCACACCATGCAGTGCGCACCCACACGCATAATTCGCGGTGCAGCAATTACTCACAATGCTTGCTGGCGTGGCGTGCTGTGCAGGCTGTCTGGTGTCTCCACCGACACGACGCAACCAGAGCCTTTAAAGGGGAAAGCTGGTGATGAGCAGGACAGCGGGGCGCTCATATCAAGTGAGATGGAGACCTCCCTGCCTGGTTTCTCCTCACTCCATTGTGCCACCAGTTGCTGCTATGTTGGCCATGGCGCAGCATGGCATGTGGCAGTTTCGTTCCCTCCCAAATCCCGCATGTGCTGAAGTGCACCCGTTGCGTTGATGCCATGCTGTTGCCATATGCAGCCCTGTCAGCGGTAGAGGAGGAGCTCACTGGCCAGACAGACAACAAGACGGCAGGCGCAGCTGCAGGCCTGCTCTCTACACTTGGTATCGCTCTGCTGCTGGTGCGTCTTGAAGGGCAGTAAGGACACCCTGTTCTTGACGCGGGCGGTGCTGGATGAAGGCTGTCTGCTGGGGGCGGTGGATTTATACTGTCAGCATCATGGAAAGCAGTGTTTGCTTTGATCACAAACTTGCACGCAGGGTGGCGGCTACCTGTTCAAGGACCAGATCCGCCACTTCCTGGAATTCTTTATCACGGCCGTGGAGGACTGGGGACCCTGGGGATATGCTGCCTATGCCGGGGTCTACATCGCTCTAGAGGTCCTGGCACTGCCTGGTGAGGTTGCCAGGTTTCTGAGCCTTACTCATTGCTGCATGACTCTTGGACCACTGGCAGCGCTGCGATGCTGCTGGCCCAGCACAGAGACAGCTGATCTGGCAAGGGTGGGGGCCCGGGCTGTCCCTGCAGTGCAGCTCATGCCTGCGGAAGGGCCCCGGTCTCCAGTGCTTGTTCTGCAGCAATCGACCCCAGAGGTCACGATCGCCCACCTGGGGTGTGTGCCCGCCCGTGCTCTGACTGCCCTGTGCCTTGGTATGCACGCAGCCATCCCACTGACGATGACAGCGGGTGTCATCTTTGGCACAACCCAAGGCACGCTCATCACCAGTTTGTCTGGCACAGTGGCCGCCACCATCGCGTTCCTCATCTCCCGGTACCTCGCCCGTGACAAGGTGGGTCTGCTGGAATGGTATGGAGGCCCTGGGCTCCAACGCAAGCACGCAGCGCATCACATGTGTATGCGGGTGCCTGCAACATGCTGGGCCCATGGCATGTGTGCTGCAATATCGGTGCAATATCGGTGCAAGCCGCTCAACCCATGCTGGAGACGATTCACACCGTGCCACATACAACTCGTGCAGATCCGCCAGCTGGCATACAAGCAGCCCAAGTTTGCAGCGATCGACAAGGCGATAGGGGCAAACGGCCTCAAGTTTGTGACACTGCTGCGCCTGAGTCCGCTGCTGCCCCTGGCCGCCTCAAACTACCTGTACGGACTCACCAGGTGCGCACCTGCTCACGTATGTGCAGCTCACACCCTGGCGTGTATGTGCTGGTGTGATTTTGTGCTCATGCAGTACAACTTGTGTTGCTCAATGTGGTGCCGCCGCCTGGTTGTGGCGCAGCACGCAGCATGAGGTGATGACACAGCCTGAGCTCAATTGAAACTTGTTAATCTAACGCCTACATCTCATGGTCGTCGTACATGGAACGACGCATGTGATCGGAATGCGATGTGTGTATCGGCTTTCTCTGCAGTGTGGACTTGGGGTCGTACGTGCTGGGCTCCTGGATTGGCATGTTGCCTGGCACGTATGCATACGTGCACGCGGGCTACATCGGCCGGGCTGTGTTTATGGAGGGAGAGGGTTCCTTGAGCTTGGACACCTGGCAGGTGAACATGGGCCTTAAGGCAGCTGAATGACACCACAGCTTGCTTGTTTTGGCACCTGCAAGGGGCTGTGCAGCTTTGCTGACGGTGCACGCCTCGATGCATCAGCATGCCAGCCGCACGGCCATTGCCAGGGGGCAGGCATTGGCACCCATCATGCTGATGATGTTATGCAACAAGCGCAGGCAGCAAGGGCCTCTGTGGCTTGCGCGTGTGCTGTGATGCTTGCAGATCGCTCTGGGCCTGGGCGCGACACTCGCGGCGCTGGGCTTTGTGGGCCACCTTGCCAAGAAGGCAATCGATGAGGTGGAGCAAACACAGAAAGAGGCAGATGGCTCCAACATTTGAGGGCTGCTCCTGCACAGCGGCCAAGGGCACCTCCAGCGTACAGAGCACATTGATTTGTGGCTTGTTGAGATGCTGACGAACGGCGCCAGGGCTGGCATCGTCTTTTGTGCATGCACACAAACCCAACAGTTGTTCACCACCATCGCAGCGTGTGGTTAACTATGCGTGAGCAGGCAGTTTTAGGACCCGTTTTTCAGCCCGCATGCCATGGGCGATCAGGCGGGTCGCATAGGGTGAGGGAGGCAGTGCTGGGAAGCTGCAGGACAGAAGCCGAGCGACTGGAGATTTTGGCCCTGGCTGGAGAGAGGGCTTGACGTTCTGGTGCTCAGTTTTGTGCGCATGGCATGTCTTGTGGAGGCAGGAGCGGAGGGCAGATCAGGGTCTGCAGTTGTACAAACAGCGCGTGGCGCCGCGCACCGCCATGTTGCACAGGCCAGATTTGCATCTCCTGGCATCGGGCTGTTCTTTCATGTGGGCTGCTGCAAAATCGGGCAGGTGCGGAGTGCAAGCATTGGCATAGGGTGACATGGCAAGCAGGCACGAGGGGTGTGCCTGGAATAGATGAGAGCCAGGGGGTGCGTCCGTGAACTTCAGAGGTGCGACTCGAGTTGACGAATGAAACAGCACGAGCACGAAGAATGCAACACAAGAGGAGCAACACCACGAGGCTTCAATCTGTAAAAGGTGGCAGTTCAGATGGAATACAGATCAAGATGCATTGCTCCTCACAGACCAAAATCCCTTAACCCAGTGAAACAGCTGGCAGCATTGCCGTGACGGGCAGCAGCTTGCAGCAGCACGTTCAATAGGGGGTGCAACATGACTGACAGCCAGTGCGGGGAGCGCTGCTGATCCTGCGCGCATCATGCCCACAGGCCAACTCCGAGCCTGCAACGGGCAGGGCCCTCATGCCACCGCCATGCGGCCGCCGTCCAGTTGCACGGCGCGGCATGTACCGGCGCGCAGCTGTGCATGCATCGTATGCCTGGTGCGATGGCAGCTGCCGCTGCATGGGGCTGAACACACACTGCACCTGAGGGAACGATGGACCTCGCCGGCAACACATGTGCCATGAAACTGCGTTCCTGCCGTTCCAAGAAGCTGGACGTGCTGGAGCACATCCTGCAGGGCTGGATGCCACAGCCGTGCCGTTGCCAAGTTAAGCCACGAGTGGAGGTGAGTGTAGTGGCTGCCCCCAGAGGTAGCATGAGGGGTAGCACCAGACAGCCGTGTGGGTGTTGCGACGGCTGGCTGACAGGCATAGGGGCGCAGGGCCCGCCTGCTGCATGTCGCCCGCCTCTCCGGCATCTGGCATGACTGCATGTGCCCCAACGGGTGCAGGTGCCTGCGCACACCGTGCTGCCAACTGAACATGACACCGCACCCAGCTTTTCCCCCTGGGTCCTGAGTACCACGCAGGCAGCACCCATGATCATGCCCCTGCCTGGCCCTGTTGCAGGTGGAGGAGCAGGAGCAATTCGGTGAGGCCCTGCGCGAGTACGCCGCCGCACGCGACGAGGCAGCGGCGGCAGCTGCGGCAGCGGCTGGGCTCGAGGCGGATACAGCGGATGAGCAGCCCGCCGAGGAGGTGATGGGATCACTGGGGCAGCTGGCGATGCTGGAGGAGGATGAGTTTAACTGAGGTAGTTGCAGGCACGCGTGGCATGCGTACACTGTGATGCGCTCGCTGTGTGGGATGTCCATGTGCGCTTGGTGTGCTGCTGTGGGCCACACTGGCTGCAACCAGCTAGCAATAATAATAATAATAATAATAATAATAATAATAATCATAATAATAATAATAATAATAATAATAATAATAATAATAATAATAATAATAATAATAATAATAACAACAACAACAATAACACGGTGTGTCGCAGATGTAACCAGCTAGCACTGCTGGGTTGCAATTGTTAATGGCTGATCAGTGATGTTGTGAAGGAGGGTCATAGTGCTGAAAAGTAGTGCTGTCAGTGTGGGGCAGGACACTTGAATGGATACCAACAAGAGCCGACTGATGAGACGAGCGCTGGACCCAGTGAGCTGAGCGGCTCCACCTGCTTGAGTAACTTCTTGAGCATGCTGGTCGTGACAGTGGTGCGTGAGATGGAGGCGCAAGCTTCAATGAGGGGAAGGCACACAAGGCAGCGCTGCTGTTCATATGTAAGCTCCTGCATTCTTTGTTACAGCACGCCATGCCCGGCTTGCACTGCACTGCAGCATGCTGGCTACCTCTATCTGTACAGTTCAGATGCAAACAATCCTTGCAGCCAGTCTTTGCCTCATTGCAGTACAAGTGCTTCCCTGTCATCCTCTCAGCATGCAACTTCTGCAACATCCACACAAATACACACAACCCAGCCGCTCTGACTGTGCTCTGCGAACAGCCCATGAGTGCAGCATTCGACAGCTTCGCACCCATGCACTGTGCATCCCCATGCCAGGCCAAGTGCAGCGACCCCGGCTCTCAGCAGGCAGCAGTGTCCACATCCTGCTGAGGCAGCCAGCGTGCAGGGTCCTTCAGCTCCGCAACCGTCAGGGTCATCAGCCGCGTCGCCAGCGTCTCGTCCGCCGCAGTCATGCTGCCCCCCCGCCCCCAGCAGCCGGTCCTGGTCAGGCAGCTGCACAGACGCCAGCTGCCGCCCGTCACGCCCCACATGCGCCGTGTGCGCATCGCCCGCAAAGAACGGGTGGGCAGCAGCTGCGGCAGACGCGGCCATGCGCGCATCAGGCTCGTGTGCCACCAGGCCAGCTACCAGATCCAGGAAGCCCGATGTCAGGCGCGCGTCTGACCAGCTGCATGATGCCGCAGACGCGGCGGCTGCATGCGCGTGCACGTCAAACCGCCCCTGCTGCAGATCCAGAAATTCATGGCCTGTCACCGCCTGGCCTGCGGCGGCTGCCAGCACCAGCTCAATCAGGGTCAAGCCAAACGAGTAGAAGTCATGTGCGGGGCTGGGCTGTGCAGGCTCCTCGCCCAGCGCCTCATGTGGTGTGTACGCAGGTGAGAAGCCAATCATGGCCTGGGGTTCCCAGACCCACAGGGCCTGGGCGTCAGTGCTGCTGCTCATGTTAGCCATGCCCCAGTCGCCCAGCTTCATGGTACCCGTGAGCGACCAAAACAGCAGCTGACCGGGCTTGATGTCGCAGTGCAGCACGCCAGCTGCGTGCACCTCCGCCAGGGCTGTCACACCTGTGGCTGCAATGAGCTTCAGGGCCTGGGGCGTCAGCTCGGGCTGCTGGCGTAGCAGGGAGGCAGGGGATGTGGGCTGCTGTGATGCAGGAGGCACAGGCTGAGAGGAGGACTCAGCGGGGGAGGTCACTGATAGGGAAGCGGCCGCAGCAGGTGCTGTGCGCTCGGTGCTGCTGCCCTTGCCAAGCATGCGGGTGATGAGGCCGCGCATGTTGAACGCGGCCAGCTCGCTGACCAGGAAGAGCGGGTTGGTGTTGGAGTACAGCTGCACGGCCAGCCAGCTGGCGCCGCACGCTTTGCGCTGCGCGGCGGCCTCATGCTTGGCAGTAGCGGAGGTGAACATGGCGGGGGCGTACTTGCCGGCAGCCAGGAGGTGGGCAGGTGGACGGGCCGGGCGGGCCACAGCTGCTAAGGAGGTGGCGGCCTCCGACAGCATCTGCACGTTGAGGCCATACACCTTGCCCTGGGCACCGGATCCGATCCTGGCCCCTGCTGCCTCAGCCGCCTTGTCGACCAAGACCGCCATGTCGCCCAACTCATCGTGGGGGAAGGACTTGGCGGGGTACGGCGCTGGGGCGTAGCCAGTGTAGGACATGGGCCACTTGGGCGCAGATGGGGGGAAAGGCAGAGGATGGGCGGGCAGCAGGTTGCGCAGGGTGGCGGGGAGGGTTGGCGGGCGCCAGTGGTGCGTGCACAAGGCTGGTTGTAGCGGCTGTTGCAGCATCAGCGGTGGCAGATGTGTCGGCAGTGCTAGTCTTGGGGCTGGCAAGTGGGCCGGCAGGGGCGCAGCTCGAGGCAGGGCCGCCACTGCAGGTGGTGTGGTCGACAGGAGCGGTGCTGCCTATGGCAGGCTCGCAGGTGCAGCTAGCGGCAGAGAGGGGAGCGGAGGCGGGGGGCACAGGCCATGCTGGCCATGTGGGGTGCAGGTACATGATGTGCGCACTGCGAGGTGTTCACGAGACGAAGGCAGCGGCAGTGTGTCAGGTGCAGGCAGCAGCAAAGGGGATGGCCGTCATGAGCTCGTACTGCGCTGCAGGCATGCAGACATGCAGGCATGCGCGAGCGAGGCTGAGCCCATGCAAGCTTGCCATGAAAGTTACAAGATGGTGGTTTTGCGGTAAACTCACCAAACGTAAGCAGCCTTCGTCACGGCGCTCCAGTACCAGCACAGCACGTGCAGTGGCCAGCAAATGGTGCACATGACCTGCATGCAAGCACAGGTGCAGCAGCCGAATAAGCATTCAACAGGGCACGGCACGATGTACAGCGCTCAGTTGAAGAATCCAGGCCGCTGAAGGAGCAGCCCGAACAGCGAGGTCGCTTGTACAGCTTGCACAAACCCCCACTCATCGCGAAGGAGATGAAGCCAGCCGATGCATAAAGCCGCTGTAGGCTGATGCTGCTGGGATCAGGCTGAGCTGGTGGGCACCCCACACTCACCACCTGAAGGAGCGCACAGCAGATGTTCAGGTGCATGTCTTGGAGATAAGAGGCGGCCATGGTCGCTTGTCTTGCTTGGGTGCCTCGACTGCTTGATGGAGTACTGGTACGGGTAGGCAAAGGGTAGGGAGTGGGTGAGTTATTGAAGGACTGTCTTTGGCGTCTCAAGGGACGACTTTTGTAGGCCCGAAGGCAGGCAATGAGGGCGCCGTTGTAACACCAAGATCGTAGATCGCCCCCGCTGCTGCAGCCGAACAATTGCAGCAGCTGTGGGATGCGTGGCGTCGAGGAACAGCTGCTGCAGCATGTGCAGCATGCTGTGCAAGGGCAGGTACATGGCACCTCCACTGACAGCTGGCTGTAATAATGATAATAACACGGCGTTCACAGATGTGTCTGCATGCCGGACAGCTGGCTGTGACATGCAGAAATCACACAGCTGCATGCTGAAATAGCATGACTGCACAGCGCATAGGTGTGACTCCTCGTTGTTGCATGCACAATAGCATGCATGCACTGCGTGTATGTATGGACAGGCGGGCAGGCAAGTGGCATGCATGTGAGACCAGCGCAGCAAGCGGCTGCGCGCCAGCAGCCTTGCACATGCTGGGCCGACACACAACAAAGACGAGCAGCGGCCACACAATCCCGCACCCAGGAGCAACCCAGCATGTATGGCACAAGGCAGGCCAGCAGCGAGCAGGCGGCAGGGATGGCAGGGCGGAGCACGATGTGGCCATAGCTGCCCAAGACACCAGTCTTGGGTCATGGGTCTGCATCCGGCTCCAGTCAGACTCGGTATGCAGCCGTATTTTTGAAACTGTTTTACTTTACATGTGCGTGGCTGCCCAGTTCGCAAGCACCTCATGTCCTTCTTGTGGTAGCCACATGTTAGTGCCACCAGCCCCACCTACTTGTATAAAGCAACCATCACCTAATTAATAATAATTAATAACACGGCGTTTCACAGATGTGTCTGCATGCCGGAGACCATCATCTAATTGATGGCAGGCAAGCTGCTCATGCCCTTGTGCTGACTCTTATGATAACCTCCACACATGTTGGCCTGCCAGCACCCACTTGCCAACCCAACAATGCATTTTCAAATGGGGATGTCTTACCCAAACCATGGTGGCCCAGAGGTCCTAATCTAGCTGCTCAATCACTTTGCCAGATGGCTCGTACACGTGCACAGGTCGGTGGCCATAGGCCGGGTCCCACAGCCACGCCACAGCGCTGAAGCCACGGAACTCAAGGCCGAAGGGGGGATCTGCGGCCAGGCATGCAGGGCAAAGTAGGACGCGTCCATGGGTCGAGCACGTGATGTGGGGCGTCGAGCGCGGGACAACGCCTGTACACTGCACAGTACGGAACGAGCTGCAGGCAGGGGAGGTGGCTGCGCATGTGTAACATCTTGAAGCATGTGCGCCTGGCGAGGGCTGCTCACAGCCATCCCTGATCACGAGATCACGAATCCTCTCCCGCATTCAGTCGGGCATAACCGTACATCTAGTTATGGCATGCTATGGCGTATGGGTGACATACAGGATAACACGCCACCCAGGCATCCATGCAGCTCACCGTCGATTGTCATGTTTGGGTTCAGGACCACAGGCCCCAGCTCCGGCTGCTTCAAGCGCAGCATTGCAGTGGCCAGCGGCTCACTCAGGTCAGGACCCTCAGGCACCACCATGAACTCCCTCAGGGCAACCCCCTGCAGGCCCAGCTCCTGCAGCGCAGCCCAATGCAGGGCCATCAGATGATGGCTTCGTGCGGATGTGCAGAGCAGTGCGATGGCCAGAGCACTTAGTACTGGTACTTAACAGCAAGCAGCCGCTGAGCTCATGTCGGCCACCCAGCCAGCATCGATCCCATGGGCATTGCCCTCAGCAGCCGGGTTTAACAACTGTTACGTTTGCTCAAGTACCTGGCACTCCAGCGCAGGCAGTGCGCTCTTGACAGTGGGGTATGACCAGCTGTCCGGGACCGCTGCCTCTTCAACCACCCCTGCAGCTTGCTGTCCCCCACTGGCTCCTGCCACAGGCTGAGGGGCAGCCTTCTTCTTCCGCTTCGCAGCCTTTGTCTGGGTGGTGGCTTTTTGCTTCCCGGCTTTCTGCGATGGCCCAGCCTTGACACTTGCACGTTTGGCTGCTGCAATGTTCTGCGGCTGCTCCTTGCCTGCTGCCTTGTCCTCTCCTCCCTCGTCCTCACTGCTTGAGCCGCCATCTGAACTGCTGCCCTCCTCAGATGTGTCCATCACAATGACTATGTTGTTGTCATCCTCCTCTAGGTCGCTGCCACTGCCGCTGCCGGACCCAGCTAACACCTCCTCGCCCTCCTCCTCTTGCTCGTTATCCGCATTGTGGCGCCTCTTCTTGCCTGCTGTCTGCGCTTTTCCAGGTGGCCGCCACGTTTTGGCTGCAATACATTTCTGCTTGGACTGGGCTGGGCTGCCAGGCACCTTTTCACATGCTTTTGACGCGCCCTTATCAATGGCAGCTGAGCTGCTTTTCAGGGTCTTTGGGGGCTTCTGGCCATGTGAAGAGGAAGAGATGCACCGCATGCGCACAGATGCAGCATCAGCGCACGAACAACATGAGCATGATGTTTGAGCCCCCATGCTGTGTCAAGCAAGAGCATGCCTATGTCATGGTTATGGCTACCTTGGCGGGGTGGGAGCCCTGAACGTGCTCATCAGCTGATTCCTTGGCCATTCAAGCGAAGGCTGTCTCAACGAAAGTTTTTGCAGTCTGGCAACAGCTGAAAGAAACGTGGCGTATCAAAGACACTGTGAACTACTGAGTATACATGCTGCGCGTCCGTCGCGACAAGCTGTTGTTGATCCAGGCTCCCGGGTGATGGATGCGGTCAGCACTGGGTTATGTCCATTGTCCAGCTACGTAGCTTGCTACAGTGGTAATTGCTGGATAACTGGACAGCCAAAACACTTGACACACACATCCCTCCCATCCCTCGCGCACATTTGTCGTGGGTCAGCGCGCACTCAGCTGCACTGCAAAGAATGAATAGCTGACCACAAATCCTGCTTTAAGGAATGGGGTAGGCCAGTTTTTCAGTGGGTGCGGATGAGCGCTCCGCTGCATCTAAAACGTGCCCTGGAGCGCGCTTCTCAGCGCTCAAACCGCACGGAGCGATGGCAGAGGACAGGTGGGGCTGACTGGGGTTTCATGCGAGTGCACAGGCATATCGACTGCGAAACCCCACGCAAGTTTGTATATGATGCATGCTTCGCAGCTCCTGACGTGACCCGGCCACCGATTGAAACTTTGATCGAGGCCAGCCCGCAAGGAGCTATCAGCTTGAGGCAGTACCACGCAATGAGGCGGCGGTTCAATGACAGCGTGGTCCAGCAGCCAGCAGCCAGATATGTCGATGGCGCATGGGCACCGCATGGTGGGTGGACATTACCATGCATGGCACATGCCTACGCCGTATGCATGACCAGTTGTCTTCTGCTGTGGTGCCTGCCACTGATATTTTCACCTATGCTACCAGCTACCGTATATTGCTGCAGGTGCCGTTTCGGCTAGCAGCACGGCCACAGGCGAGCAGGGCAGGCCAGACTATGTCCAGGACTGGCCGGCTTCGGACTCCGGCAGCACGATAGCCAGCTTGGACACACAGATGTCCACAGATGCAAACTTAAAGACGTCCCTGAGCGGGAGCAGCAGGGGCAGCAGGGATGGCTGGACCGATGACAACGCAGCCAGCACCAGTTACGGAAGCCGTCCATATGGCGCAGGCAACACGCACGTCCCCAAACGCAACCGCTGGGGCAAAGGTTTAGAGGCAGACCTGCGTGCTGTGGTCATTGAGGCAGGGCTAGCACCCACCTGTGCCACCGCCATAGTGGCTGCAGCCCGCAGCGGCCGCGTGCCCCAGAACCCAGGCGTCTTGCTAGCGCAGCTGCTCAAGCTGCAGTCCTCACTAGAAGGTCGGGTGGGGCGGCGCGCGCTTGCCACAGTGCTGTGTGCGAACCCGGCTCTGGTTGACCAGAGCTGCGACACCTTGTCATGGCACTGGGAGGAGCTGGCGGCTGCATGGGGCCCCAAGAGAGCCACCAGCATGATCATGCGCGCCCCCATGCTGCTCACCACAGAGCCGTTCCTCGTCCAGTCACACCTATACGACTTGGCACAGGTGTGCTCTGCGCTGGTGGCACTGATATTCAAGCCAGCTGCGTGAAGCTGACTGCCGTTGAGTGGGTCAGTCGGTGGCTGGTGTGGTGCAGCTGACTAACTGGACACACCTGCAGCCATGCCACAACGAGACATCATCATGCCATCTCATGCTGGCATGCTATGCGTGGATCTGATATACACGTGTGTTGTCACACATCAGGGTCTATCTCTTGAGCTGGAGGATGCACAGGAGCTAGCTGCTGTGCAGCCCAAGTTGCTGGTGGGCGGCATGGACAGCCTGGCGCAGCGGCTGGGCTGCCTGGCGGAGCTGCTCTTGTAGGTCTGACTGCACTGACACACACCTTTGAGACGTGAAGTGCTTGAGATGCGCGGACATGCTGCCAAAGTGCCAGTACTGAAGAAGCCTCAAGCAGGTTGCACATCATGTGTGGCCAGCGGAAGTCGCCAAGCCCGCCTGCAGGGCGTGATACAGGTTGCCCTGTGCATTGAGTAATCTGCTTTGTGAGATGCTGAGTAATCTGCTGAGTATGGTGTGCTTGGCTGTCCTCTCGGCTGCAGGCTCCCGCCCCCACAGCTCCGGCGGCTGGTGGGCGCCCAGCCCAGCCTCCTGACCTACCTGCCCATCACGCTGCAAGACAACCTGGAAGCAATCACCACATGCCTAGGCGTGGGCCGGGGGCGCGCAGTCCGCCTAGTGACACGCGCGCCTGCGCTGCTGATGCTTGCACCTGGGACGTTTGCCAGCAAGGTGGATGCGTTGGCGCAGATGTTGGGCGGCGAGCGGCAGCTGGCAGCGGCCATGGTGCTGCGGCAACCCACTGTGCTGTCCCTGTCATCAGACCTACTGGCCAAGAAGTTGGAGCACCTGGCGCAGCTGCTGGGTGTCAGCATGCATGAGGTGCACACTGTGGTCGCAGCCAATCCCGCTGTGCTCACTCTGTCTCACACCACGCTTGAGCGCAAGCTGGCGGCGCTGCAGGCGACTGTGTCGGCCGCAGCTCAGCTGGCATCACAGCAGCCTCCAGCAGCTTCGCAGCAGCTGCCAGCAGAGCAGCAACAGTTGGCGCCAGCCAGGAGGAGAGGCAGGAGGAGAAGCACGGCCCATGACCGGTCAGGGGAACAGGCAGCAGCCCCTGCACTCTTACAGCCAGCTCCCTCTGTTACAGGCACTCAGGGTCCTCAATCAGATGCACGGCCTCCTGCCCCGAGCATATCATGTCAGCTGGCAATGGCATGGGCTGCGCAGCTCGCCAGCACATCGCCGAGTGTGCGTGCAGCGCTAGCATGCTTCAGTGAAGCGCGGCACGCACGCCTCAGCCTGCTGCTGCAGGCGGCCATTGCTAAAGAGGACTGGGCACAGGGCGTGGGAGCTGCATCTGCTGACCCTGCCAAGCTGCAGCCGCTGGACCTATCCTCTGCCTCACTGTCGTGCGTGCTACGTATGAGTGATACGCAGTTCAATCAGTTGCTGGCACGTGTGCACCCAGACATGTGAACTGGCGGGCCCGTGCAGTGTGCTACCTTGTACACTTACATCTGCAGCTGATGCTGATGCTAGTACCGTACGCAAACAAGCTGCACTGCCTTTGCCAGGGATACAGGCAAGGGCCCATGAGACCATTGTCAGGCAACGTTGGCGTAATCTTATTCTTTGGAATGCTTTGCTTCAATCCACACACGAATGGATGCTGCAAGGCCCCAACCCAAACTCAACTCTGTACTTCACAAAGAACCATTGCCATGGAACTGTCAAGCGATGCCGCATGGCATGCGTAATGTGCAATACTGCTGCTGTAAAGCGCCTTGAAATGGGACACCATTCCAAGCAACGCTGTCTCTACACAAAGGACCAAGAGTAACAGTAAGAACGTCCATGCCCCAGCCCATGAGGTTCAGACAAACTAACATTCTCCCTCGATTGCATCTCTGGCTAGCTTCATAAGTCACGACTGTTGGGATGCAGCAGCAGGCACTTGGAAGAGGGTGGGTGTGTCGGCCTCAACACCTCCTCCTTGCAGCAGTGGCTGTTCCAGCTCCGGCACAGCATTCCCAGCCGCCTGCTGCGCTGCCTGCTCCTGCGCGTGCGCCGCTGCCTGCCGCTCCTCTCGCCGCCGCCGGGATTGGGAGCTCTCTATCGACCGCTGTGCCTCCTCCTGCCGCACATGCTCCTGCTCCCGCCAGTGCGCCTCCCGGTGGCTTGCCTCAGCAACGAGCAGCGCGATGCATGCTGTTGTCGCCACCACAGCGACCATCAGCGACCAGATGCGCAGGTGAGCCTTCAGCCGCCGCGCCCAGTACACGCTGCCCTTGAACACGTCCGCCTGCTCCTCACTGAGAGTCACCTCCTCAGACCCTGGGCGAGCAGTAAGGGATGGCAAAGCTGAAGGCGACAACAGAATCAGCCCGAGGTACCAGCCACATAATGGACGCAAACACCTTCCATGTTCGCGGTGGTCGTGCAACGTGCACATCGGTGTAGAACTGGCGGACTGCCTGCGAGGTTTTGCTTGGCTGCTTGATGGCAAGAAGCACAGGCGCAGGCGCATACAGGATATATGCTCATGCAGACATCCAGCGGGTCAGGTGGCACACCTATGAGGATGGGGTGTATAGTAGACACATTGATGCGCGGCTCCAGATGCATGCGTGCCAAGTGGCTCAGTTCGCTGGACAGCTGCATGCGCTTGGCAGCGCGCATGGGGATACCTGCGGCACGTACAACGTGTATCAGGCAAGTGAGAGTGCCAGCTCGCCTGCCGTGGAGTGGGCCAGCAAGTCAGGTCCAAACTCACAAGGCAGATCACAGCGCCTGCAGAACAAAAGCTTGAAACCAGGAGGCAGGACGGGACAGCGCGTGCTGCCCTGTTTCGTTGCCCTGCACAAGGCGGGCCAGTTGCGTCATGCGTCACACCTGTGATGGGCTCAATATCAATGAAGGTTGCAAACTCCAAGGGCACGGCATCCCAGCCCTCGCCCTGGCCGCATGCAGCCAGCCCCTCCACACCCTCCCGTAGTGAGGGGTCTGAGCCTGCAGCAGGGGCATGGCAGCAGCCCAGCAGCATCAGCAGCGGTTGAGCAGCGCTGGGGCCAGCAGGTGGGCAGGCCAGCAAACAATGCCGTGTCCAATAGCCCCGCACGACGATTGTGTTTGGATTCGCCAAGGTGCTGGGTCCCTGGCAATGCTACCCACAAAACAGCAGCCTGCGGCTCCAGCAGCAGTCGCTGCACACATGCACACAGAGCAGCCCGGAGCATGCCCCCGTACCGCAAAAGTGTGGCATGGACAGGTAGATTGGTGTGCCATGTGCATTCGTTCCATTGCCCTCCGGCCCCACAGCTGCCACTCGGGTGATGTTCATCAGGCCAGCAATGCGCTCGTCATGGCATGGGTCTGGCTGTGCTGCTTGGGCCGGGTCCTGCGGATCAGCAGCCGACGGTTGCAAAAGCCCCCTGCAAAGCATCACGGGCTTGCATGCATGCCAGTTTGCCATGCCTGCTATGAGGTTGCTCCTCTGTGGAGCTTCTGGCTAGGAACACGTGAACGAAGGTGTGCAGCTGCACATACCACGGGGCAGCAGCCTGCACACCATCACAGCCCCACATGCCCACACATACCGGCATGAAGCGCAGCAGCTTGATGCCGTATAACAACTGCTTGCCAGAGCACAAAATGTCGCCCCCGCGGTACAGGTCGCTCACCTGCATCCAGTACAAGCAGTACATCAGGCAGTGTCTGCAGTGGCAACCGACCCATGGCTGCACTCAGTGCGGAGGTGTTGCAGCTGAGCACTCAGCAGGCTACGCACATGGCTTCCAGCGATACACCAGAAGTGGAACGGGACCGGGACAGGGTCGATTTGGGACGCACCCAAATACGGAGCTTCGTACGGTTCAGGCGCCGGGGCGTGTGGCAGCGGAGGCCAGGTGCAAACTGGAACGCATCCGTTCCCCACACGCGCTCCCCTGACGCTGGGCAGCCGTCCAGTTGGGGCCATGCAGTCACACGTGTGACACCGTTGTCTTCCATGGTCTGCGCAAGAGCACACGATGAAGGGCCGATCCAGGTGCAAGGGTCACAACCGTGCGTGCAACAAGCCCTGCGCCCTGCATCACTCAGCAAGCCTCGCGTGCACACGTTTAAACAGGATGCACCTGCAGTGGCCGGCAACACTGCCCACCACACAGGCACAAGCCAGAACCCCACACGGGTGCAAGCACCTGGCGCAGGCACTGCGGTGTACAATACAGTACAATGTCGATCCAATGTTCATGATCAGTGCCCAAGATGCACTCACATTCCACACATTCTGGATGTTGTCACGCCCGGTGTCATACACTGAAGGTTTCATGGCCAATGCCTCCTCAGGCCCCGTCATGTTATGGATCAGGGATACGAAGGTGCGTGGCACTGTGCCGGCTGGGAGCACAGTAGCCAGGGCACGGAGCAGGGGATCTTCATAGCCCCAGATCAGGTCGCGTGCGCTGCGCTTGATGAACAGGCCGTTGACGTGGTCATCTTGGTGCCTGCGGGAACATGGGCATATGGGCATACGGTATATACCCGAGATATATACCTGTCATGGTACTTGTATGCATCGAATGCTGATGCGCCATGCATGATGTGCTGAAAGAATGAGCAGATAGCTCTCATTTCCTGCGGCAGCGAGCCCAGATGGGTGCCAAGGCAGAGGACGTGGCTGCGCTTGCAGCGTGCAACACTTGGCCAGTCGAGTGCGAGCGTGGCTGTGCGGGCATCCGCGTGCAGGGCAGCACAGGCGACTGTTATAGCCCATGCAAGGCATCTCAGCGACTTGGATGCTAGGAATGCACGGCAGCATCAGATGGCGTCTGCGCCTTACCCGGCCAGCACAGCCACCAACAGATCCAGCAGCCGAGCAGCAGCCGGTCCCACATTGCCATGGATGACTTCAATTACGCCCAGCAGAGGCAAGTTCAGTGTCACAATGGGTGCGTCAAGGTCAGGTGCAGGGCCATCTGATCCTGACTGCCCTGATGATCCCCCTCGGCCTGCTGTTGCCCCCCCACCATGCATCTCATTGAGCCGGATGCCCGCGCTTGCTGCAGGCGCCCCTGACAAGATCCGATGGTGGCTGCTGCCGTGTTGACTGGTACTCGCCCCGCTCTGGGCTGTGTGAGGTTGCTGAAACCCCGGGGCTGTGCTGGTGCTTGTGTTGAGAGGCTCCAAGTAGTAGCTCCACTCCTTCACCGCCACCCGGCCCTCCTTGTCCCACCACACGTCAATCTTGCGCCGGATGCGGCGGTATGTGAACGGACCAACCAGCTCCTGCAAGCCCCAGCACGCCACCAGCTCAGTTGGTCTCAGCGGGTATGCAGGACGTGCAGCAGCGCACTGCTGCGCGTTGCGCCTGCCGGCGGGTGCAGCCATCACAGGAGTGTGTGGCACATTGCCTGCCATGCAGCAGGCTGCCGTTTTTAGACGGCATGTACAATGCTGAATGTGACAGGTGGAGTGCCTCGAAAGCATGGCTGCTTGTGGCTACAAGATGATGAGTTCCCATGGCTATAGTATGATGAGTTCCCATCTCCAATGCACCACGTGCGTACCAGCTGGGGCTTTTCTCCATCTCGTATTGCATCCACATTGGTGATGTTCCACAGCCACACAGAAAACACTGTGCCAACAGCTCGCGGGTCATTGGGATTTGCTGGGCCCCTGAAGCGCTCGTCTGTCGGAGAGGGTGAGTTGGGTAGCCAAACGATAGCGCCACGGATCTGCGCGGTGACTCAGCGCACGCGTGCCGGGCGAACACATGACGACGTTTGATGCAGCAGCACTGAGGGTGCATGGATGTGCCTGACATACATGAAGAAGGGCAGCTGGAGCATGGGGCAAGCCATGAAGTAGCAGTGGTGTGTAGCACGGGACGGGCGCATGTGCCGCATCATGCAAGGTCCGCGCCCATGTGGCACAGCCTCATGTGTAGTGTGAAAGATACTCGCGCAAAGTGAGCGCGACACAGATGCACGCTTACCCCTTCTTGCAGGAGCTTTTCAACTGCTCCCGGCCCGATGATGCTGACGAAGATGAGCGATACTGCCACAAGTGCAGAGCTGAAAATGTACCCCGAACGCTTTGATTTCTTTGGGCTTCTCAGGCTGCCAAACACGCCGCGACCTGCCTGGGGAGACCCCCCCGTCTTTGGGTGCTGGTGCAACATGCTAGTGCTGTGCGCAGATCACATCTTTATGCAGAACAAGCACATATCGACATGCGCGGCAGGGTTGTAGGACACTCTTAAAGGCCGCATTGGTCATTCCGGCAGTGTTTTGGTGGGGTGATTTGGTGTGTAAAATGGGGCTTGGCACCTGCAAGTAGCCCTTTTCAGGCTGAATGACATCGTGTTGATTACGCCCCTGTGTCGTAGCTGCTCCTGCAGGACCGTTCACCTTCCTATCTACCCCGACCTCTGTCCTATCACTGCAATCCTCCTACATCAACGTGCTTTTGTCCATGCATGCGTCTATTAACAGGTCACAACTGCACCACACCTGCGCCCACAGGGGACTTCAGCAGCACGCCGTTTAGCGAGGGCACCAACGCATTGCACCACGAGCTGTCATCCACTGTCACCCCCCCAACCCCCCCAGCATGTCATCATCATCAGCACCTTGCAGTTCTACTGGATGCGCCCAGGCTCAAATCGGTTGTAGAAGCGGTCTGTTGGCCCTGAGCTGATGAGCGGTGCTGCGACCTTGGGACGGTTAGACAGCTCTGGAGAGTACTTCCCTGGCCCTGGGCTGTGCACGCCCTGGTTCACGTGTGGTGCATGGGCCTTGGAAATGAAGGGCGCAGCTGCCAGGTTCACCTCCGGCTCCCATGCCTTGGGTCCCTTGCCAAACGTCGCACGCGGCTCTGAGCCAAACGTGCGCTTGCCCTTCCGGTCTGTCTGAATCGCGTACTGGGGCCCCGGGGACAGCTGGCGTGCTGGGTCCAGGTAGAGATCAAAGTAGGAGGGTGCCTTGGTGCCCAGCGTGAAGGTGGCGGCGGCTGCGCGTGTGGGTGAGGTGTCTGGGGAGTAGGCTGCAGGCCCTGGGGAGTGCACACCCACGTTCTCTCGCCGCGCATGCTCGTGCGACACGAACACGGTGGCAGAGAGGTTCTGTGTGGGCGTGACCAGCTTGGTGGCGCCGCCAAACACGGGCTTGGGTGCGCCTGCACCCAGGGCCCGGTACTTTCCTGTGGGGAGCATGGCTGGCTCATAGTTGCCAGGCCCAGGATTCCAGTGTGGCGCGTTGGAGGGCATCTCCGCGCCTGCGTCAAACCGCGACCCCACAAACTGCTTGCCAAACCTGAACTTGGATGCTGACGAGAGGCTGGAGGTGGCATCCTTGATGGGCATGTAGATGGGCCCTGGGGAGGTGACGTTGTCCTGGATGCACGTGTTGGGTGGGCGCTGCCGTGCAGTGCCAAACGCGCTGCTGACCCCCTCTGACCGCCCGTACCGGTTTGCGTTGGGGCTGTACGCGCCAGGCCCCGGCGTGTAGAGCTTCTTGAAGGGTGACGCCGAGCTTGCGCCCCCACCCAGCGTGCCTGCGCCACGGGGGCTCGGGGAGGCCGACCCGCTGCGTGCCGTGCGGATGCGTGGTGATCGCCCGCCATCTGCCCGGCCGCCATCTGATCCACTGGTCCCTGGCCGGCTGCTGGTGCCGCGCGCGCTCATGCTGCGTGTCCTGATCGGCTGCATGTCCAGTGCCTGGGTGGAGGCTCGCAGCCGCGTTAGCTCTGCCTCCCACACTGACTTAAGCTGCTCCTCGGCTGGGGTGCCGGTGTCATCACCGCCGAGACTGGCGCGCGGCCGGGGGCGGGTTGCGCCCGAGTCCGCGCGTTCAAACTTTTTCTTTGAAGCCAGGCGGCCAGTGTTCAGGAGCCGCAGGTAGTTCTGCGTGTGACCAGCCGTGCAGTGTGTGGCGTGTCATGCAGGCCCCAGTTGAATGTTCAAGGCAGACACGAGGCAGCATGATGAAGGCAGTGAACAATGTGACCGAGTCAGGTCCGCAGCATGTGCCTGCGGCCGGCACTTGCGATCCTGCCACAAGCCTGGCCACATTGCCAGCACGCTGCTCGATCATGTGAGTCAGAGATGCTGAAATGAGTGCGGGCGGGCTAGTGGGCGTGAGCTGCTCTTGCATGCGTCTCAGTACGCAGTTCTGCTGCTGCTGCTGCTACTGGCCCCGCATGCATGCTTGCACATGATGCATGCAGCATGCGGCAGTTTGCAAGGGTGCTCGCCTGCGTGAGCTCCTTAGGGTCCTTGCCATCATTTGCAGCTCCTTCGTCCTCTCTGGCTTTGTCGTCTGCTGGCTTGGCCTTGGCCTTGGCCTCTGTGGTTTGCGACTGTGGTTGCGTGGTGCGAAAAGCGGACATCGCAGGCTTGTTGCCGCTGGTCCCGGCCTGAGCATGTGTTGAAGAATGCAGCACATGTGAAGGCATTTGTGAGAGCCTGCAAAGTGCGGCATAGTAAGCTGCGTACCTGTGTCTGAGGCTGGGTACGTGATGTCGAGGATGATGGCGCCCCCTTTGTCGTGTTCAAGGCCTCAGGCTCTACCTCGTCGTCCGCTACCTCTTCAGACACGGGCTCTTCATCAAAGTCCTCAGACATGTTTAATCCCTGCCTTTATAAGGTCGGGGTGTGCGGTACAATGTATAGACACATCAATAGCTGCTTCAAGCCATTTTTCTGGTCTTAAACCTGTGCTCTATGAATGCGCTGGCTGCATTTGCCTGCCCTTGCCGAAAGGGCCACACATGGATGATTTGCGCACGTCACGGGTGCAATCCTGCTTCCTCCAGGCCCACTAGGCTGCGCACAGTACTCTAAGGCGCATACAGGGCAGCAACCTCCATCAAACCCCAGACCAGATCACTGTTGGCCTACGGGTTCTGGCTCTGTTAACACGATGGAGGGCGATGATTTGTTTGGGGACTTGCTGGGGAATGGCAAACATGGCTCGGCCACAAGCCAGGGAGCTGCAGGGAAGAAGGGGGCCAAACCCTTGAAGGACCCGGAACCTGGCAAGTCCATTCATGCGGACGTCTTTAGCTCCTGTTCCAGCGCAGAAGAGAAGGCCGCTGACCCCATTCCCCCTACGTTCACTTCCCCTGCTGTGGGGAGGGAAGAGCTGCACGCCGTGGTGTCTGGGGCCGTGCAGGCAGCCATGGATGCGACTTTCGGCAAGTTTGTCAAGAGCCTGCGCACGGTGCTGGAGGACCTGGGTAAGCGCGTGGATGCCAACAGCACAGCAGTGGAGCAGGTGAAACAGGCCGTTGGCGAGATCACGGAGCAGCTTGACTCGCAGGCGCAGAACTTCCACGCCCGTTTCACTGGCATGGATGTGGCACTCAAGGTGCGGTGTATGCCTCTGCCAGTATGTGCCCGCACATATGCCATGCAGGCCCGGTCAGCATTCAGCGGTGCACATCGCAAGCAACCCATCCCGGCAAGGCATGCTCACCGTGCGGGCCCATGAACCTGATCACCCTTGCAGGAGGTGGACCGGGGTGTGCAAGCAATCAGGGATCGGCAGGAGCTGCACGATGCGCAAGCCATGCTTGCTAAGCTATCCACCGACACCGAGCGCAAGGGCAGCAGTGCTGGCGCAGCGAACAATGTCACCAGCCCCACAGCGGCAGCGCCCGCAGCTGCAGCAGCACTTGCTCCTGCATCAACTGGCCCCGCGCCAGCCCCTGCGCCTGCTCCTGCCGCAGCAGTGCCTGCACCGGCTGTTCCACAGGCATCTGCACCCATGGCCACGCCAGCCCCTGCTCCAGGGCCCGTGCCCACACCGGCCCCAGCACCCGCTCCCATTCCAGTCCCAGCTGCTCCTGTGCAACCACCTCAGTATGTGCAGCCAGCACCTGCCCCCATGCCAGCGCACCATGTGCCAGACCAGCACTACGCTGCACCACCTGCCCCCGGGCCGGGAGCCGCTCCCCAGTACTATGCACCGCCGGCATCCGCGCCGCATGCGATGCCTGCGCAGCAGGCGCCACCAGCACAGGCGCCTCCGGCACAGGGGCCCATGCCAGGGCCTGCGCACGCCCCAGAGCCATTCTCATTCAACCCCCCGCCCTACCAGCAGCAGCCATATGGGGCGCCACCGCCCTTGCAGCCCTCATCCTCCGGCCCCCAGCACTTCCCACCACCACAGGCGATGCCAGGTGCGTGCTGCATGGTTGTGCCGAGTTTGAGCCAAGCTTTTGGGATCTCGTGCTGTGCAATGCGCAAAGCCCACCTGTCCACCCATTTGACGCGTGTGTGTGAGTGGAGGTGCTGGGACACCTGTATTGAGTACAGATGGCATTTGCAAAGCTGTGCAGCATGCTTTGTGCCAACCAGGCATGCCGTGCAATCCTGTGTTTTGCGTGCAGGCCCCGGCCCATCGCTCATGGGTCCACCCCCTAGCATGCCCATGCACAGCCCGGGACCTCAGTACCCCACGCACTCCTCGCTCTCCTACCCAGCGCCCCCCTCTCAGTCTGCCTACCCTGCAGCGCCCATGTACCGCCAGCCTAGCGGGCCGCCACCCAGCATGCAGCCGCCTCAGCGCAGCGCCCCCCCACCGGCGCGTGAGGCGCAGACAGCCACTCGGTAGGTTGCTGGTGGCTAGGTGGCCGATGGTTAGGTGGCCGGCCAAATGTGCAACAGCTCATTTGTTTGGAGGGGCGTAGAATGTGTGCAGCACGGCTGTGGCAAGGTGCTCTCTGATTGTTGCCCTCTGGTTGGTTTGGCTCAACACACTTTTGCTACATTATGGAACATGCGTGTGGCCGGCCTTGGCGCTGTGCGTAGGTCTGTGCGGCTCGATGACATCATAACGGACATCACGGCTATGGGCTTCCAGCGCCATCAGATCGTGGATGTGATCAACTCCATGCAAAAGAGTGGGCAAGCGATTGACCTGAATGTCGTTATTGACCGGCTCACGAACGGGCGCTATTGATGCCTTGGGCTCTACACATCACAGCTGAACGCCAGGCCTGAGTCAGATTGCGTCACATCTGGTTGGACTCGCAAGTGTGAGCTGGTGCTGCTGATGTGCTGGACGCCTGGGCCTTCAGCTAGACGGGACTGATAGAGTGCTGCCGTATAGTCCTTGGCAGAGTTGTTCATGCAAGCATGAGACTGTGGATTGGTGGTCTGCGTGCTGTATCATGGAGTGCGACAAGACAACGGCAGCATGCCTTACAACTGTGAAATACAACAATTTATGATACAAGGCCATTCTGCTGTAATCATCCTGCAGCCGAACTGTGCGTGAGCCAGCCAGCACGCCTGCATGCTTGTCAGCCAGGTATCCACGCGTCTTCAACAATGTTGCACATCATCCTGCAGCCAGCAGCACCCTACAACATCCCTGCATTGTGATCCCTGCAGCAAACACCTGCCAGTGCCGTGGGCTGAGAAGCAGTGCATTTATGTACGGCCTGCCGTCCGCGCTCAGCGGCGGTTGGGCATCTTGTCACGGGTTTGGTAGCCAGCACCGGTGTGGGTGCGCGGGTTCTGCAGCACAGCCTGGAACTGAGACTCCTGCAGTGCATATGAATCAGCGGTGCATATGAATCAGCGGGTATCAAAAAAGGGACACGAGACAGGCCAGGCATGAGGCCTGCTGCACCGCATGCTGCCTGTGCTGTGCGACATGCAGGCCTGCAACAGATCATGCACCGAAACGGAACCAGATCTGCTTCGGCTTGCAAGGACGCACGTTGAGATCGCGGCGGAACATTTGGGTGTGGCCCTGCGACGGGTGGTCCATGCTCGTCTTCACGGTCCCTGCGCATGATCAAGCAAGGCATGGCAGTGATGGGTTGCTGGCGCGACCCTCTAAGCCTGCTAAGCCCTGCGGAAAATGCAGGGCAATGTGCCGCAATGCGCCCCTGGGACCGGTAGCTGCCCGCGCCCAAACTGGGTGTGCATCATGTCGGGTATCACCGCGCTGCCAGTACTCTGTGCGCGCGCCCTGGTTGTAACCCTGGTACTGCCAGCCAAACTCGGCAGGGTTCGTCTGGTGGTGAGCCATTGCCACTGAGCGGTATTGGATAGTGTTGCGCGAAACAGTGGCGATTAGGATCTGCCAGCTTGCACACACTTTCACAGTTTTAATGCACAGTTTAAATTCATGTGACCTGTGTGAGACCGTCAGACCGTGAGACCATCAGCAGGAAAATGGCGGCAGCAAGGACATTGCCTGCCAGCAGACTCAGGTTAAAGGCGTCACTCATACAATCCTCTCTCCGCCCTACCTTGATCCTGCACCACTCTGTGGGGCCCTCTCTGCACCACCCATGCCCGATCCTGCACCGCCGCCACCTGTTGTGGCACTGCCAGCTCCTATCCCTCCCCACGAAGAAACAGCATCGCTCATGCGCTGTCCCAGACCAGAGAACACACTACTCAAGTGCTGGGGCGGCTGCGGCAGCGCCCCTCCAGCCTGCGTCCCTCCTGGCGGTGTTGGAGACACGAAGCTTGGGGGGACGTAGCCCCCGCCGCCCCTTGCCGCCGGGCTAGCAGGCCCTCCACTGGTCCCAGACCCTTGCGCTGACACGCCCCCTGGTACGAGCCGGCTCAGCACATTCGACTGCGGCACTACAGGCTGCGCAGGCATGAAGCGCTGCCCGAGGCTGGTTGCCGCCGCTGCTGCGCTGGGAGCACCAGATGCATGCCCTCCAAACAGTCCGCTGCTGAGGATGCTGCTCACCCCGGTGCTTGCGCCGGTGGCACCGCTGCCACCAGAACCGCCCCTGGACGCAGGCGCTGCTGGCGCTTGCAACATAGACCCGTGGGACCCCATGCTGCCTTGACTTCGCACTGGCTGTTGTGGCTGTGCCGGCCGGGAGGGCGGCTGTGACGCCGTGGCTGCTGCTGCCGCTGCTGCAAACAGCGCCAGCGCCTTCTCGCACCGCAGCTCACTCAAGTGTGACAGCTGTGTACCCAGCTCTGCGAGCGCATCCGAAACCAGTGACCTGACAGATGACTCCGCCTTGGCGAATTCGGGAGAAGCAGGGCCGAGCAGCGCAGGCACGCGAAGCACATGGGTGATCTGCGGGTGCGTAGGTGAAAACGGGCATGGCACACAAAGAGCTATGTCATGTGCTACCAACTCCACACGTCGTGTTCCCAGCAATCTGTACCGCAACATGTCTGCCCAGGAACAACACGAAGTAGGGGAAGCATGGGAAGCACCTCATATCAAGCATCGCATCTCATGGGGAGCACGGCCATGCAATGACTTGTATGCAGCCTCGTGGTGGAACATGCGGCAAGCCATCAGGTCTGTAAAGCCCACGAGGCTCTGCTCACCCGCTTTGCCAGGAGCTCCAGCTGCTCGTTGTAGGCGCCCAGGGCGCTCATGAACTCATCCAATGCTGCGTCAGCTGCTGCGCCCACCACAGCAGCCCCGCCGCCCTGGGCGGCTGCACGTGACAAGGCCGCCTCAGCACGCTGCAGGGAGGTGGCCCAAAGCCATGGCAAGGTCAAGGCAGTCGGCATGTAGTGACAATGGGGGTTGGGAAACATGACTTGGTTGGGACCTGCTGCATGGCGACGTGCGAAGACAGCGGCGGACGTGTGGCAGCAAGTAGAGGCGCAGCACGCAGCACGCAGGCAGGCCTACCTGCAACACAGTGCTGGTGTCGAGGCCCTTCAGCTCTTCATAGGTGACCCTGGCCTCTTGCACCAGCGTCTCCAGCACATTCAACAGCTCACTCTCTGCACCAGAGGGCCCAGGCATGCTTGCAGCAGCTGTTGATGGCCCTGCAGCTGCAGGGGTATCATGTGCAGTGGGAATGGGAGTCGCAGCAGGGGCTGCTGGGGCAGAGGAGGCTGGTAGATCATCAAAGAACAGCAGGTCATCGATTGCCTGCGAGCTGGCTGGCTTGCCGGGTGGGGCTGCTGAAGGCGGAGGAGACAGCGCGAACGAAACCACCGGTGCAGCCGCGGCCGGGGCAGCAGCGACAATGGCAGGGCCAGCTGCAGTGGCCTGGGCTTTGGCGGCTGCGAGCTCGTTCTGCATCGCCAGCAGCTGTGCCTGCAGCGCGGCCATGCTGCGCGCCTGGTTGTGGATCGTTCCATCCAACGACTGCTGATGTTGCGTCGCGGCGTGCAACTCCTCTGCAGCGTGTGCAGCAGCTGCGCGTGCCTGGTCTGCCTCTGCTCGCGCTGCTTTTGCAGCCTGCTGTGCGCTGGCAAGCTCCTCCTGCAAAGACTGGATGCGGCCGGTCTGGGCTGCAATGACAGCCTCGGCTTCTGCAGCATCTAGGAGGGCTTCCTGAGTGTCAGCCACAGGTGGCTGCGTCGCATCAGGCCTGGCCATGGTGAAACCAAGGTCCATGGCAGGGCCTGCACGTGCTGCTGCAGCCACGCCATGTGCCGCCGCAGCCACCGCCACAGCAGCCTTCTCAGCTGCTGCAGCAGCCTCGCTCTTAACAGCTTGCAGCTCGTGCACCAGCTGCTGAATGCGTGCCTGGGCTTCAGCTTTCACCGTTACAAGTGTGCTGTCTGCCTCAGCTTGCTGCGCAGCAAGCAACTCCTGCATTTCAGCGACCTGCTGCTTTAGGTCAACAGCCAGCTGTGCCTGGCTGGCAGCATGCTGCTCCAGTAGTTGTGTCTTATCATGCTCCCATTGCAAAGCCTTAGCCTGAAGCTTTGACGCCTCGTCCCTAGCTGCAGCAGCTGCTGTAGTGGCTGCGGCAGCCTCCTGCTTGGCTGCCTGCAGCTCCTGCTCCAAAGCAGCACGTGCAGCAACGACCTCCTGCAGGTGCTGCTGCACTTGAGACAGCTGGGCTTGAACAGTGGCAAGCTCCTGCTGGGTTTCCTGCACGCGTGCCATGTCAGAAGGCTGGGAGGCAGCTGGGCCGGCCCTCTCCACAGCACCCTGTTCCAGCTCCGCAACGCGCTCGTGCAGCACCTGTGTCGCGGCCTGAAGCTCCTGCCGTGACGCGTGCAGCTGTGACAGCTCCTCCTCCAGCTGTGACACCTGTAGCGCAGCGGCCTGCGCTTGTGACAGCGCAGCCTGCGCTGCAGCAAGCTGGACAAGCAGCTGCTGCTCGCGTGTTGCGGCCTCAGCCACAGCTTGGCGCGCACCTTCCAGCTCAACCTGCTGCCTCTGCATTGATTCATGCAGCTGCTGCATGCGTGCCTCAACCGCCTCCTGCTCCTTCCTCGCTGCATTTCCTGCCTCATCCAGCAGCGCCTGCGTACCCGCTGCCTGCTCTTTGACTGCGGCAGCCAGCTGCACCTGGCTCATGGCTTCCTGATCCATCAGCTGAGCCTGCAGCTTGGCCTTCTCACGCTGCAGCTCTGAAAGCTGTACCTGCAACTGCTCCAGCTCTGCCGAAGCTGCTGCAGCTGCGAGCTCTCGTGCCTCAAGGGCAGTAGCCAGAATCCCGACCTGCTCTGCGAGCTGGCTGGCCTGGGCAGCCAGAGCTGAAGCAGCAGCCAGTCGCCCGTTGAGCTGCGTAGCATGCAAATCTGCAGCTTCCGCACGCACTCGGAGCTCCTGCACGTGCGTGTCTGCTGCTGCGACGCGTGTAGCCAGCTGCTCTGCTTCTGCCTTGGCTGCTGTGGCATGTGCCCTCTGTTGTTCGGCTTCTGCCTCAGCAGCTGCAGCACGTGCTGTCACCTGCTGCAGCTCAGCCTCTGCAGCTGCCGCACGTGCGCCAGCATCCTGTGCACTGGTTTCTGCCGCATCTGCACGTGCGGTCAGCTGCTGCAGGTGCTCTGAGGTGCTCTGGGATGCCAGCCCCACTGCTGCCTCTGCCTCATGTGCTCGCACGCTCATCGCCTCAAGCTGCTGCTGCAGCTGCAACACAACTGCCTCCGCGGCCTCAGCTCGCACCGTGGCACTGGTGGCCGCTTCTGCAGTGGCCGCAGCCTCCTCCATACGAGCTGCCAGGGCTGCCGTCAGTGCCCCAACCTGCTCCGCCAGCTGGCTCGCCTGAGCAGCCAGAGTTGAGGTGGCTGCCACCTGAGCAGCCAGCTGCGCAGATGTCTCAGACGCCATTGCCTCTGCATCAGCCAACACGATACGCTCCTGCATCGCTTGATGATGGGATGCTATGGCGGCCTTCAGATCAGTTTGTAATGACAAGACCTCCTCCTGCCCGGATGCTGCCTGCTGCTGAGCTGCCTCAAGCTGCTGCTGTAGAGCAGGCAGCACCGTGTGATGCAGGTGCTGCAGCTGGCTTTCAGACGCCTGGAGCGAGTCGGCATGCTGTGACTGTATGCGTGCGAGCTCCTGATTGTGTTGCTCCTGGGCCTCCTGCAGCTGAGCCTCTGCCTCCTGCGCGCGTGCAGCTGCCACTTGGGCCTGTTGCTGCAGGTGGCCTGCCAGCTGCTCCAGCGCTGTCACAACCACCTGCATGTCTGACACACCTGCCAGCCAGTCTGTCATGCGGCCTGCTGCGTCTGACACGTCCTGCTGCATAGCCAGCACTGTAGCCTGGGCTTGTGCGAACTCCGCCTCAAGCGCTGATACCTCAAGGCCTCCGTCAGCAGCAGAATGCTGCGCCAGCGCAGCCTCTGTTTCAGCATGCGCCACTGCCTTTGCAAGGGCTGCAGCCACAAGCCGTGCCACCGCAAGACAACTTGTCTTTGGCAGAGGGAGGCCGCCAGCCGTGATGACGTCCTCGTGCACAGCAGGGCTGTGCGCGCTG
This sequence comes from Chlamydomonas applanata, assembly GCA_001662365.1. Classification (NCBI taxonomy): domain Eukaryota; kingdom Viridiplantae; phylum Chlorophyta; class Chlorophyceae; order Chlamydomonadales; family Chlamydomonadaceae; genus Chlamydomonas; species Chlamydomonas applanata. The sequence continues at coordinate 130,561 of BDCZ01000001.1, read as the reverse complement.
TCTGCAGGACGGTGAGAATGGTGAGCACCGACACTGCTGTGTGTGCCTGCAGAGGCAGGCGTGACAGGCGGAGGCTGGGTTAGCCAGCTGCTGCCTGGATACGACTCTGCTGAGTTCTGCACAGCGTCGACTTGTGCATGGCAGATGTTTGAGGGAGAAAAGGACAGATCTGTGAACAGGTCCAACTCCTGGGGCTGGGCACGTGGTGGGGCCGGCCCAGCTGCCAGCGCTTCCTGTTGCTGCTGGTGCTGCTGGTGCTGCTCTGGTTGGGCTTGCGCACCATTGCTCAAGGACGTATGCGGCGTGGCCATGTCACCTCTGAGCAAGAATACAGAGCTTGGTGTGCCTGAGAGCAGCCCATCCCCCATTAAGGGTTCGGCTCTCTGTGCCGTGGACGCTGCGGGCCCATCGGACATGAACAAATCCCCCAGCAGGCCCATACCTGCATCTGGAACCCCTGATGCTCCATCCACCAGCTGAGGTGGCTGCGGCAGAGGCGGCGAGGCCTGAACACAGCTGGCTTCATCAGGCGCAGGCATTCCTGGGCTGTGCCGTGGGCTGCCGGCTGTATCTGAGGCCCGCTCGAGCACCTCCTGCTGCAGCGATGCCATCTGGGCATGTGCCTCTTTGAGCTGCCCTCTCGCCTGCTCCAGGCCCTGCACTGCATCTTCCCCACGCACGCACGCCTCATGTAGCTCCGCACGCGTGGTGGACAGGTCCTCAGACAGATCATGGATCTCTGCCCGTGCTGCTGCGAGCTCCTCGGCAACCAAATCACGCTCAGTACGCAGAGCGCCTGCCTCTGCCTGCGCCTGCTGCAGCTGCTCCTGTGTGGTAGCCAGCGTTTGCTGCACCGCCGCCAGCTGGGCCTGGGCCGCCTGTACCTCAGCTTGCTGCTGCTGTACCGCCTCAGCAGCAGCCTGAGCTGCCGCAGCCGCAGCCTCCGTTGCTTCTGTTGCTGCCACAAGTTGCGCCTGCAGGTGCTCTGACTCGGTGCGTACCCCCGACAGTTGCTCCTGCAGCACAGCAGCATGGGCCCTGGCTTCCGCCAGCTGCGCATGCATCTCAGCTAGCTGCGCCTCACTTTGGACGGATGAAGCAGCTTGCAGTGCTGCCAGCTGCGCTGCCATTGTTGCCGCATCACCACGCACAGCTTGCGCCTCTGCCTGTGCCTCTGCAGCTTGTGCCGCCGCTTTGGCATGCAGGCCGCGCTCCAAAACCAGTGCTTGCTGCACGGTGGCCAGCTCTGCCTGTGCCTCCTCCAGCTGCACCTGCACATCCGCTGCCACCTCTTGTGCTCGCAGCTGCTCCTGAAGCTCTGACACCACGCTGGCCACTTGCGCCTGCACTGCCACTGCCTCGGCTGCACGTGCACGCAGGGCATCCAGCTGCTCCCTGAGCTGTTGCGTCTCAGCCTCCGCCTCATCTGCACGTGATGCTGCAGCAGCTGCGGCGGCCGTAGCCACCGCTGCCTCCTCAGTGCGTGCGGCCACCGCGTCTGCGAGCATCCCCACCTGCTCTGCAAGCTGGCTCGCGTGTACTGCGAGCGTTGATGTTGCCGTGGCCGGTACAACCAGTTGTACTGCTGGACCCCCCAGTACAGTTGCAGCGGATGTGCTGGCTGGTGCGGCGGCTGTGGTGCTGGCAACAGGTTGGACTGCAATATCGCTACCCAGCAAGTCACCCCCTAGCAAATCCACCTCAGGTGCAGCACGGGCGGGGGTCAGGGCCTCAGACTGTTGTGGTGCCTGCTGCACCTGCGCTTGCAGCTGCTGCAGCTGCTGCAGCAGGCGGCTATTCTCTGCTGCTTGTGTCGATACCTGGCTCTCCAGCTCCTGAATGCGGCCACCCGCATCCGCGAGCTGCTGCTGCAGTTGCTGCAGCTCCTGAGCACTTGCACCAGAGGTGGACGCTGCAGCTGGCGTGGCCGGTGCTTGGCCCATCTGCAGCGAAGAGCACACATTGAAGCACCCCCATGTATGATTTGAACTGTATGCCGGATTGGTACAATCACAGGGGCATGGCAGCATGGCTTCAGAAGACATTCAGCTTGGCAGGCAGTAGGGGCCGTGCAAGGGCCAGGATACAACGGTTCTTAGGAATGGATGGACATAGCGGATCACGGCTGGAGGCAAGCCAGACGCAGGGCTAGGCGCAGGCATGTGCCTTCCTTGTGGGCCTGGAGCCTGCGAAGGCTAAGGGTCTGACTGACTGAGCAGTACAGGATAACCCAGCATATCCTCACCTTGGCCACCTCCCCTCGCAGCCGCTGGATCTCCCGCGCCAGCGTCGTCTGGTCCGCCCGCGTCTTCTCCTTCGCGCGTGCTGCAGCCGCGCGCTCCTCCGACAGCTCGCTGGCTGTCTGTGCTGCCTGCGCCTGTGCCTTGTCCAGCTGTGCCCGCGATGCCTCCAGCTCGGCTTGTGTGGCAGACAGGCGGTCGAGCGCGGCCTTGTGTGCGGCTTCCGAGGCATCCAGCCGATGCTGCAGCTCTGCCAGTGCCTGCAGCCAGCAGACCGCAGCGAGCCGCACGTTAGATTAGGCCATGCAGGAGCGTCTAGAATATGCTGTGCATGACGGCGTGAGTGGTTTGTGGAGAAGTGAGAAGTGCTGCACCACACTGCCACTACTTCAAGGTCTTCAAGCACCATACACTGTAGCGTGCAGGGAGCTGGATGAGCCGCAGAAGTGCTTCCCAGCACAAGGGCGTACCTCTGCACTCGCCCCATCAACCGAACCTGGAAGCAAGACAGCAGCGGCTGATGCTGCGCCGCCCCCGGTGCCACTCGCGCGCCTGCTCAGCTCCCCTGTGCCACTGGCTCGCCAGCTGGCGACGCCCCAGTCATGCAGGCGGGACAACAGTCCTGTGTTCTCCTCGCGAGCATCTGCCAGCTGCTGCTGCAGCGTGGCCACCTGTGCAGCGGCCAGAGGAAGTGTGTGTTGACGTGGCGAGACAGGATGACATTCACAAGTGTCAGTTGCCATATGCCGGTGGCAAGTAAGAGTGATGTACCATCTGCACATTTTGCTTTCGCAATAGGTGGGGCGCAGAGGCAGCAGCAGCAGCAGCAGCAGCAGCAACAGCAGCTGCGGCATCAGCAGCAGTCCTGAAACACAGTGCCAGCAATTCTCTCGCGTACCTGCGAGTTGAGCAGCGCCAGCCGCCCAGCCACCCCATCCTCTGCCTGTGCGAGCCGACCTGACAGCTCCAGGCGAATGTCTTCTGAGGCGGTCAGGGCTGCCCTCAATTCGTCGGCCTCACCTGCAGCCAACAAGGCATCCACACACCGATCAATAGCGGGTGCACAGCTGCAAGAACGTTGCATTGCGAGTCCACGGTGTAGCTTCATGGTGTTGGTGATATGCTACAAAGCCAGCCGTTGCACATCAAGACATGTAGCGCAGCAGCACAGCAGCCCCTGTAGCTCAGTCTATGGGTTGGATGTTCAAAATGTGTGCAAGTGGTACTGAACTGCGATGCGCACAATACAGGAACACTGGAGTTCAGTCAGAGGCCACCTACCCTCAGCTGCCGCAGTGCTTCCCTCCAACTGCCGCAGCTCGCTCTCAACCGCTGCCAGCCTGGCATCCCGCTCAGCCAGCTGGCTCTCGAGCTCCGCCACCCGCATATGCAACGCCTCAGTCTGCTCCTGCAGCGGCCTGACATCTGCCTCGGCCATCCCCGCTGCGTCCAGCACGCCAGGAGCTGCAGGCCCGTCCGCATGCTGTGGACCTGGCGCATGCTGCCCGGGCGCTGTGGCACTGGCCTGCAGGGAATGTATGGTGGACGTCTGCAGGGGCGCATCCTGTGCGGCGGCTGCTGCCGCGCCCGTCGCCTGCCGTGCAATATCTGCAGCCACACGCGCCTCCGCCAGCAATGCTTTGGTATCGTCCAGCTGAAGCTCAAGCTCACGCTCGCGTGCACTGCGGCCGCCCCCCTGCAGCTGAACCTCCAGCTCCACCACACGTGCTCCCAGCAGCCGGTTGGCTTCTGTCAGCATGCTGGACTCAGCAGCGGCTGCACGCAGGTCGCTACCAGCCTGCCCACGCCGTGCACAAGTGCAGGAAACATGGGTGTGGGTAGGTCATTGGCTCGCTTGTACACGAGAGGAACAACAGGACATTAACAGCAACGGCCCGGTACAACACACCGCATCACTTAACAAGGCTGGTGACTTGACGGCAGCATGAGCTAACAAGAACAATGCGGTTGTTGGGCACTCAGAGAGGTGAGGTCATGGCCCAGCTGGCGGTCCCTGTGCCTGCTGTGCCTGCTGGCAGGGCCTCACAGGTGGCCACCAGTGAAATGGTGGTGCC
>BDCZ01000001.1:98777-125233 GCA_001662365.1 Chlamydomonas applanata | reverse complement strand
CAGCATGCTGAGCTGAGTGCAACGGTGTGCATGATGGCCTGTGTTGAGCGAAGGGTGCAGCTTCAGTGGTAAAAATAGGGCGTGTCAGAAAATCCCGGGAGCTTGCGGGACCCTCCCACCCCCCCTCTGGTCAAGGTCAACCATTTGACCTGTGAGACGGGTCGTTTGACTCAGGTCAAAGTCTACTTTCAGATGGCATCATCAAAACTAGGGGTTCCCTGCCATGTTCCAAAGTTTCCTTTCCCCGCCCCCCCGCTTTGGCAACTGGTTTGCAGAGGATAACCTGCATGATTGGCGGCTGCGAGTGTTGTTGTTGTTATCGTTGTGTGTCCCCACCTCTCTTGGGTGTGCTGTGTGTTGCTATTCCTGCATGAGCTTTTCTCAAAGGCACCCAGGCACCCATCGGCAGCTGAGCCCAGCTGCAGCCACGGGGCGAGGCCCTCTGAAAACAAGCCGCACCTGCACCAGCCGAGCCTCAAGCGCGTCCACGAGTCGCCTGATGTCTGCGCGAGCCTCCAGCCGCACCCCTAGCCGCATCGAGCCCGCTGCACCCGGCACGCTGCCGTCCAGCCCCTGGTCCCCTGAGCTACCTGGAACAAGGAGGGACGCCGCCCCCGGTGCCATCCCACTTGTCAATGGCACGCCCATTGTACCGCTGCTGCTGCCCGCCCCAGAGCCAAAAGAGTAGGGTGCGGTGAAACCGCCATTGGTGCTGTAGCCTGCCTCACGCGGCAAACTGGCCACAAACTGCCCAGCCTCGTGCCCCCCATGTGAGGGCCGCTGCGGCGTGTGTGGGTGTGACTGTGGGTGGTGAGTGTGCAGCACGGGTGGGCCGTCCAGCTCCCCAAGCACTGACTCCCCGGCTTCACTGGGTGGACCGCTCAACTCCCGCACGCTCCCGCTGCCCCGCTGGTTCCAGCCAAACGGCATGTGGGTGGCTGGAGGGATGGTGGAGGCTGTGGAGTGTGCAGGGGATCCTGGCGAGGGGGCATAGCTGGGATAGCCAGCAGGTGCAGGGGATGACGATGAGTTGGCCCCGCCACCAGTAGTTGAGCTGCAGCCATGTGCAATCCCAGCACACACACTGCATTTTGGCCTGAATGTGAGATGCTCCGGTACGTCCCTACAGTCACATGCATATACCACGTCGCCCATGTGCTAAACCGCGCGCATGCGCAACATGCAGGAGAAGTGCCCGGAAAGCTGAGGGGTAATCCATGATTGAGAAGAGCTGCAGTGAGGCAGCATGCAGCTGTGCTCACCGTGCAGCAGCCTGTGCACGCGCCAGCGCCTTATCAAACTCCAGGAATGAGCGCAGCACTGTGCTGCGTGCCACCTCTGGCTTGCTGATCAGCTTCCACAGCCACTGCTCCAGCTCCTCACGCCGCTGGTCACACATGTCCTGGGTGGGTCCAGGGTGAGCGGCCGCGGGCAGCAGCAAGCGTTCGGTTGAGGGACAGCAGCATACACTTATTTGATATGGAAGGCAAGATGAAAGGGCCATGACAGTACTGCATCATGCGATTCAGCTGCACATGCGATGGAATCTGCATGCCCTCACCCAGTGAAGCAGCTGTCCATCCTGCCATGCACAATTCAGTAGCACCATCTGCTGCCGGCCTGCATGCCTCCTCACCTTGGTGCCGCCAAGGTGGATGGCATGCTTGGGCGGGGGAGCCAACCCACGCTCCCGCATGACCTCAGGCAGAGCCGCCTTAAGCTGCAGGCAAGTATGGCGCAGGGCAAGTGATGCTCCCATGGCGGCCAGGCACATGGTCGCCTCACCTCATGGTTCACCCCCTGCAGCGCGTGACACATGCGTGGCATGCCAGCACCTTCCCATGGACCCGTCATGCATCCCACTGGCCTGCCTCAAACGCCCACCTGATCGTGCAACTGGCGGAACTGGCTGTATCTCCGAAGCACGAAAAAGGGGGGCCGAGACAGTGACGCATCCGCAGTGGCATCAGGACCCTGCAGCAGCACATTGACGCGGTAGAGCTGCAGGCAAGACGCCCTATGTTAGGAGAAGCGAACGGATTCACTACAGATCACCGCATGTGAGGTGAGCTAATCGTGTCAGACGCATCGTCAGCATTCGGGTAAAAATTGGAAAGACAAACAAGGCAACGCAGCCCCCCCTGCAAATCATCTTCTCACCACCACGTCCTGACCGTCTGCGTCCTTGCCCTGAATCCACAGCGGCACCTGTACTGTATACCTCCATCCCATCGCCATTTTACTTGCAATTGCAGGCCGGACGCCAGCACAGTAGGCTTTAATCAAGGTTCTCGTGTCGTACCCATCTTATAAGAACAATCAAATAGTTGGAATTCTGACAGGTCCGAAAACATCAAACCCTAAACCTCGATCTAGGGTTCCTGTGTGGATCTTGCATGCACAGCCTCTTGTTACATATAGCTGGTTGCTTGTACTTTTACTTACTGACATAGCTGCGTGCCATGCTTGGCAACAAGTAACCTACTGTGCCTGCGCAAGCACCAAGCATGAAATGATTGTTACAGGAAGCTGATGAACGATGACAGATTATCTTGAGGCGGATGAAAGGGGATGGGATATGAGACAGCTGGAATCATGGATCGCCGCTGCAAACGAGGGCTTTACCTCTGGCGTGGGATGGGATTGGGGTGCATCTGTGCCATCGTCAGGAAGGCCAAAGTCGGACTTGTTGAGACAGGTCACCACCCGGCTAGATGAACTGTTCCGCACCTTCCAACCCAAGTACGTCAGCCCCTTGACAGGAGTAGACATCACGCACCTGCCCCCATGGTCGCCTATGCCGGTGCGTGCACATGCGCACTGCATTTGCTAACGCGTGTGCATGCGCAGCATGACCAACAAGAATGCAAGCCTGCTGAGCCTCCGGTCGGTGGCTGCTCCGCACAGCACGGGCACAGTTACCGTCCGTCTGTGCACACGCAGGACGTGGCTGGCATCGGGGCATTCTGCAGTCAGGTGCTGCCGTCTGGTGCAGCATCGCGATTGCTGCGCTCCTTCAACGTAGCGCGCGCACACCATGAGTGGGTGGTGAGTCCTGAGAACCGAGCAGCTGTGGGGCATTGCAAGTCTTTGCAGCAGCCAGGCTCAACCATGAGTGCCTGATGATGCCTGGGGTACATAGCTCCAGCTTGCTTGCCTTCCACCTGATAATAAAAATAATAACACGGCATGTCACAGATGTGTCTGCATGCCGGAGCCTGTCAGTCGTTATCTAAACACCACCACTAGAGGACCAAGCCAGCCTTCAATCCCGGGAGCCGCCCCACTACAGCTTCCACCTGATGGCCTCATCTATTTTCATGCCGCATGCACGGCAGGCCACCAGGTTTGGTGACAACCCGTGGCCATGTGGGCGGCACCCACTGGACGACTACCGCCATGTGGGTTCTATGTGCTCCCAAACTAGTTGTCAACCCAATCATTGCCTCACCACGGGCCCCAGCCAGAGCTTACCTCGACGCTCGAGTCACCCAGCGCCAAGGAGCCCGTGTCACACTTTGCCTCAAAACGTCAAGTCACACAGAGAGAGAGAGAGAGAGAGTGTGTGTGTGTGTGTGTGTGCGTATGTGTGTGTGCGCACGCGCGCGCGCGCGTGTGTGTGTGTGTGCATAACTGTAGCTCACTCTCGAACTGTCACAGGTCAGCAACAGTCCACAGCTCCACTCTCAGAGTGGTTTGCCGGCACCACATGTGTTGTACTGCTTTGCAGGACTGCGCAATTGTGGCTCACACGTTTGCGCAGCACCCAGCGTGCGTGTATCAGATCACGGATACAGACCAGAAGCCCCATGCACTGATGAGCGTTCGGGACATCAGGTGAGGTGTGAGCTCTGTCACTGGACTTCAAGAACCTGCTCCTTGGTCTCTCGCCTTGATTAATTAACACGGCGTTTCACAGAGTCTCTCAACTTGATGGTCGCAAAATAGCCTCAGGTCGTAACCCGTGCTGACAGTGCTCAACAGTTTTGCACGTTGTAGGCTTCATCTGATTCCTGTTGCACATGAAGGTTGCGCACACCTGACGGAGAAAGGCAAGCAACATCATGCCGACGTCGTATGCACATGCAGGCTGCTGCTGCCGGGTGCACCACTGAAGGCAGGGACCCAGGTGGTAGTCATCCGCGGCTTTTGCTGTGGCAGCAGCAGCAGTGGCAACAGTGGGCCAGGTGACCCCCATGCACAGCTGTGCGGGCTGCAGGGAAAGGTGGTCAATGCGGCCAGCATGCGTGGGGGCATAGCGCATTTCAATGTGCGGATCAGCGGGGGCCAGCTGTCAGGGGAGGTGGTGGCCCTGCCTGCGTCCAGGCTCATGGTCCCGCGGGAGCTCAACACCCTGCCAGTGGCAGCAGACATTGTGGTGCTTCACGGCCTGGTCCACCGGCCAGGGCTGAACGGCCAGGTGGGGCTGGTGGTGTCACAGGCAGCGGGCCAGGGGCCAGGCAGTGAAGAGTCTGGTTCGGCTAGGGACCAGGTCAGGTGTGAGGTGCAGCTGCTGGACTGGACCAGGGGCCTGGGGGCAGGGGTGCTGGAACTCAACGCCCAGGCAGACAAAAAAGGAGCGCGTTCCATCCGTGCACGTGTCGGCAACCTGATTCGTACCCATGAACCCCCGCCATGCATGCTGGTGGCCTATGCGGCCTATCCTCCAAACTCGCCCCAGATGGCCACTTTGCTGAGCACTGAGTTGTTCAAGCTGGGAGATGATCCTGGAGTGAGGTAGCCCCTGCAGCGGCAGATCGTGTGTACTGCCCGTGAGCTGCAGATGCTGCTACGGGTGCTGGATGCCTCAGCCATGTCCATCGCCGCACTCTCTGGTGCCACACGCTCCACGGTGCGTGATACAGGGGATGTAGCTGGATGTAGCACGTGACAGACGCAGTCAACAGCGATGATGAGTAGATGGTGCTTACCTGAGCTCGTAGCATACCGTAAAGGGTAGTCTGCCACTGGCGTGGGCCCATACCGTTTGCTTGGCAGTCTGTACAATTGGTGACCCAATGCTCATCCTGTGGCTTGCACCTCAGCAGCTGGATCCATGCACCAGTTTGCAGGGCATACGGGTTGCGTGGGCAAAGTGGCAAGTGGAATACCTGGGGTACGTCCCCTTGTGTGCTGCCCTGCAGCTGCTGGGCCCTCTGGACCCGAAGCTCTGGAAGATTGGCGTGCTGACCCCAACCCAGCAGCCCAAACCCAGATCAGGCGTAGCCACAAAGGAGCTAAGGCAATCACTGGGCTGCAGGTGGGCGATGTCGTCCTGCCTGATGCAGCTGCTGCCTAGCTCACAGAAAGGCCCAGTGCAAAAGGCTGTGCCTATGTGTCGCCTCTTGAATCAGATGACGGTTGCGAGTTCAGGTACTTCATATGCAGCTCTACTCCTGCTTCACCTGCTCATCATGACTGCCTCTCCTGCGTGCGGCGCAGGCACTGCGGCAAGTCGGACGTCAAGCTGCTGCGCTGCAAGGAGTGCAGTGGGGTGGAGTACTGCAGCAGGGAGTGCCAGGTAGGACCTTCAAGTGGAAGGAGTGGTAACACTGTATGACCGTATCTTTCCGTATCTTACCTGGAGCTAGCTGGGGTGCATCTGTGAGATCCTTTCCAGGACTCATCATTGTCTGCTGGCCCCTCTCAGTGGAGGCTGTTGCTAAGTTAACAGATCTGCATCCGTTGTCCCTCTGCTCTGGATAGCTCATATGCCGGACACATCCCTCTGATGCTGCCGCATTGCATTTGGATGCAACTTGCAGGTAGCAGACTGGAAGGCACGCCACAAGAAGGAATGCAAGTTGGCAAGGGAGCGGGCTCAGGCGGAGCTTGCTGCCGGGGCAGGTGGTGCAGACGGCAGCAGCGGTGGCACAGCAGCAGCTGGCGGTGGCAGCAACGGCGCAGCAGGCGGACCAACAGGGGCAAGGGATGAGACCATCCTGCTCGACATCCTGTACAGTGGCAACGACATTCTGGGGAAGGTGAGTTCTTGCATTCAAAGCAACGGATCGTAGGAAGCCACAGCTGGAGGCAGCCACAGGGTCATGAAGGGCTACATAGTCATGTCGCAACAGACAGCGGCACACACTGCTGCCCATCAGCAGGCTGGTGCACCCACTGACTGCTGAAGCGCGTATGGGCCTACTGCTCTGGTGAATGCTTGTTGAGTGTTGGCTGGTGACAACATAATGTGGCAGCGTGCAGGGTAGGGATGAATCTGATAAACCTGTAAGTTGCACGTGGTGTGTGCAATCCATACTGTGCATGCATGTAGGGTGAGATGGACTTTCGGTCAGGCAGGATCCATGATCTGACCAAGCTGCCGCGCAACCTGCATGGGGACTCTGAGTTCGTGATGAAGGTGCAGGTGCGTGGACGGTGCTGCTGTGCTGTGCTGTGCTGGTGCTGTGCTGTGCTGTGCTGTGCTGTGTGTGCCGCACACCGCAGCTGGACGTCCATAGGTGGGCGTTGGGGCCACAAGAGGCGGGCGCCACGATGTCGGACCGTGTCCAATCTACGCGTTGTCGTCTGATGTTTAAGATCTGATCTGGTCTGGTGCTCTGCTGCAGAACTCTGTGGACCCAGGCATTACTGCTGGGCTCATGCGCCCAACAGATAAGAACCTGTACAGCCAACACCTGCTGCTGTACGATGAGCCCCGATCCCTCAACTGCCACGTGCATCCCTTACGGTGTGTGTTGCTCCTATTCTGGCTGCATGGTGTGCTGGCTAGGATGCTGGGCTGCTTGACTGCTCTATGCACCCGTGTTCCCTGCTCTTGCCCTGGCTGCATGCTTGACTGCCTGCGCCTTACTGCCAGCACCACATTGCTGTGCACATTTCCTGCCACCACCACCATATCCCACCATGCCCTTTTCTATGGCTAACCTACGACTGGTGGTGCAGTTGTCCCAAGGAACACGCTGCCCTGGTCAAGATCCTCAAGGCACACGGGCAGCGCGGCATCATGAACCCATACGGACGCAAAGCCTATGTGCTGGCGAGGCGGGAGGGCAAAGATGTGCGTGTGTTGCTGAGCCGGCTGCCGTCCCAGCAGCAACGGTGGTGAAGGGGTGAGGGTTTCAGCTGTCCAAAAAGCCAGATACCGCAAGCAGGCTGAGAATAACGTATTTCGTTGGAGGTAGTGGGACACATAAGCAGTACAGGTGTGGCTATGGATAACCACTGCCAATGCCGCTGTGCTGCTACGGTGCCAAGCTCCGCTCAGCGACTCGGGCTTTACATCTTGGCTCGACATTCTGAGCAATCACTCACAAAGCCATCAACTTTATATTAGCAGTGATCTTTGCCTACCCAAGCTTACATACACTTCCCTGCTTCTGGCAATGGCAAACATCATGTACATCAGCCAGCGGCTTACAGCCCCTCCAACAACCCAAGGAGCAGCAACTCACGCAACAACTCAAACAATGTAACACATCTCACACATGTGGATTTTGGGTAGCAGGTTGACTTGCACGAGTGCACTTATAGTGCAAGGGACATCACAACCTCCTTCCAGGCTTACCATCACCCACGCTGCTGTACAAACTATCACCTGCTAATATACACCTGACTCAACCTCACCCAAGTCTTGCGTGAGTGAGTCAGCCTCACTCCCATCCATCTGGGTCTTCAAAGTTGATGTGTGACGCAATGTCATGGATCCGTGACACCACACGGTCCGTGAGCTCATGGCCCTTCCCAGTGGCTACGCGCAGCAGATCCGCAATGACTTCCTCATTGCCGAGGATGTCCACATGCTGACCAGTAGCTGGTCCTCCCCTGAGACAGCACGTAATGTGGCAGCACAGCATGTGGTGCGTCAGTGCAATGAAACAGCAGCTTTGATTTGGCGGCATCCGGTTGCAAGCTCGCTTCAGAGTACATGTTCTAGGTGCGTCGTGGTGGTGTTGCAAGCCAGCCTTCAACATCACGGTACATGGCGGTTGCAAGATTCAATTCCAGTTGCAGTGCAGCAAGGGAGTGGGCAAGGGGCATAGCTCAGGCACTCAGCATGCTCACCGAGGATCCTTGAGCAGTGGTACAGGCGAGTGCTTGTACTCCTGTAGTTGTGGGAAAAACATGTAGCACCCCAAGCTCAAAACCACATTTCAAAAGGTCAAGCCTGCGTGGCGCCTGGCCGCCTTGATGTCCAACTATCAAGCATGAAGACAGGGCGGGAAGCAGGCAGCATGCGAGCCCACATGCACTCCTTGGCGCATGATGGGTGACGCACAGCCGGCTGTTGTCTCATCTCACCCGGGCAACTACTCTCACACCGCCCGGGTTGAGCCGCTTGCTGCGCCACCCCGCATGGGGCATGAGCCCCAGGGAGATCAACGGTACTGTGACGTCACCATCTGGGTCAAACTGGATACCACTGTCCTGCAGTACAGAATCACAGGTGTGGGGCATGTTGCACGTGTACTGTGCTGGATGACTGTGGTGAACTGGGACATGGGTATGTGATGCACTGGCTGTGCGGCCGAGCCAGAAGTCATGGAAGCTGCATTGCTGGATGGTGATACAAGCAGCTGGTGGCAATTCCAGCAGCAGCTCATCCACCACATATAAGGTCATCAAGCACGCACCACTCCATGCTCCGCGCTATTCAGCAGCGTGTTCATGCGCCACCCAAAGGTCCCATGCAGCTGAGCTTCCTCCTCCTGCCCGCCTGCACTGGATGCCCCTGTGCTTGACTCCTCTGTTCCTGCCCGGCATGTGCCCGTCCTGTCCACCGCGGTGGCCAACCCATCCTCCTTTTGGCACGCGCCTGCTGCATCGCTCCTGTCACATGTGTGCTGCGTGAGGTATGGCTCTGCTGTACACGCCATGGCAGAATCCTTGCGGCCGGAAGGGTTGCTCAGGGCCGGCTGGTTGCCGTCCTCCTCCCAATCATCCGGCTGCACGTAGTGGTATGCTCGCTCCGTGGCAAGGCCAGTGCCTGCAGCCGCCGGCCCCCAAATCAGTTCAAAAGTGCCATGGGAGAATGTGATCAATGTCGATCAAAGTGATACAGAAGACATGAAAAGCAGCCAACAGCAGGTTCAAGCACAAACACCGTCTGTAGCTGTAGCTGGATCTGTGGAGCAGGGGCTGCTACTAGCACAAGCCACACTCACACGACAGCAATAGTCAACAGGAGCCATGCAGGCCCAGCAACAAGCCACCCACCATACAGCGCGTAGATGCTCAGCGTGGGTACTGCCGGCAGTGGGTGCGCAAGGGCATTGGGGAAGTACGGCAGAGGGGAGTCCTTGCCGCCCAGCTGGCCCTCAGATCGGCCCGTGGTGGAGGAGCCGCCCAGAACACTCCTGACTGTGGCAGACACAGCCGCCATGAGGTCCCCTGCATGATGAATTGATGAACGCAGCACCACATGATGCAGAAATAGGATATCGACGCAACATTTCAGCGCATTTCACGGATGGGTGTTGCTGGCGGAACCTGGCCAGTTCTAGAACTGGCACACCATATACGTGTGACCATATCTTTTATCATATCTAGTTATCTATCCCAAGAGTCCCCTAGGTCCCATTGCTGGCCATCGAGCAACACTCACCCTCCTTCTCCTTGCTGCCTCCAGTGCCGCCAACGGCACCCCAACCGCTGCGGTAATGCTTTGAGACCATGGGGCCGGCAACAGCCAGCGCGGTGTTGATGGCCTCACGGACACTCATCCGGCTGATCTGCAGGCAGCACAGTCGGGGCAAAGCAGCTCAGCGTTTTCGTCTGAGCAAAGCGTGTGAAGGTGCTGGCAAGCTGGGGCATACATGCAAGCTGCCCCATCAGCCGCTCTGATGACATCCTGTCTACGTCTCTGTAGGCAATCTGAAGCACAGCTTGTCTTACTAAGATCCACAAGCCGGATGCACGAATCATCTGTAGCAAGGGACCTGTCCGGCTGCAGCCCTCGTGTTGCACCCCTGGATTGCATCTCCAACGGGTTTACCAGGGATGCATTTAGGAAGGCGCTCGCGCCCTCGCTCTCCTCCACGGGACTGAACATGCGCTGGAATGCCGCACCAATGCCCTGGGCGCCATCGCTCACCACCACCCCTGCGTCTTCAATCATGGCTTTCGCAGCTGCTGCCAGGCTGGCAACTGCCTCCGACGTGTTCAGCGCGGCCTCAGCTGCAGCATCAGGCGAGGTGTCTTTGTTGTCGCCTGCCTTCTCTGTACCCTTTGGACGTGTCTGGTTGTCTTTGTCAGCTTGGCTAGGAGCGCCAGCACTGTTTGAGCTCAAGCTGGCAATGCCTGCAGTGGTGTCTGGCTCAGCTGTGGCCTTTGCCACACGCTTCAGAGGGGCAGATGTGATGACGGCGCCAAACGTCTGGTTGGCCGTGTGCATTTCAGGGAGGTCGTCCGGAGCCCATGTGCCATTGCCCCAGACCTGCAGCGTCACCAGTGCAGGAAAGCACATCATTGAGGCAGCTAGTGGCCAGATTCAAGCACCAATCATGGGACCTGCCGATCCTAGGCACACAGGCGGACGGCCTCCCTGGGACAGTTGCTGTCGGTTATGATACACATTTGCATTTGGGCGTCCCACACCCTTGGACACCGTCCCAAAGCGCCAGCCACAACGCCGCCAGAATGCCACCTCAACCTATGATGCTCGCACCTTGGGTCCTCCAACAGGCGACATGGCCAGCAGCGAGCCCCACGTCCTGAACAGGCGCGCGCGCGCCTGCCGCGGCATGAATGTGTCTGTCAGGTATGACGCCAGCCCGCCCAGTGCCGCCGTGTCCCTCATCTCACCTGCAG
Organism: Chlamydomonas applanata; assembly: GCA_001662365.1. NCBI lineage: Eukaryota > Viridiplantae > Chlorophyta > Chlorophyceae > Chlamydomonadales > Chlamydomonadaceae > Chlamydomonas > Chlamydomonas applanata. The sequence goes on along the minus strand of BDCZ01000001.1, from coordinate 114,460 downwards.
CAGTACACAACACGCCTCACACCTCACACATCAACACTGCCCACCCACAACTCACCGACCATGGCACGCAATGCACAGCACACCACACATTGTAGGCAAGTGGATAACATTGGTAAGCACAGCACACAGCACCGCAATACAGTGGCTGCCCCTCTCGAAGCAGCAAAACGGCCAGCGCATAGTAGCAAACCTGAGAGGAGCGCGGTCACTGCCTTGGGCACCCCCAGCGTGACGCCAGCCAGCGACACATGAGCCTCCACATTCTTGCCCAACCACCCAGGCTCCCCTAGCTCAACCCAGTGCAAGAAGGAGCGCGCCACACTGCACAGCGTCCATGCATGAACGGGAATATAATAAGAGAAGACATTTGATGAGCCGATTGATGGATGAGAGCAGGTATGACGGACTCCATCGCACGGTGGTGCTTGCTGTTTGATGTATACATGCCCGTGGCAGGGAGGACAATTTGAAGGCACATGACCAAGGTGGAAGGCAGCGATGACAACCGGCACGGCTCCCACACTCAACGCATGTGCAAAAGAGCAAAAAGAAACCGTCGTACTTTTCGCCATATGAGTGGCTGGCGAGCACTGCCTTCTCCCCTGTGACCTCCACCATCATGGCAATGGTGCGCCTGTGGGTACCAACAGCAGTAGCAGTCAGCTGTCAGCTGTGGCCTGGCGTATGGGCACACATTAGATTAACATGGTGTCTCACATGCAACATGCCCCACGAACCAATGCGCTGCTGCCTTGCAGTCCTTGCCACAGTGGGGACACGTTCGCAAGCATGAAGACACTGCCGGCAGCGGAGAGTAGGCCCTGCCGCCGAGGAAAGGAACAACAAGTGTGGGCCCATGCGTACTTGGCACGTGTGAACCAGCCGTCACGGGCTTCCATCTGGGGGATGGCCAGCCGCCAATCATAGGCCAGCGTGGCGATGGTGTTTGTGTCGTACCCCACATCCCCCAAGGCCTCCACAAGCTTGCCCCACACCCAGTAGCCCTGCGCACACATGCATATTTGCATACGATGGAAGCCATCCTTCTCAGGATCTGGGCAACAGGGAAAGCTGTAACAGGTCACGTCTAGCAGGCACTGGTCAACTAGTGGCACGAGTTCAGGGCTGGCTGCAGTTCTTGGCACTTGGTGAGCCGTGTAAGCAGTAAGGAACAGGTTAAGCAGACCCTGGTGGAACGAGCGTCGCTCTGAGCATGAAATGAACACCGCCAACGGTCGGCTGCTGAGTGGTGAAGCCGCAAGCTGTTACTCACTTGGACGAAAAAGTCGACTGACTCTAGGCCCTGTGCAGCCCGGACTTTGATGCCAGGCGGGTCGAGGCCGGTCAATGGGTCCAGCTCCATATGTGCGAACCAGCACGCGCTGTCCCTCAAAAAGGTCTGCAGATGCCGACATGGTATCATACGTCAGGTCTGACATGATGTGAATACAGTACCTGACTATTGACAGTAGCTGCAGCAGATGCTGCAGCCGTCTGATGTCCTGCTGCCAGGGCCTTGCAAGACTTTGGGCTGCTGCAACATCTTGCGCCGCCCTAACACTAACACGCACCCACCCAAGCCCCTGCCAACCCACAAACCCACTCACTTACTCCCACGCCCTCCCCCCCCCCTCCCCCCGTCCTCCTCCTCCTCTCCTATGCACCCGCACCTGCATCATGCTGAGGGTGCCCCACATACGCTGGCGGAAGTAGCGGCGAGCACATGGCCTGCCCTCCCACAGCTCTAACCCACTGGTCACGAAGCCAGGGATAATGATGACCTGTGCACAGGATGCAGCGACATGATGTGCAGGGGCATGTAAGGTGTGTACTACAGGATACGTCCATCCAGATGCATCAAGGGTTGGCCTGGTGATTTGAACTTGGAGCCGACTCATATGTTGCATGGTGGAACAGCGTTCTGCAGCAATCAAGCGTAGGAGGCACCAGCAGCACCAAGCAACAGCCTGATGGCAGCCCATCCTGCGCACCGGATGCTTGGCCTTGTAGCCCTTGCTTGCTAGCAAGCGCCCTGGCCTCATTAGGCTCTCACTCGCCTCCCCTTGAGAAAGCCCAGGTAGTTGACTGATGAAGTCCCTGACAGTGATATTCAGTGACTCTAGAGAGGGTAGCTGCGGCAGCTGGGTCAACCATTCCTTGGTGGCATCTTTGAGGGGCACCGCGCTCAGGTTGACTGCGTGTGACACCAGGTACGAGCAGAACAGCGGCACACTCAGAGCCTATTTATGCTCTATGGTGTGATCGCTGCGATGGCTGCAGACATCCAGCCTAGGTCTGCCTGGTTAAAAGCAGCCTACCCTCACGCCTCAGATCTGCAGCCTGCCTGCTCCAGATCTGCAGGGTCCATCCCACATGCGCACTGCCAGCCTGCGCACCAAGGGCCTCCCCCAGCTGGCTTGGCAGGAGAGTGGCGAGGTCAGGGAGGTCGATGGCTGGCAGTGTGAGTGTGATGTTGCGCCCCCCTGGTATGGGGATGACCACCTCTCGCACCTCTGCACCTTTGCCGCCCTGCAGGACGCACGCAGGCGAGTGGCAGCGCCCGCAGGTGACCAACAATCGGCCTGCACGCCATCATCACTCAAACCCTGCACCCTAACATGTTTGTGGAGCCGTGCCCTGTGGGTGCGGTGTCCGCATGCGATGGCTGAAGAACCGGTTGCACTTTATACTCATGCACACACCTGGGGCCGTGGCGAGAGCATCAACACAGCCACAAGTGCAACGACTGCGCCCAGAGACATCCATGCAAGCGCCCTGCGCTTCGTGCCCCGTGCGCGCTGCTGATGTGCGCCTGCTTTGTGCAGCGGAGTGGCCAGGGCTGCTTGATGGCTCGTGCCATTTGCCTGCACATCGTGCGCTGGTGCAGCGGACTTGGGTAGCTTGCTGCTGGGTGTGGAGGGGCGCTCAGAGGACGCACCCCCCACTGACTGAGCTGAGATCTGCTGCGTAGTGGGTGATGGCTTGGATAGGGTGTCGTTCTTGGTGTGTGCGTTCGCAGGTCTGGCTGGTTCCTGCTTGGGCTGCGGGGACGCAGCTGCCCCTGCTGCCTTGGCACCCCCCTTTGTTTTCTTTTTACCCATGCCTGTGCTGGCTGCAGCCAAGGCTCAGGTTAGGTTGCCAGGCTGAGAGGTCCGTTACACCTGCGTGCACGAGCCCATGCCATGGCATCATGATGTGCGCGTTAACATGTGCATCAGGCACATGAATGAGGCAAATGGTCAAGAGGCGGCGCGTGCAGCAGGTGTGCGCACAGGTTGCGCAAGTACCTGTGCTGAACCCCTGATCAGGTCAAGAACCCATCCTGTGATGCGCCAGGATCTTCAGCGTTTGCCTTCACAAAACATCCGTCCGTGTGGGCCCGTACGGAAGGCATGGCGCACACATTACTCGCACTACAGTAACTCACATGTTCTTGCCGGTTGCAGCTGAATTGTCTGCGCCCCACTGTGCTCCTCAATAGTGCTGACGATAGCATAACGGGTGGCGTCGTGGTGCCCTTCTGACAACACGCTTGACGCAAATTTCTGTCATTCGCAAAGCTCAGGGCGCAGACTTTGTTTACGAATTCTGGACATGTATGTGCAGGATGTGACAGTGGTGGAAAACCCATGTGTTGTCTGAATTCAGATCACCCAGGCTCCAGCCATGAGCGTCAAGCTGGCCCAGCAACCCTGCTACAGGACTCCCTTTACTGATGGGATGCAACAAAATCAGTCGTCAATACCACTGTACTCCCGAACGGGGCGCCACAGGCACGTACACGTCCAATTGAGCTGGGATTGCTTGCATTTGACCTCTGTTTTGTACCCGCGCTGCCCTGGGCGGGTCTTCCATGCGCTCCTGCTGTGTTCCTTCTCAATGTGCAGGCAGCGCTATGGAGCAGGCGGCGAGCGGCTGGTTGCAGGGTGAGGCATGTGCGCCAGCTAGCGTGCAGAGTGCTGCTGTCCGCCATGCCCCAACTGGCACACCCACATTCAGCACCCTGATGCCTGGAACCAGTGCACACAGCATGCTTATGACGCAGCCAGTTCACTAGGCTACTTCTTAATTGGCTCAGGGCAGCGGGGGCTGGGTGTGCACCGCCCTGGACTACCTGCAAAGGTACAATGTGCTCCTGCCTGCGCCTCTGTTCCACAATCGCTGCAGGTGCATACCAGTGAAGGTGCACAACAATGCAGGCGTCGTAGAGCGCGTTGATGTTTGCCTCATCTCTTCTCGCGCTGGGCGGGGCTTCTCCTTCCCTAAGGCAAGCAGCAGGGTGTGGCTTGATGGTTTTAGCCGCCCGTGAGATGGTGCTCGACTTGCCCGCATCTGGCACGTTCTTGAAGGACATGGGGGTTGGCACATGGCAGGCGGGGACTGAAAGGCGCACATGGCCAGTTTGATACCTGGCGCTGTCATGGGCATGTTATGCTGTAGGCAAAGCACTTACATGTCAAGCAGCTGTGCATGGCTGCGGCAGGGCTGGACCTCTGGCACAGCCTGTTCCCCATGATGCATCGCCCATGAGGATCCGCCCATCGCATGCGTACCAGTCCAAACGACGAGCCAGTGCCCATGTGCCTATTGCGCTTGCCAGCACTGTATGCCATGTCAGTCCAAGACAGCCTCTACTCCTCCTGTCCTGGTGCCGTGCGTGCATTCCGCGAAAGTGACAAACCAGAACGCATTGCCCACTTCTGCTGTTGCAAGCAGGGAGGGTGGGAGGACGACGAGGACGTGTGCCAGGCCGCTCAGCGCGAGACCGTTGAAGAGGCTGGGCTACGTGGCCCGCTTGAGGTGTGCGCGTTTGACCACGTTTGACCCATCATGCTTGGTCATGGGCGCAACACACGAGGGTGGCGGCGCACCATTCATTGCGGTCCCCCTAGGCTCTGTGCACAGTAACCTTGCGCGTTGCAGCATTCCAAACCCGCCACGTGCTTGGTGCTGCTCTTGCCGTGCAGGAGCCCATGGTTGGTGTGTTTCACTTCCAGTCCGCCAAGCCTGACGCGCAAGAAGCTTCCGTGCACCAAGGCCGTTGTATCGCCCACATGTGAGCCATAGCATGTTTGCTCTGAGTCAAAGCATGAGTCACAGCATGAGTCAAGGCATGTGCACTCCACCTGCCTCCTGGTACTCATATGAGCCATACGCTGATGGAAGTGCCATGACATACTGACTGTATGTCCATGGCAACCGTGCACCTGATGAATTGGCTGGCCATGAACGATGAGGTGCTGCCCATGCACGCATGCAGGTTCGTGATGCATGTGGAGGAGGAGCTGGATGCCTGGCCTGAAGGCCACGAGCGACAGCGCATCTGGGTGAGTGGCACGGCATGACATGGCGGTGGCGCAGACGGTTATGTCAGCCTACATATGCAGATGGGAGGGTGCTGCTGGTGCTTGCTGCTTGTGATGGGATCTTGAGCCATCGCCCCAACAGCATATCCCTGCACCGATGATCATCCGCGGCGTGTACACCTGCTGTGCATGCAGTGCACGCTGGGGGAGGCGGCGGGCCGATGCCGCCACGAATGGATGCGCAACGCACTGCTGACGTGGGTGAAGCGCCACAAGTGGGAGCACCTGGTGCCAGCAGCCATCCTTGCGCAACACACAGGTGCCAAGGGCGCCCAGCCCCTCATGCCCCGCAGCAGCAACGGCGTCGTGGCGGTTGGTGGGACAGGGACAGCCCAAACCACGCTCACTGCTACCACCATGAGCTCAGACCTGTCAGACACCTCGGATTCTGTGGACCTCAACCGCAACAGCGTGCGCAGCTGACAGCGGGTGGGCGGCAATGCCGTGCAGCGGCCGCGGGGCTACTCAACAGCGGCTGAGAGGCCCTCGTCCCGCAGCGGGCCAGCGTCCTGGTGCTGATGTGTCATGGGAGGCGGTGATTGGCCACATGCCATACGATAGGCACCCCAGGATTGTGATGGTTCTGTGACCAGACGGTTGTGGCAGCCAGGCTTGTGGGGAGGGCAGCAGATGCTGCTGACAGCGCCATGGCATGTGGCCACGGTTGCCAAAGGATGGCCACAGCTGTGGTGGGCACGCCGTGCTCGGGCGGGCAAGCGCCCGTTGTACTTTTAAACTGCGCTGGTATTCTTTTTGACTGGGGACATGTGAACGGGGCGGGGGAGGGGTGGGGGTGGGTTGGGGTGTGGGCATGCCTCTGCCCAGGTCTTGAATTGCTTCGGTTTTCAATCGGGGGGGCAAGGGTGTCACTCTGTTTCTGCGGATCGTGGCTGTGGCTAATGGTAATGCATTGCATGCATGGCAGGTGGTAGCGCAAGCAGGCAGGTGGGGACAGTTCAGTTTTGGGGTCTCAGACTTGCGCTCATGTGCACAGTGCGTCGTGCATGAGCAGCAGTCTGTCTTGACGGGCAACAACTCGTCTATCTATTCATCCTCGCAAGCCAACAGAGTGGTTACCCATGGTGGTCCCAAACAAATGTGCCAACCGGAAATTGCACTGATGGGACGCGGTTGGCATTTGCTCCCCTTGCTCGTGGTTACAGCCTTATACGCTGGCGAATACTGGATGTGTTTGATTGGGGCTGCGGGGCACTTGTGCATACCTGCACGCCCTTAATACAGTTCAAGTATGAAGTTCTTTGTAACCGCGCTCTATCCTTTTGCAACTAACCCATGCAAGCAGCCTGCCACATTGAAACACATGGGCCCACAGACGCAACGCTCATGACTCAAACTGTGCACCGCCAGCCTGAACATCACGCCACGCACGCAACTCATGTGCCAGCAGCGATTCGTCCGCCGCCACCACTGCTGCCGCGACCTGTGCCCCCAGCCATGCATGGTAGACGAGGCCTCGTGCGCCCAGCCCTGCAAGCACCCACAGCGCAGGTTGTCTGCACCTGCTCACTGCACTCTGGCCCTGGGTGTCTCCAACCTCATCAAGGCCTGCTGAGGGCGGCGCCATCTTCGCACCAGTGTGCAGGCACGTGGAGGGGGAGGCCGGCTCGTCGTCGGAACTGCTGGCAGAGGACTCGACTCCAAAGTCGATGCGCCCAGCCATAGGGATAGAGCCGGAGGGCGTTCGGGGCGGCAACCCACGCATACCAGACCTGGACCCAGGATGTTGCGCATAAGGGCAGGTACGGTAAAGTACACTTTGGCAGGTTATGAAAGTATCTGAAATGTGAAAGCAGACGTGGAAGTATGACATTTGGTGTTGCCGGTCGCTCACTTTCCTGGGGCTGTGGCCGCCCCAAGGGTCCTAGGCAGTACACGGCATGATGCCATGGTGAAGCAGCGGTGGTTTTTGTCAGCCCACAGGCCGGCAAATTCACCAACAATGATCAGGCGCAGGGTTTGCCGTGCCCACAGCGCGCAGCTTGACCCACCTGATCTCAGCGGTGCGCCAGCCACGAATGGGCGGCCACACTTGCGCTGCACCCTGTAGTAGCTCCTCCTGGGCCGCCTGCACGTCTGCATCCAGGTGCAGGATTCTGCAGCCCTCACTGTCATCCTCGCGGCCCCTGCCGCAAGCACTTGTGGCAACGCTCCCTGACGTGGCACCTGCACTTGTGCCCGTGCTTCCATCTGCTGCCTGATTTGCCTGCTCTGCCAGCTGGGCGCGCATCACGATGTGTGCATGTGGCTGGCACATGGCCAGCGCTGCCTCGGGGCTCCAGCCAAAGGATTTGGTGGCCCCCACCACAATGGAGTCCCTGCCATGGCTAGCCAGGTAGGTGGAGCCAAGAATGGATGGGGCGGCAGGGGGCAGGGGAGGGGCATCACCTGGCACCATGATGAGGGTGTAGCCCTGTGCATGGCACAGATTCAGGGAGAGAGGAGCTGATCATTTACAGGGACGAGGACCTGAGCATCAGTGGTTTTGCTATGGACCATGATTGCTGGATAAGGCGGTTCCCAAGGTGGGTTCGAGCTGCCATGCCCAGCAGGGTAGAGCTGCCATGCCAAACGCTGTGCATGGGGCACAAGGGTCAAGCACATGCAAGAGCAGTGTCTGTAGCACAGCGTTGCAGACCAAAGGGCACATGCGGATGTGTGGCAACCATTCCACAAGCCTGGCAGATCTGCATGCGTACCTGGCAGATCTGCATGGGAAGTACACCAGCCAACTCCCGGATGGTCCCCACAGCCGCCCCAGCAGCCACCACTACGGCGTCGAATGGCCCGTGTGTACTGCCATTCAGTGCAGCCACGGACCGTACCTCGCGCCTGTGTCAGCAGCATCACACATGAGCGAATCAAAGCAGCTTGAACGTCGTTCAAGGCCAAGCCAGCGGCTGCGGCAAATCACGAAGGACAGCAGCCTGCAACAGCTCACAATATGCAGACATGTGCGCAGGCCATCCATGAAATGCTGAATATTCCAGCAGCTAACCTGTGGAACACTGTGCGACTGCCATCTTCACATCTAGCTGCCAAATTCTGGCATGCACGCCACAGAGCCTCACAGTAGGTGTTCACGTGTAATGTGACACCACTGGGCACATGTAGCCCAGCCACAGGTGCTGTAGCAGGAGGTGGCACAGCTGCTGCCTGGCCTTTTGAGCTACTGGCCTCCTGTACCCCATGTGAGCCATGTTCTGAGGCAGAGGGCTCCATCACAGCGCCTGCTGTTTGCAGGTCGCCGGCTGCGCTTTTCTGCTGCCGCCGCTGCCGCCGGTTCAGTGCCTTGGGTTCGCCCGGTTTGCCAGGTGCTTGCAGTGTTGCCTTTGAGGATGGCAAAGGAGCGGGACTGGCCAGAGATGCTTCGTATCCAGGACTCAAGATGCCAGGAACCTTTGCTTGCAGCTGCTCCAAAGTCAGGCCCTCTGCCTGGCAGGTGCTGGATGCACTCTGGGAGGTGATGCTCGCAGCCGCCTTAGCAAACTGAGCCGCCTGATGCGCCGTCACCGCCGGCCGCACCATGCCATGCCGCCACACAATGGTGCGTGGATGTGAGCATGGACCAGGTGCTGATAAGGGGGTGCTGGATGGGTGAGCAGGGTTTAGGTTGTTTGAGTCTGCGACGGCCTCCACCTCCTGAAGCAGTTCTAGCGCACAGCCCATGGCCTCCTCCCCACGCCACAGCGGCTGTGTGCAGCATTGCGAAGCGCAGCACCCGGCAGGGCTCCCATTAGAATGATGTCACTTTGTATTGAACAAAAAAAACACCTTTAGCATGGAGCAGCCCTGGACTGATGTGCGCGCCCAGGCATCTTCAGCACGTCTCGTGCGTGAGGTTGTGCATAGGCAGCTCCACGCACTCTTTACTTCAATCATTTGCATGCACACAGTCCCACCTTGCCCTTCGGAGAGATTGGATGCAGCAGGCCCGCTGCAGCCCCTGTTCCACCGGCAGCAATACCAACGGCGTCATACAGGTGAAGCTCCACTGGCTGCCCACGCTTTCTCCTCTCCTTCTGCTCACACATCATGCCAGGACGCCAGAAAACCATGCATACCAAACACCCGTCAGCATTCCTGCCCTCTCACCCAGCAAACAGGCTACTACAGTGATGGTTTGAAGCGATGCTGGTGCTGGCCATCTGCATTCAAGCTGCAGCTGATGCATGCATGGGCATGGCCACCGTGCATGGCCACGAATGCATACATGCATGATGCGCACCACCAGATGGTAGGCAGTTGCCAGGCCGGCAATGCCTGCCCCAACCACAGCGTACTTGACTGGCTGCTGCATGGATACACGAGCATGATCAGTCTGTGCAGCACTACATGCCAACAACATCTGACGCTTTCTGTCACTGATATATGTTGAGGGCACAGCTGTGTATCGGACGCTTGCAGATTTGAAGCATGGCTGCATCGGCTGCATTACATCGTGAACACCCATGGCACACGAAGCCAGTGTCGAAACACCCGAAAGATTAATGTTGCATGTTTTGCAGCATCGCTGCAGTTCTTGTGAGCAACTGTCGGAAGTACACCGGTGTCAGCAGTACACTGAGCCCCTCAGCTACCCTTGTAAGCCCCTGCGACGTTGCATGGAATTGCGTGAAGTGTGGGCGTGGTGTGCATTCTTGTGCTGTGTACAGTTCAATCGGCCAGCAGCGTTGATGTGCTGCATCCATCCACATGGAACAAGCTGTGGCCGCTGCCCGCATGCCGAAGTATCCAGCGCCTTACATTGTCTGCCACGTGCAGCAGTTCATAACATCCAATTGACTGTACACATCCTCATCATGAACCTACCACTATCCTGCGGCAACCTTGTGCATCCTGCTTGCAAAGACCCGCACAGAGGCTCAGACAAGAGCACATCAAGACATCGCAGGCTCCACAGGCAGGCTGCACACTGGCACAGGACCAGGTGAGCTAAGCCTGAAATGCATGCCGCCCAGCCTGGCTTGTAGACGTATAGGTGAGCCAACTTGGCAGCAACGCAGAGTGTACCTCTCACCCCACTTGCTCTGATGCTCCAGTGTTTGGCATGCCTGGGCAACCAGGACTTGGAACTTAAAGCAAACGCGGATCATAGCTTCAAGTGGGCTGCACCAACAGCAGGTGCTGTCGTAACAGCTGCATTAGCTGCATCAACTGCTCCAGCGCAGGGTTGCAGCAGATGCACAATGGGATGGGTTGGTGCCTGAAGATGAGGCACACAGAAGACGCAGAAGGCAGTGGCAGGAGTATCCATGCCGTGATGGTGGTGGTGGTGGCGGCGCCCGTGGTTGGGGTGGGGACCATGGCATGCGAATGGTGATGGAGGCGGAGGTCCGGCAGGACACCATTATGGCTGGACAGCAGGCCCTTTGCTGAAAGGCAGTGTGAGGTGCTGCGGCCCGTTGTACAGAGCCTACCGTAGTGCTTCCGTGTGCTGCGTTGTGGTGAACAGCTGGTGGTGAGCTGGTTGCCTTGATCTGTTGCACACAGCTCAGCCGCCTTTGCCACCCAGCAGGGGTGCCACTCCATGTGGCAAGGGCAGGCAGAGCTCTTTGGGGATGTGAGGGGTGGCCTCATCCCATGGCCCTGTGATCCGCGCCTTGTACTTCCGGATGCGCAGCAGCCAGGCTGGGCATATGAAGCACACAAAGGCCAGGAGGGCCAGGAAGCCCAGGGGCAGTAGTGGGGAACGCACCCCCGGTAGGGATGCAAGTGATGCAGCTGCAGCCGCTGATGTGAGGGCTGTGAAGGCGAGGTGGGCGGCGATGGATGCAGCACGCACGTAGCGCCGCACAAAGGGGTACAGGAGGAAAAGTTCCAGCGAGAAAAGAACCTGGGCAAACTGGATGGGGGATACAAGGGAAACGAGCACGGGTGGTCAGGGTGAGGAAAAGAGTGGGTAAGGGTCATGGCTCAGGGTGAAAAAGAAGAGTGGATCATATGACAGTGAGGGCTTGCCTACATGCTGTGATGCGCTAGCATTCCTTAGATGCTTAATGATTGGCTCACAGCGAGCACAACAAACAGATATGTATATGGTTTGTGGCATGTGCCGCACAGCTTTGGGAACGACTAGGCATGCACCCAGCACCCGCCTGCTTGATGATCGCAGGACATGCAGGGGCTAGCAGTCCTGTGCTGCCAGCTGCGCGTCCAACTGCATTCGCCCCCTTGCACGACCGCAAGCATGCAGGCTCCCGCTTGTTATGCATGATGTTGTGTGATAATACGGAGAGATGCCAAACTAAGAAGCATAAAGGAAAAAAGGAAGGTCACAAGTGGCACGCACCACGTGCAACTCCGAGGGCATCGTACTGGACACGGTAATAGCCGCAAACACAGCGGCACTCAGAGACAGCGCGCCAGACAACCGATCGCTCACACTGTTGACGAAGCTGCACGATGTGAGAGCAGCCATCAGGAAGCGGGTCGGTTGATGTGTTAGACATACATCAGCAGGTACCGTGGGGCACAGGCAGGGTGTGAGGCTTTGCACTGGATAAGGGCGCAGCAGCGTGAGGCACTGGTCATACAGCTGGGCAGTACACTTGCACTCCACTGCAGCTGTACACACTGGCAGGACGGCAAGCCTGCAGCAAGGTTAGCATTGTGAGAAGTAAACCTGACCCCAGCAACAGGGGCATGCTTACTTGTAGTCATGCAGCGCGAGGTGTGCCAGCCCAAGAGCAACGCCAATGGCCACCACACTGTCATGTGCCACTGTAGCTGCCAGTGTGCGCAGGAGCGGGCACAGGCAATAGACGCCGCCAACAAGCAGCACGCCTTGCCGGAGCCCTCGCATTAGGGAGCCCCCGAGCACATGGCCCCCAAGCATGGCACACAGACTATACCCTGCAGGAAGGCAGCAGGAGCTTGATCATTCTTCCAGCACCACTTGAGGCTGCCCCGAGCAGCTCATGCAAGCAGTATGCTCACCGCCTGGTAATGCGACTGCCTGGTGCATTTGTACACATTCTGCAGGCAAGCATCATGCCAACAGGCCATCGCACACGCAGTCACGCAGGTGACGACCTTAGACGTACACACCACATGTATTCACACACCAAGGCACAGCAGCAGAGCGTCAGCAGCTAGCAGCGTGCTGGCCTGAAGGGAGCCTGAACGCAGGTGCAGCGGCACAGCAGCGCATGCCACAACAACACACAGCTGCTGCGCCACTGATGCTGCATCAACCACAGCCGCCCAGTAGCTGCGCTGGGGTGGGTCCGCATTCACCACCTGTGTTTGTCCGTTCATTCAATGCAGGCATGCAGGCATCATGAGTACTGCTTGCATGCAGCATCACGGTCAGCAGCATGTGAAGAGCTCTTGACATGCTAGCCACAGCGCACGCACCAAACCCTTCAGAAACGTTTCATCTGTATGGTTGTCTGGGAAGGGCTGGCGCTGCCACAGCTTCTTTTCCCACACCACTGAATCCTTGTTGTATCGACCCGCCATACCAGGATCGTCCCCAAAGCGCCAGCTAATATTAAACCTTCCTTATCGTCCTTGGCAAATATGCAAGAACTCGTTGACGATCTGATCCTAGGGTTAGGGTTTGGGGGTTCGGGCAGAGATCGAGCGATGAGGTAGCGATGAGATGCAACTGTCACAGTGCATCGCTTAAGGTGCCGGGCACCTGCCGCTGGACCCAATTCTACAGCTAGCGGCCGATGCGAATGGTTAATGGATGAATAATGCAATCAAAAGACCAACGCGTCGGCGTCGCTCATGACCCTATCGAGTTCAACTGCAACGATAGCGCAGTGTTTGGGTCAGGTGTTTGGTTAAAAAATAAGGCATCTGTTCCACAAGGCAGGCAACATGCGAAGGCAGGTTCACGAGCTTGGGCATGCAAACTCCACACTGCGCGTGCATTCCTGGCATGGCTAGGCATGCTGGGCCCTTCATATCCTACACGGCTACAGCTGGTGTCTGTTTGGGTGTTGGCGCAGCCAACATTGGGGCGAGCCACATGACGCGCTGCATCCTCACTCACAGCTCGGACATTGCTGGGGCTCATAGGCAGGCTCATAGGCTGAATGTTTTGTATGGTGGGGGCCGGCGCCCCCGCAAACAGCCCCCGCCCAGTGTATCAACAGGCATTACCCAGATCACAGCATGCTGAGTTGTATGGGATTGTGTACATGTATGTGGGTTATGGCTTGATATTTCGTATGGTGGGGGCGGCGCCCCCCGCAAATGCCCCCGCTCCCGCTCAATAGTTTTACAGGCATTCAAGTTTACAACCACATACATGCCTCACGTGCCTGTCTGCATGTCGACAAGATGTGGCATGGATGCACTTTCTGCTGCTGACATGCACAGAGGCATGCAGGCGGAGTGCACATACTGTGGGTCACGGCGTGTTCTGCAGCAGTTCGCAGCACCCCCATCGAGGAATGGCGTGTGCATGGGAGCACCAGCCCCCATGCACATAACAGGATTCCCTCCGTGGGGCTGCTTGTTGGCTTTTATGAGCTTTAGAATAGTTGCACGTGCCATTCAGGTCTACTATGAGTATGCGTGAAGCCATGTAATGATGTGCAGCAGCCAGGCACCACAGTAGCCATGGCACTTCCCAGCTACACTTCGGGTGCCCCGAGGAAGTCGCATCAAAACACATTCTGCACCTCCCCCTAATCCCAAACCAACACAACAACCTCTGGACAAGGCACTACAATAGGCACTACAACAGGCATTGTTTCAAGGTCAGGGGCGTTGCTGAGCCCATCAAAAATGACAGACGCGGCAGCTCTTAAAGACGAGGGTAATAAGCTCTTCCAGAGCGGAGACTTCCTCAAGTCTGCGGCTGTGTACACGCAGGCCATTAAAGCAGATCCAGAAAATGCAGTGCTATACAGGTGCGAGTAGCTTCGACAGAACAAGCCGCGCCCCATCTACGAACACGGTCGCGCAGTCGCTGATACTGACTTAGGCTGTGCCTGCATTCCCTGAGTTATGCAGCAACCGTAGCGCGGCGTTATTAAAGCTGAAGAAGGTCACCAAGGCGCTAGAGGACGCAGAGAAGGTTGCACCTTCAAAGATGCAAGCTAGTGGTGCTGATAAAGCCTGCGCAGCGACAAGAAGATTGCGTGTTTTAGCTGATGGCGTGATCTAGGGCGATCTGGGTAGACCTGACATGGAATCATGCGTGCGCAAAACCAATGCAACGCATGCAGAACCTACCTTGCCTTGATGGCTGCGTCAATACACAGGTCATCCAGCTCAGACCAGACTGGGAGAAGGGTTACTTCAGGAAGGGCGCCGTGCTGGAGGACCAAGAGAAGCATGCTGAGGTGCGTGATTGGAGCGCATTGTAGTCATGTTCCCATGCACGCCTTGATCAGCTGATTTGCAGCAGGGCGCATGGATACATTTGGGAGCTGTGCATTGGGTACAGTATGTTATGAGTTGCATGCGCGCACAGTACACAAGTGTGCACACCTGCCGCCGGGCACAACGTATGTGCGGGCCTGAGAGCACATCCCTTACAAGCCAGCGTGCTGACTCTGGCATGATCATGCTCATGCCTGCAGGCCCTAGAAGTATACGAGCACGCAGCCTCATTGGTGCCTGACAGCAAAGAGCTGCAAGTCAAAATCAGGACGCTGAAGAAGCTGATCAAGCAGAAGGATGGGTCATCAAGTCAGAAGGAGAACAAGGCAGGGTGACATGGCTGCAGGCCGATGTTATGCAGCAGATGCCATGAACTGGGGTCGGACGAGGAGGGCGGGGAGGGAGGGGGGGTGAAGCGGGTGCACGGTAGCATTGGTTTTGTGGCATGCAGTGAGTTATGGAACGGTGTAGTGGTCTGTTTGTTTCTCTGCTTTCAGCGGGCCGTACTTGATGCAATGGATATGGTCATTTTGTGTGTGCTACGTGTTGCTCAGGGTCGGGCCCCATACACACTCCTGCCATGTGGCATGGTTTGCGCTGCTGGGTGTTAGCTCTTCGGATGTTAGCCCTCATAGCAGGATGTATGGCTGCCTGACAGGCCATCTGGGCATATGATGGCCGCAGGAGGAGGTGGAGAAGATTGTGGCCAGGAAGCAGGAGGCCAAGGCACAGCAGCAGCAGGACGAGGTGGTGTACGAGGACATGGGTTCAGAAGAGGTCGCAGCCTTGTAAGTTTCATATGATACACAAGGCTCGTTGTTCTGTTACTGTTACTGTCAGGTTACATGGCCTTCGACCCGCGATGGGCCGCTCGCCGTCTCCCTTTAGATGACAACAGCATTGATCTCATCTTGTTTATCTTGCCAATCAGAATCATACAGGTCCATGCAGTCG
>BDCZ01000001.1:42639-97934 GCA_001662365.1 Chlamydomonas applanata | reverse complement strand
TTCCTGCCGTGTTCAAAACATCCCTGTACTCGTCCCTGATTACCTCCACCGCGTGCCAAGAGCATTCTAGTAGTGCATGCTGCTCGTCCTGAACTGCACCTGTATCACATTTATCACACACTCTGTCCTGCCATCTCAACCCCTCGTAACGCCCAGTCTCAACCCTCAGGCAGTGACAAGACAATCGAAATCTAGTCATTCGTTTCCAGACGCCCTGCGGAACATCTAAGCTAAGGTATTTGGGTACCTTAGGTGCACCCTTCAGATCCCATGCACCCGCCATCCAGCTGTCATAAGTGACAGCCGGTCTTGCCTGCACAGCCGTCATTCTTGGCTCATGTCTTCGTGCCTCAGTCCAGCCCTCATTGATGTGCTCGTGAAGCGCTGCTACAAGCACTGTAAGATTGATAGGTTGTTTGTTTTGTAAGCATGTGGCAAACTGTTGCCCGCCACGCAACCGATTCAAAGCGTCCAGCATATCACGCGACCAACATTCTGCTCCTGCTGTCCTAGCCAGCTCCAAATCCCCTTTGACCACATCTCTCAGGACGTCACACGACTGGTCACTGAAGCACAATTTTTGCATAGAGTTCCAGAACCTTACTGCACTCCGAAACCAATAGAAAAACATGGGTAGCTGCCCTGTTTCTCTCAACACACACGAGGTTTTCGTGGACCGTTTAACTCCCCGAAGTTGTTTTAGAAAACCCAGATGCCTTCTAGCCACCACTGAACTTGAGGCCCGCTGCATCTCAAGAAAGCCTGTGCTCCACATCTGACTGCCATACATGCCAGCAGACAAAGCAAACGATCTAAATAACCAAAGGCTCGTTGTTCAGGCCACCGTACTGACCAGGAATCCAGGATTCATGCAAGTTTGTGAAGCCGGCTTGCTGTCAAGTGCTGTGCACTACTGTTCCTTCTTCTTTCCTGGCTTGCCTGCACGTGTGCGCTGGTGCAGTGGCATCAGCTTGGCAGCAGCATGCCGGTCTCCAGGCCAGCAGCTTATAGTCAAGAGTGGTTCAGGGGACAAGGGCACAGCCCAAACTGTTGACTGTTGGCATGTTGCACTGCATTTGGATGTACTTCTGCTGCAGTACGGAGGAGTACCTGGGTGTACTGGCCGAGGAGATACGTGAGCATGGTACTGACTTCATCCCCATGGTTCACCTGCTGCCAGGCCCAGGGGTGAGGCTGCCAAAGATGCTGCACGCAGCACGCTGGTTTGGACAGCCATTGATGCACGGACGCCGCTTGCAGCAGCCCAGCTCCTCGACACCACGCTAATTGCATCAGGGTGTGACGACTGTGATCCATCGGTGCTGCAGCTGGCTGGAGGGGGTGCCGACCACTGCACACCGCCATGATCAGCATGGTATCTGTGCATGGAGCCGCCAACAACCCGTCATGCGCTCATGCGCCCGAGCACCTGCACGTCGTGCCGTGGCATGCAGGGCGCTGGTGCGTCCGAGCAGGACCTGCACATTCGCGGAGCGGGCGCGTTTGAGAGCCCCCAGACGCTGGAGGGCTTTGTGGGGTTTGTGCGTGACAAGGCGCAGGCCACAGACGCGCAGGCGGTGCTGACAATCGCCCCCAAGGAGGCTATCGGGTTCCCACGAGTGAGTGTAGTCCCCTCCGAGTGGGTGTGGTCCCTGTGTAGTCCGGCGGGCTGGAGTGTTGTGATCTCGTTGTGCCTTGGGGTGTGCTTGTGGCTCACTGTTGTTCAGAGGAGCAGCTGAAGCATCGCTGATGCCGTCTGCGGCGGCATTTCTGGTGACATGCCAATGGGCTTTCAGTGTGGGGACACGCTGTGCCGCTCATCACCAACAGGCGCTGTGTACTGCACTGTGCATGCCGGTCTGTAGGTGTGGCAGAAGCCCAAGTGGCCGTGCGGTGGCGCGGACGGTGTGTTTGCGCAGCTCGAGTCGCGGCAGGTCAAGCGCTGCTGGTTTGTGCCTGTGGAAGGCAAGAGCCTGGGCACCCCTGTGAGCATCAGTGCAGAGGACTTTGGACCAATGGCCCGCTGCCTGCGGTGATCACCAGGTTCCTGATATTACTGGCACAGGCAGGTTGCACAGGCTGGACTAGCTCACGTCCAGGCTGGAGCTATGCAGTAACAGGCATCACCGTGTATCCATGACCGCGATTCATTGTGGCATGCCCCAGCAGAGGCTAGTACAACAGCATGTTCTAAAAGCACAGGCTCGCTGCCAGCTGTTTGGATGCAGCCAGGTGCAGTGTGGCTGCTGCTAGCTCAGGCACTGTGTGGAACAGACCAGAAATAGCAGTGCAAGCTAGTCACAGCTGGCAAGGTTGCTTACAGCCTGATGCCTCAGCTGCCCGAGCATTTATAAAGTATGCTACATAGTAGAGGAGTCTGGGTCAATGTTCCAACTCTTGATCCCAACATACATCCAGTCAGTCCAGTAATTCACAGGTTCCCGCTCAACCCCCCCCAGTCCATGACACCTGCATGCAGCTCCAGTATGCCGCCATCGGCATATCTGCACGGCTCACCCCAACCCACAAAGGCGTGTGCTGACATTTGGACGTGGCTGGCGCGCCCAGTCAAGCGCTTGCTCAGTGCACCCAGCGCGCAGCCAGAACGCAGCACATGCTTAAAACGCAGCGTGAGTCCCAAGCGCTCATGATCGTGCTCAGTGCCTGCTCAAAACGCGAGCGGCGAGCGGCGGGCGATGAGGAAGTCATCCAGCTGGCGGTAAAAGTCGAGGACCGCTGTGGAGTCCATGTGCCGCTTCTCCCGCGTCAGCCCCAGCCGCTTGACGTTCCAATCTCCCACCAGCTCCGGCACCTTTTCATCCGTGTAGTGCACATACACACCCATGACGTTGGAGAAGGTCTCCACGAGGTCGCCCTCCTTGGCGCCCTGTGCCGGCATGTGTGAATGTGAACGCACCTGGAGTTATGTTTCTGCGGTTTCCTGATCCCATGGATGCTGTTCAACATTCACTGAGGCATGTGCATGCAAGCGAGCACATGTGCGAGATGTTTTGAGCTGTGTGCCTGCACATGGCGCATGGCGATGCCTGCCTGCCTGAGACAGAGCAGACACTGGTATGAATTAACTGACACGCATACCCAGCAGTAGGCATGCCACGCACCTTGAAGGGCCAGTCCTTGAACTGCCACTTGGCGCCCTGCACGACGACGCAAACCACACGGTCCCAGTCCGGGTGCTTCTCGGGTGGTGCCTTGTCAATGATCTGGTACAGCACCGGCTTCTGGCGCAGCTGCATCAGTGTAAGAAAGCAGGACAACAAAACACTAACACAGAATGGGCACGTCAAGTACGTGGAACAATAAGACAGTACGCCCTCAACTTGAGCCACGAGCAAGCTCAAGTCGGCTACAAGTCATACACAGATGCCACTGTTGGTTGGGACCCACAGCTGCGATTGGCTTCCAGATGCCTCTATTGCACATCATAACAACCATGTAGCCACCAGCCCTTGCAGCAGCACAAGAGCACAGCATACCTGCCACCATGGCAGTGGGAGTGTGGTGAAAGTGCAGGAGTACAACTCACAGTGCACGAATGTTGCTAATCCTGTCTCGCGGCAGGCATCTATGCACCATGATGGGCGTACGATGTAACCAACACGCACACACACATGCTGATGGTGAACAGTGCGTGTGCAAGTGTCCCACCTGTGTGCGGTTGTAGGTGATGGACGCCTGCTTGGTGATGCCACGTGCCTGTGCGGCCGCACTCGTCTCAAACCGCCCCTCCTCCAGGAACATCTTGGCATTGAACATCGTGATCATCGCTGTCATGCCTGCGGTGCATTTGCACATGTGTGCCGTCTGCCGTGGCATGTGGTGTGTTTGCACATGCGTTGCGTGGCATGTCGATGTGGCGTGTTGGCACATGCGTGCTGTCTTCCGTGGCGTGTCGTGTGTGGGCACATTATGTGTTCCATGGTGTGTGGTGATGGGCATCGGCAGGCGGGTGATCCAGCAGGTCACCCAGTGTCTCGCACAGCACAACAGGATGGCTGTGCACAGACATGGCTGCTGCCACCCCTGTGCTGGAAAGAGCTGATGCGCAGCTGCAGCAAGCTGAAACCACAAGGCTTGGATCAACACAGTCATCAACTGTCCAGCAGCTGCATGTTGAGCCACGCACCGCTTGGGACGACAACAATAGGCATGCCCCCCTTGGCCTTCTCGGCCAAGCCGGCTGATGGCTTGGCTCCTGCAGCTGCCTTGCTTTTATCTGTCCCTGATGCGTGCCTGTGCTCCTTGTGTTGGGAGGATGACCCTGGCTTGTGGCTGTGGTGGGATGAGGAGGAGGGGCGCTGGCTGCTGGGTTGGGCCGAAGGCTTTGGAGCAGACTGGGATGATGGAAGTGGTGGGGGTGGGGGTGGGGGAGGCGGCGCGCCAGCTCCCTGCAACGCCCCCGCTGGACCGTACATGCTGATGACTTGCCCAATAGCTGCTGCTCCCTCACCACCCATGGCCTTGAGCTGATCGGCTGTGGTGTCACGTTCGAAGCGGCCGGACGGCTTGGCTGTGACGGGACCTGGCCGCGCCTTTTCTGCCTTTGCCTGCTTCTCTGCTTGCCGCTGTGCTGCTGCTGCTGCCGCGGCGGCCTGGTGCTGTTGCTGCTTGATCAGGGCCGACACCTGATGCGCTGCAGTGTTCGCGATCTCCAGCACGCGGGCAAAGTTTTTGCTGGGAGCAACCTGCAGGGCGGTGAAACAGCGGCACCAAGAGACTGTGCTGTGGCTACCCACCAGACCCTTTACCCACACCTATTACTGCATGAGTGACGGCCTCAGGTGAACCCTGAACATACAGCATGATCAATTACACCCCCCGTTGCCTTACCAACATCGTGTTGCGGTCTCGTAGCTGCAGCTCATACCGACTGAAGATGCCTGATATACTTGCATCTGCTGACTCTGCACAAGGAGACAAGCACACACGGCCGTTGTCCACACAGGCATGTCGTGCATAATGTGCCAATAACAAGAGCGTGCTGCACCCCCATTCAACTAACATGCACAATGGAACAGGTCTGTCGTGTGTGCATGGCACAGTGTGCTGCATGGTTACCCATGCGGTGCCCATGCACTGCCAGATCATGGGTTGCCATTACCTTCGATCCTGGCCCTTTTCGCTGCGGGCTGTGCATCTGCGTGCACCTGCTCTGCTAGCGGGATTGTGGGAACCTCCACAGCCTCAAGCTGCAGGTCGGTCTTGCCATCAAGGAAATCGAGCAATTTCTACAGATAGCAGGTTGTCCCCATGTCAGCATTGCAGCTTGTAAGATATGTCGACCGATCGCAGTCAAGTATAGCAAGAACCCCACCTTTCTCTCGGCGAAGTTTAAGCTTGCAAGCTTAGCTGCTTGTGCTGCCTTCAGGTACTCGGGCTGTGTTAATGTGCGCTTCTGGAGCGCGAACAGCACAGCCTCAATTGTGAAATAGTCCCTCGAGCCCTTGAAGGCTGTGAATGCTGACTTGGGAAAAACATACTGTCCCGCAAAATTGATCTGCTCGCCACTGACAATTACATCGTCAACCCGCTGGTTACGATTGAACTCGCGCAAAAGGGTCAGTGGATCCATCCTGCAACGTCACGATCCCAAAGGATGGAGGAGGAACACCTGATGCTGTCCACATGGCATCCAACACAACTGTGACAGCTCACGCAACATCACGGCTACTCGTCAAACCACCGCTTGATGCTGCCTCCTCCCGACAGGTCTAGTTTCACCACCGGCGCAGCCGCCTTTGCCCCGCCCTGCTTGCCACCCTTGCCCTGGGCACCCTTGCCCCAAGCCGCACTGCCGGCCTTGATGCCACGCTGCGCGCCCTTGGCCTCGGTACGTGGCTGCGGCTTAGCACCGCCACGGCTCGGCTGCGAGCTACCAGCAGGCGCTGGCTTGATGCCGGACAGCTTGCGCACGTACTGCTCCGCCAGCCGGTCTGTCCGGTCCACCTTGTCTGATTCACTCACGCGCCGCCGCCGTTTGGCCCCTGAGCCTGTGTTGCACGTGTTCACAACACAAGTGCATGTGTGAGCCTGAGCACCAGCAGCACGGTGGCGGCTACAGCGGCAGTGGCGGAGTCACAATCTGGCAGGAGCGAGCCCAAGCAGTGTTGGAGCTGCAGCAGCTGCACTGGGCACGCACGTGCCTGACTTCACGTGCGCTTATGGTTTGACAAGCCCCAGCTGTGTGTACCACCCGGTGCACTGTATGAGCTCATGGCCTGTGTAGGTGTGCATGGCTGTATGTTTAAGCAGTACAACGCTTCATGCGGTGACGCAAGACATGAACACATGTACGATGTTTCAGCAGATCAACACACACGCCCGCGTACAACCACGCACCATCCATGCCTTGCAGTGCACCCTCCGCCAGGGCATCCAACTCAGCATCAGCTGCACGCTTGCCCCGCCTGGCCGTTGCTTCCTCTTGACCCTCACCCCGCTGCTGCCTGCCCTGCTGCTGCCTGCCCTGCTGCTGCTTGTCTGTGGGCGCACCGTTTGGTCCAGCTCCTGGCTTCCCATTCTGCTTCCCTGACTGAGCCTTCGGCCCCTTGCCCTTCTGCTTGCCTGCACCAGCAGCTGCCGCTGTGCTGGCATCTGGCTTGCTTGCTGCAGGTGCGGTCGCTTCCCCATCGCCGCCTGGCGGCCCTGCTGCCGTTGCGCCTCCTGCCCCACCTGCCGCCGCCGCTGCCCGTCGCTCCTTGCGCCTCTGCATTTTTGCCTTTGCTTTCAACCGGCTCCGCTGCTTTGGAGTCAGCTCAGCCGCTGCTTCCCCATCCTCCCCGCCCTCGCTCCCCGCAGCTTCCCCGCCCTCATCGTTGCGTGCGCGCTTGGCAGCAGGCCCGGCGTTAACACCGCCCTTGCCGGCTGATGCTGCCTTGTTCTGCTCATGCTTCGCCCGGATCGCCTCAAGCTTTTTCAGCACCTGCGCACCACACGGTGGGCACAAGCATGATGGTGGCACACGCCCTGGGCTGGCATGCAATCCGTTCTGCATGAATGCTCAGCCACCGTGCTGAGCTACTGCTGTCTGGGTTTGTGATGCACACCCCAACCCTCCCGCAGGCTGTAGGGAAGGATTCATGACACTGCGGCGGTGCCAGTACAAGAAACCAAAGGCTGCACGAGATGGTGGTCAGGAAAGAGCGCCTGAAACTTGCAAGTATGGGTCAGATGCTCCAAGCTGAAGGAGGAGCTCAGCTGCAACTGTGCATAGCATGATGACCGAGGTGTGCACCGCACCTTGACGTTCTCAATAGCAAACTCCACAATGGGCCGTCGCTCATCATTGAATGCCGTGGGGTTGTTGTTGAGTTGGCGCAGGCATGCGACGGCGTGCGTGTGGTCCCTGCGTGCATACCACATTCCATTGCCAATCATCGCAGTGCTGTCTGGGCGCTGCCTAACAGGGTATTGAACCCACATCTCACAGCTCAGCATGAAAGCCACACCAGATACAATAACATAGATGCAGTTTGCCACCCAAGCTCTTGATATGGTACATGGTCCTGGTCACATACACCTCCAGTCGCCACTCCTGATGCTCCAGCAGCTTTGCATGCGCCATGCAAGCAGCTGTGCAGCGGGCAAGATCTTAATACCCAGTTACCCCTCCCCCCTCACGCCTCCCGCTGCAGCTGGTCTGCTCCAGCCCGCCCACACGCACAAGCACACGCAGTCACGCACCCAAACTCAATGAAGCCCATGCCCTTTGAGCGTGGCTTGCCATCAGGGCCTGGCCGCTCCTCATCCATAAGGATCTTGACCTGGAGGATGACGGTTGAGAACATGCAAGATGCCACATGTTCCTTAGTATGTTAGTATTGCTCCAAACTTCATGCAATCAAATATGCTGATGTATACCTGCATATATACCTGTCTGTATACCTGTACATATGCCGTACCGCACTCATCATACCATATGTGTACAGTATTCATGTGTACTGTACCTGGATCCCATACCAGCCAATGCATCCACAGGTACTCATCAAAATACAAGCCCAAGGCCCAAGCATAGGCCCCCACCTTCTTGATGTCCGGCTTTTCCTTGCTCGCGCGTGCCTTGACGGCCTCCACCGCCAGCCGCCGCAGCTGCGACTCAGTCATGGAGTAAGGGATGTTGCGCACCGACAGACGAGTGGAGGACACCACAAAGTTGGGTGACTTGAGCTTCGTGCGCTTTTCTTCAGCTGCACGCTCACGCTTCTGCCTGCAGGGCGTGGGGCAGTCCCAATCAAAGAAAGGGTGGGCGTGAATGGCAGGTGAGTGGAGGGGGGAGCGCACTGCCTTTGCAGCGACGTGCCGTCTAGCAAATGTGACAGGCGTGTAACCACCCTCCTCCATGGTATAACCGCCACACCTGTCGTGCTCTGACATGTTGAGCCATGCAGGTGAACCACGGGGGATGTCACCCTCCTTGGCCAGGTACAGGTTGCGCTTGTCCTTGCCGTCCTTGCCACCCTGCACCCAGCAGTACAACAAGTGCAGTACGTTCAGCACATTTGAGGAGTACATCTGACCAACATCCGCAGCAGGTCCATCACCTGCGTCGGGACAGCATCCAGCAGCCCGGCCAGCAGTTCATACAGCAGCAGCGCAGCAGCAGCAGCAGTAGCCGCAGCCCAGGGCCAGGGCCAGGGGGCAGGGCCGGCAAAGTGAAGCAAAGATCTATGCAGGCATGCTAGGTTTTCAAGCTCAGGGTTGAGGGTTGAGTCTAGGTCTTGGTTTTGATCTAGGTCTTCAGGGTTCTGATCGGGCACCTTGCTTGCCGCCAGGTTGCGAGCGTCATCCTGAGCCAGTGCAAGGTCAACATCCACCGCGCGGCCGCCCACCACGACACCAGGGCCCTTGCCCTGCCTGCACGAGGCACATTAAAAACCAGCTGGTGGCTACATCATAGAGGACGTGTGATGGGCGGAGATGGGCACAAGACAACGCGAAGCCATGCAGTGAAGCAGTAGAAATGTGTGGTATGGCACCATTGTACACACCTGCCGCGCGCGCACGCGTCCGATGCACGCTTGGCGTGCTCCTCCTGCTGAAACTCGACAAATGCAGTGCCCTTGGGCTTGCCGCTCGCCTTATCCATCACAAGCCTGCCAGGAAGTACAGCGCAGTACAGGGAGTGAGAGAGCAGTACAGCATCATGGTGTACTGCTGCTGCTGCTCTTGTGAATGGAGGACGAGCACATGTGCGCAAATGGCCCTTGATCGTACCCGCGAAGGACCACCTGAGATGCAGCAGTGCGTGCCTCCTGAATGCACGTGTACATACTGCATGGGTGATTGCCAGGTGATCTCTTGTAATGTGAGCATGTTCCAGTGCGGCATTGCCGTGACGCACCGGCACATGCGCACGCGCCCGTATGCCTCCATCTTGGCCTGTAGCGCGATTTGTGTGATGTCCAGCGGCAGGTTGCGCACAAAGACCGTCTTCCTGATGAAATCGTTGTGCGCCCGCTCCTGCGGCTGCTGGGCCGGCTGCTTGCCGCCTCTCAATGTGTCCGCTGCTGGCCCCTCACCGCCATCCTCTGCCCCCTCCTCGCCCTCAAACTCCTCACCCTCCTCCTCCTCGCCCACCTCCTCCTCCTCCTCTTCCGCCTCCTCCTGCTCCTCCTCGTCCTCCCCAGCCTCTTCCTCAGCCCCCTGCCTCTGCGTGCCTTTGGCTGCGGCACCGGCCTTGGGTTTCCCCTTGAACGCCTTGCCCCCTGCCTCCTCACCCTCGTCATCCTCATCATCCAGCATGCCTGCCAGCACACCACGCAGCATGGCCTGCTCCTTCCCCTCCTCCTCCTCCTCCCCCTCCTCGCCCGCGCCGCCCTCCTCCTTCTCCTCCTCCTCACCACCATCCCCCTCATCCTCCTTAGGCCCCTCCTCGCTGGCTAGCCCAGCGCCCTCTTCATCTTCACCATCAGTCCCATCCTCCTCTGCCCCGTCCTCACTGCCTGGCATTGGGCTGGGGCTGCGGCCACGTGTGCTGGCCTCGTACTGGTTCTTTGCCATTGCCCAGTCCACCGCCACGACACGCCCGCAGATCTCCTGCACATGCGTACCAGATCAAAAGCAGTCTCAGGAGTGCATGGTGACTTACAGACAGCGCAGCAGCTGCTGACAACACCGACGTAAGCCACATGGTAGCTTAGTGGCGTGAGACAAAGCCACATGCGCCAACCCCTTTCAGGTCAGTGATGTGTTGCTCTCACGTGCTTCAAGTCCTGATCCCATCACGCAGGTACATTCCTCAGTCTAGTGAGACTCTCCGTTGGCCTGGACTGCGCACCGTGCCATTGACCAGCTCGATCGCCTTGATGGCATGTGATCTCAGCGTGAAAGCAGCAAAGGCGAAGCCCTTGATCCGGCCATCTGGGCCCCGAGGGACTGACAGCTCCCAAACAAAGCCGGCCTTAGACAGGGCGGTGCGCAGATGAGCTTCCGTGGCCTACATCATGACACAGGGACGCAGACTTAGAGGGTGCTTGTTACCATAAGATTTATAACGATGTGAGCATCCGTGAGCATGTCGGCACGTGGCGTGTACGTATGCACACTTGTGAAATCGAAGCAGCGGTGGTTGCACGTCCAGGACCACACGCACACAACCCCATTCCACGCAGTAGGGCCTCCAACACGTC
Source organism: Chlamydomonas applanata (assembly GCA_001662365.1). NCBI lineage: Eukaryota > Viridiplantae > Chlorophyta > Chlorophyceae > Chlamydomonadales > Chlamydomonadaceae > Chlamydomonas > Chlamydomonas applanata. Next base: position 87,285 of record BDCZ01000001.1, on the reverse strand, counting down.
CCCCCCACATCCCCATGACAAGCAGTCAAAGGGCAACATCCTTGGTGGCCAGTGCAGCACAGAAGAACCGCAGAGAAGGTGCCAGCACCCCACCTTGAAGGCCAGGTTGCGAATGATGACGCGCCACTTGCGCACATGTGTGCTCTCACCAGCCACTTGCCGCGCCCAGAGCACGACAGGTGGTGCCTCCGCCATGGGCTCATCGACTGCATCTGCGCCTGCCTCGGCCCCTCCTTTCTTGCCCTTCTTCTTGCCCTTGCCCCCTGCACCTGCCTGAACCGGCCGGATCTTCTGGCCATGCAGCTTGGTGATTGCGGCCAGTGCTTCGGGCACCTGGAGAAGCAAAGAGATCCGAGCGCGGGCATGAGTTGCAGGTTTTGAGTCTGGCCAGTGATTGGCATGCTTTGCCAGTGAGAATATACCACACGCTGCATGCAGGGGCAAGCTGGCAGACATGTTATACAAATAGAGCGGCCTGTAATGCATTGACTGTCCAGCTTGCGCGCAGAACTCAGAACGAAAGGTTCAGAGCATAAAGCTCAAGTTGTTTTCATGCTCAGTGCTGGACAGAGTCTCTGACTGTGCCCCAGGCGCACCGTCTTGTATTGCACCAGCACCACATTGCCGCTGCAGCCATCCGTGCGCAGCTTTGCCTTCTCCACCACTCCTTCTGGTGCTGGGTTGACCACTTGCTCCACGTCCCCAGCTCGCCGAGCCAGAGCGATAGCTTGCTGCGTGGTTTCTGGTGTCAGACCCCCAAGCGCCAGCGTGCGCATATGCGCATGCTTCTGGCCAGCAGGGCCGCCTGCCGCAGCGGGTGCTGCCGGCACACGGGTGGTCTTGGCGGGCTTGTGTGCTGCAGCTGCAGCTGCAGCTGGCTTGGGTTTGGCAGCTGTTGGCTGCTCGTCCTCCTCTTCTGCATCAGCGTCCACCTTTCCACGAGTCTGCTGGCGGCCACGTGCTTGTACTGCTGTTGCGAGGCCTGGCGCTGTGGCAGCACGCTCACCCTCGGGCTTGTCTGACTCCCCGCCCTCCTCCACATCTGGCCGCTTGCGTTTGCGCTCAATCAGCGGGGCGCGCTTGTTAGCCAGCTCCACCTGTATCACAGGTGCACAGGGACAAGGTGATGGATTGCGCGCGCTTGGATGTGCACCGTGCTGGAGGTGCCTCGCTTTTGTGCACCCTGGGAATACCTTGTTACATGGGAACACAGTGTGCCGATGGCCAGGCAACTGTGCGTCGCATGTGACCACTGTTTCCAGAGAGTGTGGGAAGTCAGTGGCATGCTTCCATGCATGCAGGCGCCATGCATGAGCCTCCTGCGTACCTGCAGCTTGCGCCCCGCCAGGGCCTTGCCATTCAGCTCTGCTGCAGCACGATCTGCGTCTTCTTGGAGCGCAAACGTGACGAACCCAAAGCCCTTGTGCTTGGTCGCACCCTTGTCACGGACCAAGAATGCGGACTTAATGGGACCAATATCCGAGAACAGCTCTTCTAGCGGCTTTTCATCTGAGACGTCAAAGCTGATATTGCGAACAAACAGTGTGCGGGGGTCCTTTTTGATGTCCCCCATCTTTGTCAGCGCCCTTGAAAGTCTATGCGTGGGCGACGGCGCTTGACGGCACGTCCCGCCGCATTTTAGGCGGGACAGGCAGTACTGCACCAGTGACCCTGGGGCACCCATCTGTGTTTCAGGCGCTGCAGGCCGTAGATTGCTTGAATCCTAAAATGCATTCGCAACTGGCGCGTGGTCGTGTGGGTGCTCAGGGCGTGGCATTCAAGGCCAGCGGGCGTCGTATGATGGACGTGGTTGCCCAGGCTGCACCCACTACCTCTCACGCTGTCAATGGCGCGCCCGCAGTCGCGTATCACGGCCAAGGACCAGCTCGTGTTGCCACAGTAAAGAGAAAGACCAAGGAGACGTCTGTGGAGGTTACCATCAACCTGGATGGTACTGGGGTCTGCATAGCTGAGACGCCAGTAGGCTTCCTGAATCACATGCTCGACCAGATCTCCTCGCACGGCCTGTTCGACCTCACAGTCAAGGCAGAGGGCGACACCTGGATTGATGACCACCACACCGTGGAGGACATTGCGCTGGCACTGGGTGGTGCCATGTCACAGGTGTGCAGCGCATGGGCACGACATGGGCACTAGCATGCAAGCCCTGCCATGGCATGTGCTCGTGCAGATCACTGCCTGGTCCATGCTCATGGGATGCGCACTGCGCACGTGCTGGCACCTGGTCCGCCCTAACCTTCACCTAAATTGACCTGAATCGGGGCTGTCCGTGCAGGCTCTGGGCGACCGCAAAGGCATCCACCGTTTTGGGGAATTCTCAGCCCCGCTGGACGAGGCGCTCACCCACGTGGTGCGTTGCATGGTGACTCAGTGACACCATGCCACAGGAGCCTTGCAGCTGGTTACTGCCTCAGCTGCGTGCCACCTTGGCCCTTGCCACGTAGCCATGTAGCCACGAGTGGCAGCTGAGCACAGGCATGACACAGCACAGACACAGCACAGACACAGCAAGCACGATTGTTTGCGCATCCCTGCCCCGCGTGCTAACGACCTGTGCCTGCTGTGTATGCCTCATAGTGTGTACTGACAGCCTGGCACGGACCGTCATTCAATCCTGGGTGCTGGATGTTGGTCCCACAGGTGCTGGACCTGTCAGGGCGGCCATATCTGGGTTGGGATGTGACCATCCCCGCGCAACGCATCGGTACATTTGACACTGAGCTGGTTGAGCACTTCTTCCAGGTGGGGGATTGGAAGGCTGAACTGAAAGGCTCGTTCCACCCCAGCAAGCAGTCTGAAGGGCAGGGCAGGGCACTTTTTCAGCGGGCCAATGGCCTGGATGGACATGCATGGCAGCTTTTGGCGGCCATGACACCTGCGTCACTGCGGATCATTGGTTCCCTCAACTAAACCTGAACCCTAATCCCAAGCCTGCATGTTCATCCAGCTCTGCATGTGACTCCTTGTGCTGGCTGTGCCGCAGTCGTTCGTCAACACGAGTGGAACCACGCTGCACATCCGCAAGCTTGCGGGCCGCAACAGCCACCACATTGTGGAAGCCACCTTCAAGGCGTTCGCCCGCGCGCTGCGCCGTGCCGCTGAGTACGATGAGCGGCGACAGGGCATGATTGCGTCGTCCAAGGGCGTGCTCACACAGCAGTAGAGTGAGGCCGGGGGCTGGTCACACGGCAGTACAGTGTCGCTGTGGACCGCTCACGCAGCAATAGAGTGAGGCCGGGGGCTGGTCACACAGCAGTAGAGTGAGCCCGGGGACTGCCCACACAGCAGAACAGTGTTGCTGGAGGCTTCTCACACAGCAGGAGCGTGAGGCTGGGGACCGCCCTTCGGCTGGGCTGTGCAAAGCTGGGCAGGTGTCAGATTTGGGGAAATCGTGGTGTGTGTGTGTGTGTGTGTGTGTGTGTGTGTGTTGGTATGTGTGTTATGTCCATTCACAGGCAGTGAGGGATGAGTCCTGGTGCCGCAGGGATGAGGTACGAGGCTGTTGTACTAACATGCGGTGGGACCATGATGAGATTTGGTGACAAATTAAATGCAATCAATTGGACTGATGCTTTGGTATGTTTGCTGGTATGTGACGACCGGTGCAATGCATCATATGCAAGGTGATCAGCAGTGTTGATACTATGCGGCCCTCCCCGCCCCTATCACATTCCATATGGGCCCAACATTGCCGCAGCTGTCTGTTGCATGCCTTGGCATCCTGTATTTACAGCAGCCACCAATGTCAGGACAGCTCAGCTTTCAGTGGAATGCATTTGAACCTGGCCATGCACTGCGCCAACTGGCTGACCGCCAGCCGGGGCACAGCCAAATGAGAACATCAGAAGATGATGTTTACCTTCTGTGGTTACCTCCTGCACGAGACCCCATATTACAGTGAGCAAATCATATCAGTAAAGTTGACACCGTATGTTCACCAGGCTGTGCCAATGCGTGCCTCCTGCAGGCATGCATGGCACTTAACATTGCAGGCGGGCGCAGATGCAATCAGCTGCGCCTGGCACGCTTCCTGCTTCTCACACAACTGATCAACAAGTGCCGGAGTTCTGGACGAGTAGCACCTCCCATGATGGCAGTGCCTGGCGGCTGTACTGCCCTGTCCGCAGGATCTGGCAGTACAGATTGTACTGCGGGCTGGCGGTTACGGCATCATGCACACGCTGCTGTCGCTGCCACCTCGGATGCTGCAATATCTCACAGATTCTGCAAAACTTGCATGGCACAACTGTGGTGCCTGAAGCTGCGTTGCATCAACTGCCAGCAGCCCACCAACCTCGCGCCCTTCTGAGCACAGTTTGAGGTGCTTGTGGAGGAGCTCAGCGGAGGTTAGTTACGTGCTCTGATTGCCGCTATTTGTGATCTCGTGCTGTGCTGGCCACACAGACCTGCAACTCAGCAGGGCACACTTCTGGCAGCTGCCATATGGCAGCTGGGACTTGCAGCGGGTACACGCGCCGTCCTCATCCACCAGCAAGTGAACTTCGATTGAACTTCGATGGCAACCGGGTCTACCTGGACCTTTCATCTGCCACCGCCCTGCGCACGCTCAAGAGGACGTGTGATTATGCAGGGTATGTTGCCCCAGCTCACCGTGGTCCACTGACTGCATCAGAGTGGTCCTGACTAATGGGATCCGGCGGTTGGTAGGTTGGGACCCTGGCTGGGCAAATCCCTACCATAACCCCAACCATGACCCCAACCTACCATCCATGGGTTTGCAGTGTGGCATTTCCTTCTCTGACTAGTGTTACAATGGCATGATTTGTTACAAACGCCGACATGGTTGGAAAAAACATCAGGAGATCACAACCACCTATCACGGCATTAGTACAGTTAACCGCACAGTATAATCAGTAACAGCAATGAGGGCAGAGACAACCCGTGCACGCACGGGTAGTGCAGGGTGTAAAAAGAAAATGGCGTTTCACAGATGCATCTGCTTGCCGGAGCCCATCAACTAGAAATTCCTACAGGCAATAGAGATCCAGGTGTCTGCACAGTGTGTCTGTCTGTTGAGTCAAGGAAAACATTCATCCAACAAACACCAGCCCATCCACTTTGCACCGCACCACCACAGCCGCACCCCCTACTCACAGGCGCAACACAGCAAGCTAGCTACCAACACACTACCCATGACCACCAGCGACATGCTGCACAGTACAGTCATCAGGAACTCCCAACCAGCTCCAACCAGGCATACAACCATCCCAACCGCACCCTACTGCTTCTGATGTGGTCGAGCATGTTTACAGGCCTGGGCCAGCCTGGCCTGGCCCCAGATACAGGCTGGCAATCTACAGGCCTGGCGCCAGCCTGGCCCTGGATTTGAGCACCTGGTATGCGTATCGCCAAAATGTGTAATCAAGACAGTACTGCTCTCCACCCCTTGCGCATCACAGCCTGGCCTGTTAGGTGCTTTGCTAGGGCAGCTGTGTAGTGATGGCAGTCATTCTTCAGGAGAACCAGCTCGGTGTTCCATGCTGCGTTGAATGTGTGTACCACCTGCTGTAGTGCTTGCAGGTCCTCCCCATGTACTGCCAGTACGTCCGAGTGGTACTGCGTTCTGATTGCGGGCCCATGTATCAAGCGCTGCATGGGTCGTGTCCTCAGGTGCCCTATGTAGCAGCAGCACAGTGCAAGTGCTGGGCACATTACAACTTGCTGCATGCCAGCGTGCATGCTGCCGTGCACAGAAGAGGTGCAAGACAAGCAACACACCCGCAGATAACAATAATAAATAAATAAAGACACGGCCGCAGATACACGGATGGAATGCACATGGCGAGCCACCGCTGGTGCTGCGTGCTGCAATCAACCACGGCTGCCTCACCTTGCACACAGCTGCCCGAGAGCAGCACAGCAGCAGTAGCTGGATGTGTGGGGCGCAGGGGCAAAAAGTCCATGAGGAGGTAGCTGCTGCCCTGTGCAGCAGGACATAAATGAAAGAGGCCCTGAACTTGGGCAAGAACAGCAGTGTGGCTCAGCTTTTCATACCGCCACAAGTCAGATCTGGCGTGGTCTGTCTCATCTGATGTGGTTGCATGCACTGGTTACATGGCGGTAACTTGGTTTGTCCTCGACCATGAACCAACCCATGCTGGGCACACGACAGTCTTCAAGCCACCCACCTCTGCACCAATTTGTTCAACCACCACAAATTCATGCTGTTGCGCAGCCATAGCGATGGGGATAGGCGCCTGTTCAAAGCCAACCATTGGCATGCTGCCTGTAAAACAACGTAACGCAGCCATGGCAATGGCTCTGTGGCGATGGCCAGCTGCATGCATGCTGCTTCCTCGCCCTGGGTTCACAAAGTTCTGCCTTGCGGGCAAGCTGGATAGCGTCCATGCCTGGCTGGTGCTGAGAGATGCTGCAGGCTGGCGAGCAGGCATGTGGCCCCATGTGCACTGTGCACAGCGCGCTTGCATGGCCGTCTATTGCATGCCCTGGTGCTTATGTTGATCACCAGCAGTTTTGTTAATGATCAAGGCCCTTCACAAAATGTACCCTTGTGAATTCAAGAACTGCTACAGCGACAGTACGCGTGCTACAGACAAAGAGGAGGACGTGAGAGGTAGCTGTGTTCCAGTCACGGTTATAACATCACAACTCAGTCGTATCATATTATAATCCAAATCACGCATCTCATACAATATGAAGCATTACTGAGGGTTTCCCTGAGCGGACCCTGCGTAGAAAATATGCTGTGTACTGAGTGATCCAAGCCATGCATCGGGGTTGCTGCCTTCCGCAAACTGCCCCGAACTGTAGCAAACTTAACACGCATCGAACCCATCTGAAGTTCCCACATGATAGCACGTGTTTTTATAAGAATATCTGGACTGCGAAGCCAGGAACCCTGAAACCGCTCGCTTTCACAACCTGGCAGTCTGGCCTCTTTAGAGCATTGCATAGCCCCCAGCGCTGCAATGCAGCTGCCGTAGACAATGATCACGGCAGCACGGAGGATTTCTATGCCCTGCTTGGCATTGTGCGTGTGTACATCTGTTTGCAGCATGGGTGTCCGACGTCCAGTGTGTGTACTGAGGTGCACAGCCAGCTGCCTGCATGTTTCCATGTGTGCGACTCATGGTGATGCGTGCATGCATGGCCACGCGCCATCCCTCGGGCGGCAGTAGCCAGCTCAGCAGCATGCCTCCATACTCATGTGCCTACTGCTTCAGGATCCCGATGCGAGTCCTGCAGACATCAAGGCAGCGTACCGCTCCCTCATGCGGGAGCTGCACCCTGACATGGCACAAGCAGCTTCAGGGGGTAGTGAGGACGCGCTTGCGCAATCCAACACGCTTGCAGCCCTGCTGAACGAAATCTACAAGGTCCGTGGTCTGTGGCCTGGGCTCCCCCAGGGTGGCTTTGCACTGCCTGGTGTGGGGCTGGAGTGCTCCGTCATCCTTGTGTTTGCATTGCTGCAGTCCCGAGTACAAGCACTCATACTGTTGTGTTGACGGGACTGAGAAGTTCTGTTGAGGTTCTGGCCCTATGGCCACCTGCACACCAGGAGCAAGGCGGGTTGGTACTGTACCATCCATGCTAGTCAGCCTTGTTGCATGCCACCATCCCCAGCTCTGGCTGCCAAGATGCCAATGGTGCAGCCCCAACGGTGCTCTGGCTGTCAATACCTGGACTGGGCCACCTTTGCAGTTCGACCCCGTGTCAACCACTGGTTTTTGCCCGCTTGTCCGCAGACACTGACAGACCCCGAGGCGCGCGCAACGTATGATGCGCTCGCTGGGTTTGGAGGGGATGCCAAGGCAGTCAACCCCATGCTTGACACCCGTGAGGAACGTGACCAGGTGTTTGTGGATGAGGTCACGGTGCGTGCAGCAGATCCTTGGCTTGACATCTTGCCGTCACACTTTAGCATGCTGTACAGCTGTAGCCTCTCACTCTGGAATGCTGCATGGACTTTGTTGTTGCATGTTGGCTTGCCATATCCAGCGTGCATACTTATCAGCTGGGACGCTGGTACTGACGCGAGGCGTCAGGTAATGGTGCCAGCACTGCAACTGATCGCCACCAGAACAGGGCGCCAGTGTTGTATGCTGTTTGCCATGTGTACAAACACTCATCTGCGCTGCCTGCACGCTGCTCCCGCTGCAGTGCATTGGGTGCGGCAAGTGCGTGCGGCAGTGCCCGGCATCCTTTGAGATTGAGGCATCAAAATATGGCCGGGCACGTGTCATTAGCCAGACAGCTGACACACCTGACGACATCCAGGTGTGTCCTCTGGGCAAATGCACACTCGTTTTGCTGTCGCCCTGCTTTCGCTGTCTGTCTGTACCACAGCAGCCACCACACTGAGCACAGCACTTACACAGTATCTCTATCAATCAGCGCTATGATGTGAGGCGTGTCAGCCTGCTGCATCAATTGCCAGGCCTGGCCTGGCCTCAGCAGCCTGGGTTCAGCTTCACTGCCTTACAGCCTGCTAGGTGGAGTGCAGCTGACCAGCCTCATCCTTGCTGCGCGATGTGCACATATATTTGCTGCTGCTCAGATCGCTATTGAGGTCTGCCCCGTGAGCTGCATCTACTGGGTGAGGGCGTGCAGGTGTCAGGCACATGCTTGGTTTCTTGCATGTTTTCTACAAACTCATTGGGGCGCTGTGTTGCGAAGTTCTGGCAGTGCATATTCACCAGGCGCTGTTTCTGCTACTGTTTTGAGCAGTACTGCCAGAAGTACCATGTCCTTACAGTTGTTGCTGATCACAATTCCGAGTACTGTCTGCTAGACAAGAAAACCATTGCCCAGGTCATTGCCGTCCACTATAGACAAGTTGTGCTTGTAAATGGCCATACCGTAGTTCTTTGCGGCGGCTGGTGGCTGCAGGTGACTCTGCCGCAGCTATCGCTGCTGGAGGCGGCGCTGGCGGCCATGCCTCGTGTGGAGGTCTTCATCCTGCAGCGCTCGGGGCAGCGCTCCGTGGGAAATGTGTTTGAGGTGCGCGCCTGCAGCTTGGCACATGGCAGTGTGGGACTGCGGGTCTACACCGGTCACACACGGGCTGCATGCGATGCGTTGCCATGCATGTTCCTCCACTATGTGCAGCAAGCAAACCCTACATGATTTGTGGTGCTATGTCGTACAGTATTCAGTCGAAACATTAAACGCCTGCCCTGGATTGGTCGTAGTTTGTATTGGTTGTAAACGCAACAGCCTTTGTCATGACGCGCTCACTGCTCTCATCCCCCATGAAGCAGTGCTTTGACATCCCCATGTAATAATAAATAATAACAGTAACACGACGTTTCACAGATTCATCTGCTTGTAGGAGCCCATCAACCAGAAGTTCCTTACATCCCCTTGCAACCCCCTCAATGCCGGCGCGGACCCCCATGTGCAGGAGGCGTTCAAGGCATATGAGCGGCGGCGCGCAGCACGGCTTGCAGCCAAGGCGAGGGCAGATGACGCAGCAGCCGCCACCAAGTACCCACAAACAGGATTTGGCCAGAAGCTTCGATGGGACTGGTACGCTGCATACGTTGCGCATGTTGACAACTAGTCACATACTGCAGTCATGTGCATACTGCATAGACTGCATACTGGAACGTAGGACTTCACAGAGGGTCCTGCATACCGTAATGTGGCGGCTCACAGATACAACATGCTTGTATGCCGGAGCTGCGCCATACCACCTGGTGTGTGTTGGGTTGCAGCACTGCTTGGTTTGCCGGCTAGCAGTGGTCATACCCAGCACACAACTTGACCTGCCATGGGGTCTTTGTCTCAGGTCTGTGTGGACACAGCGAGAGGCTGCTGCTGGTGCGCGCGAGGCCGAGGCGTCACAGGAAGAGGTGCCACAGGTAGGCGCCCTGTCTGGCACCTGCAGCGGGCCACTGCGCAGCCGCTGTGCGGGTGGTGGCTGGTCCCCGTGCGAGCGTCACTCAGCAACCACCATATCATGCATCGATACATGCTTGATGTAACCTGACCATAACCCTGATCCCTGCAGCTAAGCTTGAATGCAGTCACCTTGCCGCTGCTTACTTCCGCTGCTCTGTGCTTCTGTGGTCTGTTGGGTGCCTTGCAGGCGGATCCCCAGGCACGGCGTATCGCTGGCCTGGCAGCAGCCGCCGCACGTGCGGCTCGGCTGTGGAGGCAGTACGGTGGCAGCCGGGTCCGTAAGCCGCGTGGCGCCCTCACGGAAAGCAGCGGCAGTGCAGGCATAAGTTCAACAGATGAGACTTGAGGCAGGGTGGTGGCCAATGTCCATGCAGGCATCATTTCATCATTATGGCATTCACTAATGCATAATGCGATCGATGCGACATGGAGGTGCGTGAGGTCTCTGTGCTGAAGATTGTCCGTGATGCGGAACTCAAGATCTTAGGTTCAACAGAGCTGCTTCGGCAGTTGCATTTCGTTGGTGGGAAGAAGAGTTGGATGAGGGACAGTTTGTCGGTTGCGTAGCGCTGGAGAGACTAGTTGCAGCACCAACCAGATGCGTGCCGTAGCGGTGAGTTATACTCGGATTACATGTCATGAAATGTTCCAGCGCACGTCGTGACAAAAATGGTTCCACATTGTGTACATCTGAGGCAGCCTCCCTGCTGCCTAGCTTCGATCGCTTCTCTTCTCATACCACTGACAAACCACTGGCCTTGCACCCAGCTGGTCGCTCGATAGTGTCAACCACACCTCACTCCATGCACGCCATACGACGCCTGTGTGTCATACATCGTCCCATTTACACCTGAAGCACATCCACCCGAAACCAAAACTATGACTGCCCCCACTCCACCCCACTGCACCTTTGCTTCTGTTGCGGGCCAGATCCGCTCCCTCCTGCTTTCTCTTCCTCAGGAGAGCCACTCATGTCACATACGGTACATACACGCCTGCCTTACCCTCCCATACACGCCTGCCTTACCCTCCCTAATGGCCTCACACAGAGCCGTGCCGAGAGGTAGAGTGCAAAAGAGTGCACATTACTCACAGCACCGTGCTCAATGCACCAGACCCTGTCCAGGCCCTGCCCTGTGGCAGGTCAAATGTTCCCTTCAGGAACGTCGAGTGTTCGTGGCGGCTTGTACAACCAACACCTACTAAACAAGTCTCTTTGTCCTGTGCTCACCATGCTCCTTCTCACAGCTGATGCAGCCCACAGTACTCTCTTGGCCCAGCACAGGTTGAAGGTGAATGATGCAACATGGAACCTGAAACCTGTACCCTCTTCGCTCCCAGGAGTGTGACAACACAATGCCAGATGCGACCCCCCGGCACGTGCAACAGTACAGCAAGCCTGTAACAGCTAACGTTGGCCTCAGAACACATTCACGACACCCTTGTCCGCTCATGCTTCTCGAGGCTAGCAAGCTGTCAGCACGCCCATGCCCATCCACAGTGTGTGGACAGGTGCAGAGGACCACCTCACAACCGGCTGGGGTGCGTTGGTCACCAGCAAGGCGAGTACTCCAGTACGCGCCAACATCCTTTGGAGCTGATTCCTAATCATGTCCAGGTGCCGAACTCTGTCATGGCGGCTCGATCCCGCAGGTACCCTCATCCCTCCCCCTCCCTCCCCAGGCCCATGGTGTGCATGAGGACGTTACTAAACCCACCCTCCGACTTCTTCAGCACGCGAATTGAAGGCAGCAGCGTGCCAAAATGCAGCAAGAAGGCACTCGTGTTTTGCCACCGGCTGCAGATAAATGTTGTACGAACTGCAGGATGCGTTTGATATCGCACAACGCTGCAAGGTGGCTGGTTTGCCGGCGCAGCAGCGGGAAGGCAAGTCCTACGTACGCGTGTGCACGTGCCCACATGACAGCCCACCTCTCGACCTCTCCACAATGCAGTGGCTCAACCCTATAACTTCAAAGGGCGATACATCACCAGGACTGGCCTGGGATCCCCCTCTCCCTCTCCCTCTCCCTCTCCCTCTCCCACCGTCACCCCACAACACCATCAGACCACGCCGGCAGCTGCCAGCCGCTCATGACGCTGCGCATAAGGCACGCGGCGACAGGGCGGCACGGCACGGCACAGCACAGCACAGCTGGCTGGGTCTGGTGGCCACTGGCTTGGTGAACCAGAGGCCCCCCACCAATGCCCAGGAGCCTCCTCTAGTTCCTGCCAGCACCTGACACCCCTCATTGACAATGCCACATCTGGGCCGCACAACCCTCACGGCAGCCACTCACACCCACAACAGCTCCCACAAGGCACACGTGCGCCGCATCGTGGCCCACGTATTCACAGTGCCAGGTGCCACAACCTGCAAGGGCCCAGAGATGCCACCTCACAATGTGTGCGTCGCCCCCGGACCCCGAACAAACAAAACATCACGTGCAGTCTGAGTGGTCTCCAGAAGCTTACTAACGTGTCCGCGCTCGTGTGTTGCACGGGACCTACATATGTACGATTGGCCAACCACAGCAGGGCACCAGGCAGGCAGGGGCTGTGCTTAATACTCTTGCTGCCTTGGGATGCTGCTGCGCTGCAGGTCCAAGAGACCACGCAGCACAGCTGCACGCTCCCACACATCCAGAGGCCCTCAACAGCAGCAATGGCTGCAGCTTCGGTCATCACAGCCCCCGACTCTGCCCCAAGCCCCTAACAGCCCTTGCTTCCATATGGCGGCCATGCACGTCAGGTGCGAATTCCCTGAACAAGCCACATCTCCTGTCAGGGCCCCCATGTTGTCCCAAGTCATAGATCAACCCCGAGCCTCGCGGTTAATCAAACCTGCTTACCAACAACCAACCAGCCAACCAACCAACCAGCCAGCCACTCCCACCAGCCAAGCAACCAACTAACCAACCAACCAGCCGACCAGCCAACCAACCAACCATACTCCAACAACCGCCCATCCACAGCCCTACCAATACAGCAGGTCCGTGCTGGGCTCTTGCCATGCCGCAGAGGCTCATCCAAAGCACAGCTGCATTCACATGATCCGAGACCTTGCGCCACACATGATATGGCATGCGGTGGTTACGTGATGCCATGGCACTGTGCCTACCTGTGCACAATCCAACACGCCCCCGTCTGCCACCCGCGCGGCATACCTGCCGACACCAGCGGAATACATGCTGGTCGCAGCGGCCCCTCGATTCCTCATCACGACGTCTTCAATCCCCCAGCAGATCCGCTCCATCCACGCCAGCCTGTAGCTGCCCGGGTGCCTGCCGAAGCTGTACGGCCGCATGCGGGCGGGACATGCGTGTTGGGAGGCGGGGTGCAGCGGGCACGGCCCCTGAGAAAGAGTGACCCGCCTTGCGTCCGACCACTGATGCACCCAGGGGGGAGAGTGAGGTTCCCGCCACGGAGGCACGATGTGCGGGTGGGTTGCGTGGCGGCTGTGTGCCACCACCCTGGCTCAGTGCACGCTGAGCCAGGTACGAATGTGCCGGCGAGGCTGCTGCCAACATACGGGCAGCGGCTGTGGGAGACGCGGGCGCTGCGGTGACCGCTGTGGCCTGGCCGACCGGGGTGGTGAAGTGCGGCAGAATTAGGGTGCACGCTGCAGCAGCTGCCGCGTGAGCATGCGTGTACATGGGGGGTGGGCCCGCAGGCACCGGCCGCATGCGGCCGGGCCGGAGAGCCGTGAATCTGCGGTCCCCCCGGCCGACAATAACCCCCAGGGCCTCCAGCTGCGAGTCATGGGACTGCTGGGAGCTGTGCTCTGAGGGCGAGCCCGGTGCAGGCTGCCCGAACAGCAGCGGAGCCCATACGGGCGCGCCCGTCGATGCCCGGCGTTCCGGGGTGCTGCCATAGCCCCGGCCCAGGCTCCCCGCGCCGCTGTCCTCCTGGCAGCTGCGTGGCAGCAGTGGGGAGTGGACGCCCTCCTGCAGCAGCGGCTCCTCCACATCCCCACTGTGGTAGCTGTCCCCAGTCAGCACGCTCCAGATACTATTGCGCCGGCTGCTGCCCTCACGGTGTGGTCGGCGGCTCCATGACCCACTGGCAGTACGCCGCGGGTCTGGCACCGGCCCGCTGCGGCCCGCCGCCCCCGCAGCGCCCCACTCATGCAGCAGCTGGCCGTCGGGGCGCGGCCCGCCCCGTGAACTCGCACACCGGCGCACCATGAGGCGCATGACCCAGTTGCGGCTCGGCCTGCGCGCGTTGGTGGGGCGCGGCCCGGGCGTGTTCGGTGCGGAGGAGCAGGAGCGACAGCTGCCAATGCTGCCCAGCGCGCTACAGGTGACTAGGTGCTTGGAGGAAAGGGCGGTGGGTGTGGGGGGCAGGGAGGATGCTGGCTGACTGTTTCGTTGGGACAAAGTTGTGACGCAGGGCAGGCGGGGACGAGATGATGACCCAGCCGGGTATGGCTGGTTGCCCGGCTGGCTGGGACTGGGCGAACCGATGGGGGAGGGCTGGGTGGGGAGTGTGAAGATGTCTGCATCACCAATAAGGGCGAAGGCTGACGCAATGTTTGGGCCGCCGTAGCTGTGGATCAGATCGTCTGCGCGGCACGTGGCAATGGAGCTGTTGGGAAACCAAAGAGAAGCAGGACAGCAAGTCCATGCGCGGTGTGTGCATGCAAAGTGTTGGATGTGAGCGGCTGTGCTGTCACATAAGCTGCCAGTCCCCTGACAAGCAGCTGCTCGCTCTGCATGCGCCCTACAGCACGTGCTATCAGTCAGCAGCCAAGCTGCCAGTTCCCTGCACGCACCTGCTGCATTCTCCCCAGCTGTTGCCAGCAGTGCATGCCTGATGAGGCCCGTGGGTGCCCGTGCACTCAGGCTGGCTGCCGCGTTCGCGCTCAGCACGCCTGGAGCGAGCCGGCCAGCGGCCAAACCCACACCGCCCGCCAGGCGCATGCTGATGAGTGCCAAATCAAGTGCAGGATCTGCACTGTGCGCACCCATGCCCAGTGAGCTTGCCGCGCTGCTGGCGCTGGGTACGTACCCATGCTGCTGGGTTACTTGAAGTTGGGAAGGAAGCTGTTGGAACTGGGCCGGAGAGACGCCAGCAGCAGCAGGCTCCTCGGATCTATCGCTGGTCGGCAGCGACTGCGCAATAATAAGGCCTGGGCTATCAGGCGGAGTCGCACTTGGGGCCCCTGTGTCCCTCCGCCTGCGGTTTTCTAGCCATTCTCGTCCCGTTATTGCCGGAGGCTGATGCTGCACAACCTCAGGGCTGGGTGCAGCTTCACGGCCGCAGCACCCGACGAGCCTCAAAATCCTCAACATCAACTTGCTCCCTTGAGGCTCCTGTTCCAGGTGCACACACGAGCGCAAGGCACGTGTATTTAAGGGTAAGTTGCACATGGGGCTGACCTCCCGTGCTTGCCCACACGGTCATGAGCGCTTACCTACAAAAGCCAGGCACCTCGTAGCTAGCCAAATGCCATGGGCTTGCAACAGAGGGTCGAATCAGTTGTAGCGCAGCGTTCCCAGACGTTTTACTCCCGCAGCCAATGTCAACCTGGTGCGCGGATCATGCAGGCTGCATGTACACAGCCAAATCAGCGCCAGGCCGCCTGCGGCAGCTGTGGTTTGGCCTATGCATGACTTAATCTCCGCACGAATCTCTGCATCTCCCTTGCTAGAGACTAATCATGATGTGCACATCACCAACTCAGTGGCAACGGCAACTGCACACCTAGATACACCAAATCGCGCAGCACTACAGCACTACATCATCACTACATCTTTGACTGCGTGGAACTGGCTGAGGGTCCACGCTGTGAAGGCCCTGACCACTGGCTAAGCTGGTGATCCTAGTGGAGTGTTCGCGCACTCCTGCAGTACAGATGTAGTCATACTACCCGCGCCCTTGAGTCGCTGGAATCCTGAATTTCTAGCAACAATGCTGCAAGTCGCTATAGCTCAGTGCCATCCGCGCACTGTGATGACCTTGTGCATGATGTTGGAGGACATCGCGCAGTCCACTGCCCGCTCGCTTACATCTCAGCATTCATGTCGGTCGCTGGCCTCCCTCAACTCGCCACCAAGCACCAAACCAGATCATCTATGCAAGTCTGCCGGATCAGAGGGGCATGATTGTGCCACAGGGCCCAGAAAGCTGCTGTTCCTGGGCACGCCAGATGTAAGTGGTTGGTAGAGGAGGGGAGCCATTCGCTTGACATGGCGCAGAGCTGCATGGGCTATGAGCTTGGCCCACAGCTCAAAGCAAACAGTAGGTGCATCAGGGCATGTGCACACCTGAGCACTTGGAGCATGTGTGCTGACCTTCATCATGCCTGCACGCGATGCCTGCTGCATGCCACTACAGCTGTCTTGCTGCACTGCTCATATGGTCCTGCCACACAGTTCAGCGCCGACGTGCTGCGCGAGGTGGTGCATGCATCCAGGAAACCAGATGCTGGTTTTCAGGTGAGCGTTGATTGCCTTGTTTTTGGGGCCAGACCCCTGCTGGATGAGTGCTGCATAGTGCATACCATCGTTGTGCCAACACCTGTGGCCGCCCAGGTGCCATCATGCACGTGCTCCGTTGTTGCATTTCAAACCGAGAAGACCTACGTATGCATGCACAACACACGCAGGTCGCAGCAGTCGTGACGCGTGGAGCTGCACTACAGCCACGCCAAGGCCCAGCCACTGCCGTTGCTTTCAGCCACACACCAGAGCACGCACTTCGCAGAGTGCGTGGATGCTTGCAAAACCCTTGCGCCTTGGGAATGTGCCGTAATACTCATCTGCATACCGTGTATCGATGCATGTGACTTGTGATATGCCTCGAGCCATGCGCTTTCGGCAGGGCTTGCTGATAGCATGTGCACACCACTGAGTCATTGCATTGTATTCACTGGCAGACTAGGGGAGGGGGGTGCCTGTCCAGGTGTGGGCAGACACCAAGTCAGGGCTCCGGCAAGCAGATGATCTGTGAAACGCCGTGTTATTATTATTATCAAGTCAGGGCTGGTGCCAGGACTGGGGCGATGTACTGCATGACTGCATGTGCGCTGTACTGCAGGCAGTACATGTGTCTCCCGTGGAGGCGGCGGCCTATGACCTGGGTGTGACGCGCATGCTGCGCCCACATAACGCACGTGAGGTAGGGAAAGGCTAGTTGCCGGTGTTCTCCTGCCCTGCTCGCGCATTGGCTGTTGCTGGCTGTGTGGAGAGTTGGAAGGTGGGCGCATGGCCGCACTCACACCAGGCATGGCATGAAGAGGACGCGCATCGTTGTTACGCTGTGGTTGCAATCACTGGCACGCTGTGTATGTCAGACCTGACACACTGCCCCTCGCCTGCACTCATCTTCCTGCACTGCAGCACTGCGTAGGCCGCTCAGACACGACAGTCATGCACGCAACCCTTCACTCCCCCGCACTCAACGCTGCACGGGCGCTTGTTTGGTGCGGCACCCACCCACCCCACAGGAGGGCTTCCTGAGGGAGCTGGAGCAAGAGGTGCAACCGGACTTGTGTGTCACAGCAGCTTATGGCTGCATCCTGCCTCAGGTATGGCTGTGTCCTTCCTCGGCTTATGGTTGTCCTTACTCAGGTTATGGTTGTTTTCTTCCTCAGGTTTGGGCTGGCACAGAGCGCTGCCGTGGCTGCACTGTGCGTAGGGGGCACGCGGCACTTGACCTAAGCGCGCGTCCGACACATGACATTGGGGAGGGCGGTGTGGAGAGGGGCTGGACTAGTCGAGCTGCATTGCAGGGCGGGAGCTGGGTCACCAGTCAAGGCAGAGGTTCAGAGCATCTGCAGCATCCAGTTTCCGGACCAAAACTGCGGATGCCTTGCGGTGGTGCCGGGATCCTGCTTGTCCTCTGCAGCGCTTCCTGGACCTGCCACCCTTGGGCACCCTCAACATCCACCCCTCCATTCTGCCAAAGTAAGCGTGGCTGAGATTGTTGTGCCCTGTGGCCTGTACCCTGCATGTACCCTGTACCCTGCACCCTGTACCCTGCACATGTACCCTGCATGTCCACGGTGCTGCTCATCCCGCTTGTGCAGATCCTAATGCTTGGCACAGGGTAGGGGCACAACATGACGGCAGCACGACACACGTCCACATCTTGAATGGCACAGACTGTCGGTGTCCGTGCCCTGCCGCTGTGATATGTTGCTGACCCGCACTTGACTGGTGTGAGGTCCTCATGTCGCCTCACGTGGCTTGTTGCCTCGTATGCAGGTACCGCGGCGCAGCGCCTGTACAGCGGGCGCTACAGGACGGCGTCACACAAACAGGTGTGAGCTTGGCATACAGCGTGCTGAAGTGTGATGCAGGTCCTGTTTTGGCCCAGGCCTGCGTCCAAGTGGGGCCTGAAGAGGCAACCCCAGCCCTCACACATCGGCTCTTCAGGCTTGGGGCCAAGCTCCTGCTGGACCACATGCCACAGGTGATGTGTGCAACTGTGTGTTATAGTGTGAGCTTGAGTGACCATGACTGCAGCACCCTGCAAGGACTTGTGGCCGTGCGATGGGTTGTGGCCTGGAGCTTGAACCTGGCATGGCCCAGCTCAACCAGTTGCAGCTTTTAGGGATCATTTGCGGGGGTGCAGGAGACGTGGCACTGCAGCCGCCCACCCCATAATGATGTTGCTGTCCTCAACAGCGAGCGCTGGGCTGCTGCGTTGATCATGCTTGCGAGTGGACGTGCTGTTGCACGCAGGTGCTGTCAGGGCAGGGGCTCAAGCTAGCCGTGCCCCAGGATGAATCCCAGGCCACACATGCAGCCAAGGTGTGCACACAACGGCTGGGCTCGATGGAACAAGTCCACCAGCCAGGCCTTGCTTGCCTCCCTGCTGTAGGAACCACCGGCTCTCTCATTTGCAGCAGCCTGGCATGGTCCGCAATGTGGCCTCGGGTGGTACCTGCTCTGTTGCCATGCCATTGGTACTAAGTTTGTTCTGGTGCCTGATTTATTTCTTGTGACGCCAGCGGGCTGTGCTAGTGCGTGTGCTGCACTGCGCACACATTCCCAAGCTTCCCCAAGCTTTCCCATCTCTCTCACCCTGCAGCTCTCACGAGAAGAGGGCGTACTGGACTTGTCGCAACCCGCACATGTGGTGCACAACCAGGTGAGAGCCGGGCACTTTGCAATAGGGGAAAACGACCTGTGCAATGGAGGGCGATAGCGCATGTGACAAGAAAACAGATCATATAAAGCAGGCCGAAAAGGAATGAGCATCACAGCGATGCAGCACATCTGGGCATCTGCATGTCACCATCTGCATAATGTGCACAGCTACAAACATGCGGAAACGATGCTGGGCTGCGGCCGGGTGGTTAGTGTAACCTGGAGATCTGTAGGTCCGTGCACTGCAGGGGTGGCCTGGTACCCGGGCCACGTTACTCATCAAGGACCCTCCTCAGGGATCCAGCAGTAGCAGCCAAGGGGGTGGCAGTAGCAGCGGCTGTAGCGGAGCGTCAGCTGCCAGCGATTGGGCTCCGTTGGATGTCAAGGTGCTGAGGACCCGGGTGGTAGCCCCTGCCGCACACAGCAGCACTTCCCATCACAACGATAATGCAGCTGGCAGCTCACAGGTCTGGATTCCTGCTGGGGCGATGGGCCGCCTGGCTCAGGGGCAGGTGAGGGGCAAGGCCAGCTGATGAGTGCAGCACTGAAGTAAGTGCAGGATCAAGACTCGAATACCCATGCAACAGCTACACATTCAAGCAGTGATCGCTTATTATTTTGGCTGCACTCCATCAAGCGGGATGTGGTGTCCATCATGGTTCACGCCTGTGCATTCTGCTTGCTGCAGGTGGTGCTGGTGGATGGGCACATGCTGGTGCCCTGTGGGAGTGGCACGCTTCTGGAGGTACTTCAGGTAAGGGACAGTGAGAATCCACTGTACTGCCTTGAGGTAAGGGACAGCCAATGACACTGTACTGCCTCGAGCAATATCTCCCATATGGGAGGTACTGCTGCCAGATCTGCATATGAACTTTACGAGCTTGAACTTCTCTGTGAAGATCTCATGCCGTAATCGCACAATGGCTACTGTGCGCGTACTTTAGAGCGTCTTTATGCGGCTGATGGCGCTCCAAGATTGCCCCAAGGTTGCGCTGGCCGCCTGTGTTGCTGTGCAGCTGCGCCATGCGGGGCAGCGTCGGGGTTCCAGTGGAGGTGACCTCAGTGGTCGGGACTTTATGGCAGGTCTGGCACGCAGGGTGGTCACCACCAGCATCCCTGTTGCTGCTTGAGGCCAGCAGCTGAGGCTGGGAGCTGGTAGGCCCCTCGTTCGTACGAGCCTCATCATCCAGTCCCTGTGTATTTTGAGGTTGGCATGCAGCAAATGGGACGGGGTTGACGACAGTGCTCACACAGTGAACATGTTGGTTCAGCTGAACTCATCGATCCAAGGTGCTGCACTTTAAAACAACAGTCAAAGGAGCCACGAACTGATCCTGGGAATGGTATGCCCATATAGCCATATTGCCAAAGGCCCCACCAATACCGAGTCTTCACCGGAGCGAAGAGACCCGCTGCAGGCAACGCGCACCTTCAGTACGTGTCAAAAGCAGCAGGCAAGCATTCCACGTGAGTGTTTGAGTATTAGCTCTGCAAGGTGGCAGCATCGCCCCCAGTCCCTACTTTGCCCCCAGCAACGTACAGCTCCTGAGCAGCGTCTTCAAGCTGCCAACTAACATGCAACCTGGGGAGCGAGGTTTGGTGTATGGTCACACGTCAGGCATGCGTACCTTTGATGACATGACAGTCAGCATTGTCCAGCGCATGGCAGATGGAGCACAGCTTTGGCAGGTCTACACAGACTTCTACAAGAAGCGCGGGCGCAAGATCGAGCAGGAGATGCTCACTCACTTTGACGAGCTTACACGTGGCACACCTTTTGCGCAGCACCGTGCCTCACGCTTCAGCAGCATTGTCCACGCGGCGCTGTCGGAGGCGGAGGAAGGGGAGGAGCAGGAGGAACATGATACGGAGGGGGGGGACGATAGGAGTGATACAGAGCGGGAGGACGCCACACATGAGCAGCAGCCAGGTGCAGCAGGCAGGCATGAGATGAGCTTGCTGGAGGCATGCAGGCGTGCGATTGCAGACCACAGCATGTTTGACGCAGATGAGTTCATCCAGCTGCAGCGTTTCATCATGCAGACAAAGAGTATGGTGCACCCCGAAGTCACGCCAGGCACAGCTCTTGACGCAGCAAGGCGTCAGCTGCAGCACACCACCGTAGTGGAAAAGATGATTGCGGTCATGACAAAGTGAAGGGTTGGCCAAGCGTATGCAACTATTGGACAGCCCATCGCTGGAGAGGCCACCACATGAGACAGCAGCAGCCGCACCTGCCAAGTGTGTACACATGGACAGCCACTTGCGGATAGCTCACTAACATTGGCTCAGGGCATCGGTTGAAAGGCTGACCTTTGGGACATGCTTATGAGGCTAGGTTGCTGGCAGCAGCCTTGTTCACAGGATGTTCTGCATGGGATCGCCTGCACGGGCTGGTCTTGATTGGCGTGGCTTAGGCTGCGCAAGGCAAGGGGCCAGGATTTTGCAACATCAGATGCGCATCCAGCTGGTGGTGTTGAACTTGGCAGCAGAGGCCACTATGCCAAACCCGGTGAACAGGAACGCGAGATGTGACTAGACTGCAGTGGATGTGATGCCCATGCACGGCTCCTTGGGGGGCGCGTGCTCGGTCCAGCAGCAGCAGCAGCAGCAGCAGCTCATGCACATGTTCAAAACGGGTCAGGATAGCACATGAGCTGTTGAATAGACCCCCTCGGATGGTCATAGAGACGTGCAGCATGGCCAAATTGTGGTAATACACAGCAAAACGCAAATTGTGGTCCCAAACCCTGATGGAACCCTGATTCTTCATCAAAGTGCTGCCGAAGAATGCGCATCGCAACAGAAATCAATATGCTCAACCAACGGATGATGCTGGGTCTTGCCCTGATTCTGGCCTGCGCGATGCACAACCTGCCTGCACATGCAGCGCCATCGTGGTATGCTACATATATCCGTGGACCCGTCGATTGCGTCAAGCAGAACAGGTATGGGTTTGGTGGGAGACCCAAAGCACATCAGCACCTACTCCGCACCTACTTACGAGCGCTTGCGCACATCCGTCGCACAACTCACTCTGTCTGTACGATCTGACAGGCATGAATAACCCTAGATTCCCATTCACATCGCCACGTTGTTGATGCCTCACGCCTTGCGCAGCTCGGTGATCTGCGACGACATGGACGGGTGCACATGGTGGGTGCAGGGATGAGTCTAGCCTGCCCATTCCTATATTTTCCGTGTAGCGCCCCATGTGCAAACATGGGCACATTGGCGTGCCACGCTTTTGTGACGACTTGCCTGTTTCCATCCCTGCATCCGCAGGTGCACCAGTACAACCATTGGCACAGGTTGCTATCCGATCAAGGCGACAAAGGTGTGCTGCGCCTTGTGAGCAAGCTGCCAGACACAGTTGCTGTGCAAGCATGAGGCAGCGGGTGACGCAATCAATACGCACACGTGTGCAGCAATGCAGCTGATGCCCACTTCAGATCGCATGTTCACAGCCCTGTCTGCTAGCTGGTTGTACCATTGATACATTGGACCCACTGCCACGCGCAAACTGCACACGTGTCTAGGTGCTGCCCAAGAAATACTTCACGTGTGACAAGCCTGCATCATCGGCAGCTGTCCCCGCCGACAAGCTCTCTCTGCACACCAAGGGCGCCAGGATCACGGATGCTGATGAGTGTGACAAGCGGTCAGAGGACTCATGCATCGCCCCTGACTGCGTGTGGTGCACCAGCGCAGCGGTCGGTGGTGGCTGCTACACGCCCGCCCAGGCCAAGCTGCTGCCCAGTGCTATCTTCAAGTGCAAGACCGCACCCTCAGCCACTGCCTCTGCATGAGCACGGCATTCTGATGTTGGATGGATCCGTCATGTGCGGTGCGGCAGCAGCCTTGGCAAACTCAACATGGGATGTGCATTGCAAGATGATGTGATTGTGACTTGAGTTGGTGCATAACCAGGTCGGACCATGAGTGCTGGGGGGCCTGGGGTATCCTTTTTTGTATGCCGTGTAAGCAAGGTGTCAAGCCCCTGCACTTTATATATACATATATATACATATATTTATATGTATATTGTGTTCAATGCAAGTTCGGCGCACGATGGTTGCACGGTCAACAGCGATCATGGCAGCAATCAAACATGGCAGCCATCAGTTCTGTCCTTTGCCTACGTAACGTTTGCCATCCTGCCTTATTGCAAACTTTCGTCCAGTACGGCAGTAACCAACAAAAACAACAGTACCATGCCAATGGGGCGCACACAGGAAGCAAACCGGGAAAGACCAGCCTGCATACGGTACTGAGTTGCATATTGAATCGACCCGCGCGTATGAAATCAACCACGGTGCTGTACTAGCATACGTATGAACGGACGTAATCCAATACATTACTGCATGTTTTCTGGGATCGGGTACCATGTGCCCCAAGGCCCGCCATCTCTTATTGCACCTGGCATGGCATGTCATACGGCGCTGCATCTGTGCCGTGCCTCTGGCCTGCTCAACCCCACAGCAGGCGCATCACCACCCATCCAAGCTGAGGCTCCTGCTGCCCAGTCAGCCCAGCAGCACGCCAACCTGCACCGGCCTCCCCTCCCTGCTATGCCACAGGCCTGCTCTGTACATATTTGCTGCATTGCCCGTGCAGACTGTTATCTGCCGACACAGCAGTAGGTGTCCCATGATTGCTGGGTGCAACATCATCTGCCATGGATGGCATGCGGACAGCCACATGTCCTGCGGTTATTGCTGTTACTGGCTCGCTGTGCGTGGCAGAGGACCCAGTCACAGGTGTTTCCCCATCCAGGCCCTCCACGGGCGCATCTGTGCTTGCAAGTGCCCTTCGCCCACTGCCCTCATCAGCTCCCTTGACCTCAAGCTGGATCCCTGATGGCTGAGCTGTAGCAGGTGCACTGCTGCTGTCAGTGCCACCGTCAAATCGTGCGATCAGCACCACCCCCACCACCAGTAGCACAACGCCCAGGGCGCGCGCCCAGTGGAATTTCCGCTTGGTGTAGCCGACGAGCCCAAACGAGTCCAGCAGCTGCGAGCAAGGCAGCATGCCACAAAATAGTAGGAACAGCCACCAACCGAAGCCATGTTCACAAGCAAGGTCACAGTACCCATGTACGTGCATGAGCTGGCCCAAACACGACGGCCCCCAAACAAGCCCATCTGTGCGTAAAAACGGTCGCACAGATACCACGCACCAGTGCAGTCACAAGCTGCGCAGCCACAAAGACAGATATTGCATTCCCAGCGCCCTGCAGGAGAGCAGGTCAACAGGTGCAACACGTCAACAGCTGAGGGGCTGCATGAGGGCTCACGCCTGTGAGGGCAACGCCGCATGGGCAGCATGGGGCTTCTGAACTACAGACACACCAGCTTGGGTGCAAACACGATTGTGCTCGCCACATAGAAGCCGCCCAGAGGTCCACCTATCCATGCCCACCAGGGAGCACCTGCACAGCAGGGGTGCGTTCACACATTTTGCACAAAAAATGCCAGCCGTGACTCATGCAAGGAGGATCCCCATGAACCTTGGCCGCCAAGGCCCCGAGGCACGGATCAGTACCAACCTTGAGCGCCTGCCTTGGTAGGCGCTGCAGACCTATGGCTAATCCCCAAATCAACGCCGAAGAATATACACAAGGCGCACAGGCCAGTAAAGAAAGAAACCACTGCTGCGAATGATTTCCCGACATGCTTGCCGAGCGTCAAGTTGATGCCAGATTGCACCGCAAGCAAGACGCCGCTAACGATCATAAATATCCATCCCACGGCTATTGCTGCCTCCATCGAGCGATTTTTACCGCCGGGAAGCTGGCCGACATTGTGTGGGCAACGTCACCCATTACATTGTCATTCACTGTCACCCAATACACTGTCATTCAATGCTGTCATTCACAGTACGAGTGAGTTGCATGCCGCGTGTGCAGCTGCTCGTGCAGCAGGCATGCGAGCAGCACGCACCAGCCCACTACTGATGTTGAGCCAATGTTACAGCTGTCATCCACAGTTGACATCCTGTTGAAGGCAACAGACCACCTACACCACACGCCAACTGGCGCAAACACAACAACAAACGTCTTAAACACACACCATACATACCAAAACTATGTTAAGCTTGTGCCGATGTTACCACCCACCCATCATTGACAGCGAAGACGCATCAAACAACCAATCTGGCACGGATGTCATGAACGTGACCAAGCTACAGACAAATGGAGCCTCAGCGGACAACTAACAGTGATGCATCAGGCGAAACGCCCCTGCACGCCCAGCTTGTTGACAGCTGGCAGCAGGGGTGCAAGTTGTGCGGCAGGTGGCTTGCTAATCCATGGTGTTCTGAAATGGAATCGATACCATGCTGGCCCTTCCCCCTAGGCTGTACATGTGCTGCTGCATGCCCATGTGTAACCCATCTGCTGCATCCTGGGAGGCGGCTTTGGCGGCTTTGGCCAGGATTGATCGGTACTCAGCCAAAGGTGATCTGGGACTTGCCACCAGGCGGTGCCAGCACACGGCTGGAGGGGCGGTCCGTGATGAAGTTGCCCACGTTCTGCTGGCCACCAGGGCGCGAGTAGTTGTTGGAGAGCACACCTGTCTTGACATCGTTGGTGGAGGCGCCTGCACATGGTGAAATGACATCGGGAACAAATCAGCAGACCGTTGCTTCAGAAAACAGCACGCACAGGTGGATGAAGCCATATGGGTGCGAGCAGCAGCTGCCCAGGTTTTCTTCCTCACCATAACCATAGCCCCCAGCCTTCACAGGGGAGGGCTCGTAGTTGTTGGCGTAGGGGGCGGGCGCGACTGGAGGGGGCGCGGGCATGGGCGCCGCTGACTGTCCAAAGTTGATCTGGCTGTTGCCACCCGGGGGAGCTAGCACACGGCTGCTGGGGCGGTCCGTGATGAAGTTACCCACATTCTGCAGGGCAGCAAAACACAAATGCGGTGCACATTTAGCCGGTGCAACATGCCATGTTGCCGGCCAGCAACTGCAGGTGCCATGGCTGCACATGCGTCAAAGCGGCCTGGCTAGATGATTGTGCTGGCATTGCATGATCTGGCAGAGGCCTGTGCACAAAACACACCTGCATGCCGCTGGGGCGTGCATAGTTGTTCTGCGCACCATCGCCACGGCCGTGGGCCCCGATGGCTGCAGGCGCACGACGCAACATGAACAGCAGTATAAGGTCACCGGAAACAAGCCACTACACGCAGGCAGGCCAGGTATAACCAGCTGCGCAGATGGCGGCGCCTAGCATTCAAGCACACTGCACAGCGCTCACAGACGACAGCGGCACCTACCCGCCATGCCATATGCAGCCGAGGGGGGTGCTGGCTGGGGCCCAGCGCCGTATGCGCCAGTGGGCGCCCCCTCTGCATAGATCGTGAGGTCCTGGGTTGCGATCATGTGTTCACCAAGTCGTTGGCGCAGCTGATCCAGGCCGCCGGCGGGCGACAGGTTGCGGACGCGGCACTGGGAGCTGCAGGCACGCCAGGCACATGCAGACGTGTGAGTTGCCCGAGCTGGAGCTGAAAGAGTGCTTGGTGTAAAAGCCCAGCTTTGGACAACAAACAAAGGTACGGTATCCTACTCATATCCTGGATCATGGCAGACAATCTGCCTTGGAACACGTGGCTGATCGTGGAGGCCAGCTCACCGCAGGTCCTTAAGCAGCAGGGGCTTCACGACAGCATCCACGCTCAGCAGCATGTTGTCCTGGTTCTTCTCAGCAGGCGTCTTGCCATACACCGCCTCAGGGCCCTCCTTAGCCACGGTCGATGGCAGGCGGTAGTCGCCAAAGCTCAGCTGCAGTGGCAAACAAGAAAAGGGTACAGAAGGGCTGACAACCACTCAACAGGAAAGTGGCATGTCCCCCACAGTTGCTGCCTGGCCAAGGGGGATGTACCAGTGATGCGCACACCCGCTGCACCCACGCGCCTGGGAAGCACCCTGCTGACCACGAGCATGGGGGTGCGCAGGTGCGGGAGGGGGTGCCGCCATCTGGTAGAACTGTTGCGCGCCACCATGGGCATTGGCCACCTGCATCAGTGAAGCATAGGCAGGTGCTTCTGGTCATCCTGTATACCCTTCCTATGTGCCAGCAGCGAGCAACTTTGCAGACCGATTGAGTTGACCTGCAAGGCATCACTTTAGCACTCACCATCTGGTCGGTGTCGCCAAGCCCCATGCGTGACAGCATCTGCTCAGCTGCACGGGCAGCTGCAGGGTTGTGTGAAGCCTGAGCAGGGGCACGGTAGTCCCCGGCCGCGTCACCCAGCACAATCTGGCTGCCCCCGCCTGGAGGCGCCAGCACACGCGAGCTCGGGCGGTCGCTGATGCGGTTGCCGCTGCAAGGCAGGAATGGAAGTCATGCAAGGGTCAGTCCTTGTAGCCAATGCCACGCTGAATGATGCAAGCATGCTCCATACTGCATGATGTAAGCATGCTCCAACATAATGCGCCTGCGGTCTAGGAGCACTCACAGGTTCTGGTTGCCACCAGGACGCTGGTAGTTGTTCTTGCTCACCCCCTGGTCTGCGCCCTGGTCATCTGCAAGCACACAGCAGGCAGCCTGCGTCAAGTCATTAATGTCCGATTGCTGGCTCGGCAGCCATTGCCAACCGAGTTCCTGCACTGCAGACCACGCGACCGTGAGCTGCTGCGCACCGCCCTGCTCCAGAACAGTGAAGAGCTTGACGTTGTTAGTCTCCTGCATGTTCTGCTTCAGGCGCTGGCGCAGCGCATCCAGAGAGCCTGCGTGTGCAAAGCAGATGGGCCATTTGTTTGCATGCTTGCATGGACCCAACACAACGAGGCAACACAACGGGACGCTTTTTTGCATGCTTGCATGGACCCAACACAACAGCCAAGGTTGAAAATCCCCAGGCTGCACACCTCCTGGGTTCAAGCCACGCGCACGGCACTGGCCGCGCAGATCCTTGATCGTAAGGCCCTGTAGCGGGCACAGCACCAGCGAAGCAAAACAAGTCAGCGCTGCGTGATCTGAGGCACAAAGGATTCGAGCACAAGCTGATGTATCTCACAGACCTGGAGCACGTCATGCATAGCCACCTCCATCTCTCCGTAGCCTATGGTTACTGTTGAGACCTGCAGTTCCGGCACAGAGGGCAAGGGAGCAGTGTTGCTGCGTGAAGCGCTAATTCTCTTCATTCGTCAGGCTTGTCGCCAGGCGGGGAGTGCTGGCAGCTGACTTGCAGGTCCATCAGCAGCACCGACACGTCGCGGACGCGCCTTCAAAGACCAGAGAGCAACTGAGCCGCAACCCACCTGCTTCCGCCTTAAGGATCCCTGGCCTGGGAGGCCGCGCGCTGACTGAACTTTGGGAGTTGGCCTGATCAACGGCACCAGCAATGGAGCAGCAGCCGCAGATTGGAGCAACGACAAATTACTGGATTGACTCCCTACCACTTCGACAGCTGGGGTTTTATGTCAGTTGGTTTCAGGTCCCTCCTTTTTGTTAACAGCGGCCGTTTGGATCCATTCCTCGTACCTGGCTCAGAACACGGGCCCTGTCTCATGCCAAGTATCAGGCTGCACGAAATCTGGCTATGTCCTCTGTCATGCGCATGGGCCCTTCCACTCCCTTCAACTTATCCAGTCTGTGCTTTCCCTTAGTCATTGCAGCAGCTACTGTGTAATCACAACCGGCCTGATCATCCAACGAGTAAACTACCGTGCGGCCTTGCCCTGTACATGCTTCAGCACACCCACTGGTCTTGACGCAGCACCTGCACTCGTCCCAGACTGGTTCTTGCTT
Organism: Chlamydomonas applanata; assembly: GCA_001662365.1. NCBI lineage: Eukaryota > Viridiplantae > Chlorophyta > Chlorophyceae > Chlamydomonadales > Chlamydomonadaceae > Chlamydomonas > Chlamydomonas applanata. Next base: position 58,521 of record BDCZ01000001.1, on the reverse strand, counting down.
GTGTGCAAGTGGATCTGGAAGCGCTTGATCTTTTCCACCAGCAGGGCCTTCTCTTGCCGAAGCCGAGCATTGACCTCGAAGTGCCGCGCAGCCCTGCACATCCCAGCACGTATGGTTGTCAAGATGCCAAAAAAATCACAGGCTAGGCATGTTCGCAGCTCAGCCAGACACTACCACAGGTTCTGCAAGCACCACGGTTACAGCATCCACAGCCCGCATCCCACCAACCTGTATTGCCTGCTCAGGGCATGAGCCACTGCTGTCTCCTCATCCAATGCACCACCATCCTCCTCGCCATCTGAAGACACCTCCAGCTGCGGCGGGGCGCTCGCCTGGATGGCCACACCAGATGCCTGCAGCATTTCCCCACATTCATTGCTGGCCGGCCGTGTCAGCAGCCGTGCCAGCGCCGCTGCGCTGATGCCCCACCCAGCTTTGCTGCCCCTGACTTTCCCAGGGAAGGTGGGCGCTGGCGTGAAGCCACCACGCGCGATGCGTGCATGCATCAGGCCCAGGTCCCGGAGCGTGCCTGGTGCTGCCAGCGGGCCTGACAGCTGAGGTGTTGCTTGTGATGAGCCTGACTGCCCAGGCACATGTGCTCGATGACCCATGGTAGAGAGAATGGAGGCTGCCGCCTGCGCAACATGAGGGTGGTAGTGGCTGCGCAGCAGCGACAGCTCCCACATGCACGCTGCCAATGCACCGGCTTCAGACGGGTCGGGGCAGGATGGGTCATAGGGCCGGCCGCCCACAGGCGCCTCGCCCTCCCACTCCACAAGGGACTGCAGACGCGGGTAGCGGCGCATCAACCTGCAAGTGTGTGGTGCAGCGATCAACACAAGCCTTAATTGCCATCAGGCCCTGGACCAGCCAATAGATCCAACCAAACCCCAGCCAAAGCTCGTCTTGAAAGCTCATGACATTCTCAAGCCAGTCTAATACATTCGTGCAGCGACCAGAGACCGCACAGCAACCGCATCACAGGCGAGCTCACCTGAGCACACAGCCCAGCAGGACCAGCGCTTCCCCAGGCGCAGCTGTCAGCGCCGTGCTGGCTGCGCGCTTGGCGAATGCAGCCATGCGTGACATGTCGATAATCTTGGGCTCCACCAGCATCTGAAGCCAGGCAGGCAAGCAGGCAGACACGCCGTTCTAACTTCATACTTCATCCATTCATCACCCCACTTCATGGCCTATCCATGCACTCAACTGCATACTCAAGTCATACATACTGCAGACGCAAATCAATGTAAACAATCCCTTGGCCTTCAAACGTGCTGGCCATGCCCCAGGCAGGCATAAGCGGCAGGCATAAGCAGCAGGCTCATACAACCTACACACATGTAACAAACGTACCTGGCCCAGCACGGTGCCCAGCAGCACTGACATGGGCTCCTCAACTGCCACCTGGACATCCTGGCCATGCTGTCCAGCTACCAGGCGGCCCCCAGCGCAGCTGGCCGCAAGGGCTGCGGTGTTGGGAGGGTCGTGGGTGTCATCCTCATCATCCCCGCCCAGTCCCTGCCCTTTGCCCTTGCCCTGCCCTAGCTGCTGCTGTTGCTGCTCGTCCACCACCCCACGCATGGGTATGCTGAGCAGCGCCTCATACAGCGTGGTGTAGAAGGCCCTGCAGATCAAAGCACATACCAGCACAACCAGTGTGATCATGCAGTGCGGCGTTCAGCCTGGATGCTGGCACAGGCAGGTGCACGCATGCCTGCAGGGATCGAGCACCCCTCTCGCCCTAGCTTTGCGCTCAGCCCTTGATCTCACTTGCGGTCAATGTTGAGTGCCTCTCCTTGGCCTCGCAGGATGTCTGACGCGCTCGCCAGCACACGCAGCCTCTCTAGCAGAGGCAGCCCAGGAGCGCGCAAGAGCTGCAGGGGTGCAAGGACGCAGATGAACAGCGCATCAGCCACAGTTGCTCACCAAGGCGCACATCAGCCACGGTTGGTCAGTACCAGTACGGTTGGTCACTGCGTGTCAGCCACAGCTGGCCACTAGCAACAGTGTAAGCGTGTCAGCGCTGGTCATCTAATACTGAGCTCAACCGAGTGTGCTGCTGTACTGCACCTGATGGAAGACATCCATGAGGTCGTTGAAGTACTCCACTGAGATAAGATGGGCGTAGCGCGCTAGGCCCTCCAGCACTGGATACAGCAGGGGGTGCTTATTGAGCATCCGCTCGCGAGCCACTCCTAACCCAGGAGCTGTTGCCCCTGCCAAGCTGGCCTCAGTTGAGGCAGCACCACCTTTCCCGCCCTTGCCACCACGCTGCTTCCCACCGGCGTGCCCGTTTGCCTCAGCAGCAGGGCCCGCGCCCTTCATCAGAGGGACCGTAGACGCGTTGTGCACGTGGCGCGGCCCGGCCGCAGCCGCAGCCGCTGCCTGGGCCGTGGATGATGGCCCCGCACCTGCCCCGCCCTGCCCCTGCCCCTGCGTGCCGGCAGCTGCAGCGGATGCTGCCGCAGCTGGGTCCCGTGTCAACAGTGGGCAGGACGTGCAGTTCTTTAGCACGCGGAAGTAGACCTCAAACAAGGCCTCCAGCATCTGGCTCTGCAGGATCGCCAGCGCGCGACGATCCGGCCCTGCCTCTGCTTCCTTGAAATCCTTGTCTACTTCCTCATCAATGGCTGTGCGCTCGCGCCTCTTGGGCTGGGGTTTCCTCCCCTTTTTCGCCGCCCCTTTGTTGTCATCTGAGGGTGGCCTAACCTCCGTGAAGCGGAGCACCGACAGCGCCTGCACCACCTCCGGTGGGCACACACACTTGCGCACACGGACGAGGTCAGCCACCAGCTGCACTGCCTCAAGACAAACACGGCCTGCTGTCTCCTGAGAAGCTAGCAGGGAGCGCACAGCATCGCAGGCCAATGTGCGAGTGTCTGCGTCTGCTGACCCCATGAACGGCACCAGCGCCTGCAGCAGGTCGGACCTGCAAGCGGGCAGCAGCAGTAACCAACAGCACAGCTCAGTCCAGCACAGCTGGTCATGGGGTCTGAGAGCCAGCACACAAGCTGCACATCGATCGGTCATGCATGCCTGCAGGAGCATGCTGGCTGGCACTCATGCAGTCTCAACTCACGTGTAGTTAAATTGGGGATGCGAAGTGAGCAGGCCAGCCATGCAGCGCACAGCCACGCGGATGTGTGCCACGGCATGTGGCGGCTTGGACTGGGCCAGCAGCTGCTTCAGGTACACCTGGTAGTGCTTCAGCAGTGCTGCCTCGTATTCTCGCAGCCGCGCCACATCCTTGCTGACCTGCGTGCCACAAATTGGGACAGGCAAAACGCTACCGGTGTTGCAACGAGGGTGATGAAATGGCCTCAGAGAGTGGTGGCAGATAGCCGCTGCATCACAGCTTTGATCTGCTGCCCAAAAGCAGTATTGACCCTTCCCTAGGTTGTTTCATTCCAGCAACATCAAGCTGTGCACCCCAGTGGCCTCCCTACCTTGACGGCCGCCTCCTTTTCACTGGGTGGCCGGATACGGTAGCCGGGCAGGATGTCCTTGAACACGGCCAGCAGCGAAACCATCGCCAGGCGCGACACCTACAGCCCACAGGGGCACAGGTGGAAAGCACTTGGCAAGAGGCCAGCACACGTGGCGGCATGCCGAGGGCGTGTGTTGCCATCGCACACCAACAGCTCCACGGGCATTCTAGCAGCCTGCCATCACCATCCCCACAGCCACGGTCTCAAGTATCAGCAGTTGACCGCATCTAAATGAGCATCTGCCCGCTTCACAGGAGCCATCCTGCTTGCATCCTGCGTTGCATCTGCCTGCGTCGCCGCTGCGTGCGCGATTGCCTCTCTTGCCCCTCGCACCCACCTGAGCGTCCTCATCTGCCAGGAGACCATTCAGCACCTTGAGCTCCCCCACTGCCTCCTCAGGCCCTGCAAGCAGCTTCTGAGCTGCCACTGCCATGGCCTCCCTGGCCCGAGCGCGGCGCTGCTCGCGTGACTGCAGCGACTGTAGTGCGGCGAGCGCTGGGGGCAGGGCGGCATCTGCAGCTGCCTTCTCAGCTCTCTTGCGCTCCGCCTTCTCACGTGTGGCTGCCTCTGCTGCCTCTGCTGCCTTGGCCTCCTCCCTGGCTTTGAGTGCTGCTTCCAAGTCATCCTCAACAGTGATGCCTGCTACCTGGACGAGCTCTGACGCCTTGGGCAGCTGTGTGCGTGGCCCGCGCTTGTCCTCACTCTTCTCAAACACCACGGCACCCTCAAGGGTCTTGATCGGAAGCCCACGAGACTTGGGCCCCTCCTCCTTGGCTACGCGCCTGGGACCACGCTCATAGGCCTCCAGACCAGCCATGTCATCGTCCTCCTCCTGCCCGACACCCGCCTCAGCATTTGCTGCATCTGCGGCCTTGCGTGCCGCCTCCGCCTGCCGCTTCTGAGCGTCTTTCACTGACCTGTCAGCCCATGCAGGCATCAGAGGCATGGTTGAGACATGGGCACCATGGGCAGGGCCAGCACGCTGCACATGGCACACTCCAACTCCATGCAACATGCATGGGCAACCCATGCAGGATTGATGGGAGCAACCGATGGGACGATGCATGCCGTCGAGTGTGCGCAAGCTTCTTTGATGCACCTACTTGTCGAGAGCATTTTTATCCAGGTTCTTCAAGAACCCGAGCTGACGGCTGTGCTGCTGGACGAACTCCAGGTCCTCATCGCTGACTTCCAGCTCCTCCTCGCTGCCAGCCTCCTCCGGCAATGGCACATCCTCTTGCAACGTGAGCGCCTGTAAAATAATTGACAGGACAGGAAGCCGTTAGTGCTCCTACATGCTGCACGGGCAGATCACGCCTTGACGTAACACGAACCTGCTTTTGTTTTTTGCGGCCGTCGCCTCCCTTGGGCTTCCCCGCCTTGCCCTTGCCTCCACCTCCAGCTGGCTTCTTGCGTTTCATGGATACACTATTGAACAATAGCTGGTGCGCAGACATTCATGCACTGGATTTGTACTGCTAAACCCTGGACCTGGTGATCCACACGCTGATGGCTTGCATTCCTGAGGTTCTATGAAGTCTCTGCAAAATTGTCTTGGGCGTACTCATCTTTAACGCTTCGACGATGCGATCTGAAATGGTGCACAAAGTACACTCGTGGGTTTCTCGATGCCTAACACCCCACACCGCTAAGGATCAGGGCCCCTGGATGATAAGAGGAGCTGTTGTTTCAGCAGTGCAGTAGCGCACGGGCACGGATTCGCTTGCCGTGGTATCCGACCAGCATGGCAGCATTTATGCAGCCCCCCATGGTGCGCGTCTCATCTCTGTGCTACGAATGCTGTGCTGCATGCCTCCAGGTGCATGCAATCAACATGCGCCTGTCGCATCCCGGGGACTCGGCACTACTACATCAGGGATGGGTCCTATGCGTGTGGTGTGAGGAGGCTGGGATGCATATGTGATTACGGTTTAGGGGTTTGGTGCTGCATCCTGCCATGCCGCAACGCGTGTTTGCATGCTGCCTGACTTGCACAGACGCAGGGGCCTGCTGCCCCCACGAAAGCGTGGCTCAATGTCGACCGTACAAATCGTGCGTGCAGTGTGCTGGGGCTCCTGGGCCTTGCCGTGCCTGTTCGGTTGTGTCATGTGCCTGCTGTTCTGCAGCCGCGCATGACATGGCACAACATAGCTTGCTGGATGAGAACTGACATACAGCTGGTCCCATTGCCCTTGTCATGCCCTTGCCTCCACAACTGGCTCAGATTTAAGCGCCAAGGACTGGAAGCAGACAACAGAGGAGGGGAGATGGCAGATGAAGGAGCGGTGAGGCTGTGTACGGCTGCCTGCCGCATGCTGCATGCCGCATGCTGCATGCTGCTGACGTTCTCTAGATTAAACAACGATGTGCCTGATTAGGAGCAGGGGAACATGAGGATCAGGGAATTGAAGCACCGCTACTGGGAAATGCTATAACCAAGTTAAAGCTGTGCCTGGTGTGTTGTCATCTTGCGGTGATACATGGACCTATTTTTATCATGCCCTTACTATGCTACCCGTACGTTATTATCGCTTACCCACCCTCACGGAGCGAACCCACGGAGCCTGACAGGGAGCTGTGTTTACAAATGAGAGAGCACAGCTAATGGGGGTTCAATTGCCCAAAGGTGCTGCTTCAACAGGCAAGGGGGGCTCAGCCTGATTCCAGCTTGTTTCATCTTGGCCGTGGACTCGAGACTTTTATTGAAGTGTCATTGTCGACTTTTGCAGTATTCCCGCATGTCAGAGCCTATAACGTATAAGCTGTGTCCACCACGAGAACGTACGACAGCAATGCATGCAGACACACCGCTTGCCCCAGTGCTGCCAAGCAGCAACAAGCTGACACACCAGGTGCCCGAGCCTTTGGCTTGAAGGCGCACAAATGCTCAATTCTGACTTTTCCCCTCTACAGTATGCATGCACATGCGGCTTGAAGAATGTAGCACAGTTGCTTAGGGCCATGGCGTACTTTGCCTTGCGACCCCCAGCACCCCCCGGCGCCCCTTTGTGCATTCTCCAGCGCCTTCATTGCGCAGTTGAGTGATGAACTGGTGGCTGCACCTTTGGGCTTTGAGCGCATTTGACACTGTGTCTCCACTTTGGACTGTTGTAGTGTGGGATCAAGCGCTCTGGTTCCCTGCTGGCTATGTGTCTGCATAAAGCGCCTCATGGGCTCGTAATCTCTTCTGTAGCATGCGCACAGGTGGCTGCATCGACTAGATACCCATGTGCCGCTGCACGTGCCGCTACGATCATCATGCAGCAACGGCGCAACTAGCATGGCAGTTGCATGGTTTACAAACATGCAACAAAACAGTCCAAGCATGATACATACTTCCTTGCACCGGTGGTTACTTAAACATGAAAAATTGCTGCATGCACATGATCCTATTAGTTTGATGCATGTCAAGAGTGTTCCGATGAATGGGAACAACCTCCTGTACCCAGTCTGGTCGTTAAAGTCAGACAGACCGTATTCAGGACGCGCTCCTGCCCTTGCCCTGTCCTATCCCTGATCAGATCATCACATGCCACCTCATCTAATCATCATCAGTTCAAGGCCATAGGCTGGCGTATTTACGTCATAGCCATTGTGCGCGCTACCAAGCACACCTGCCTTGAGACCGCAGTGGAGATCTATTGGGCAAAGGTCTGCACACCGGCTCCCTGCCGGACTGCAGCACACGGCACTGCAACGCATGGACAAAGTGACATTGGTCACATGGCATCACACGCGTGTAGGATAAGGCAGTATGCGACAGCTGCACAGCGCTGTCAGCTCCTTCACGAACTTACTCTGACTAGAGCGCCATGCTCTCATGCTCAACATGTGCCTAGGCCTCGAGCGCTTTTTATGGCACTGCATACTGCACCAGAACGATCATCTTCATTTTTGGATGCTGCAAACGTCCCTGTCCCTGATCCACACTTCCGCTATCACTGCGTAGCAGCAACCTACAATTGTCTTGGTCACCTACAGGGTGCAGCATGCACCTTTGCAGGGGCGTCAGTAGGCCTACTATTCTGCTACAGCAAGGTCAGCCTGACACACTCGCTCCTTGTACCTTTGGGCAACCAGCGAGCCTTGGAACCGAATCGCGAAACCGCTAAAGGCCTGCAAAGTATTTTGCGTCCTTTCGCAGCCTGGCCTACCTTTCTGGGTGAATGACTGCTCACATGCAGGCTTGCTTGCCTCGCTTTTGGGTTCCCTCACTCTCTGCAGTCGTGGGGCCCTTGATTCAGGCGATGCTAAAGAGTGCAGTTTGTCACATGCTGCTTTTTTTTCTACCTCTTCACCTCCTGATCCCGCCCCTTGGCCTACCCGCATGTCTTCAAGGCCTGGCTACGCGGTGGGCCGCTTCCCGTGGCCCCCCGCCGCCCCAGCCGCTCTCTGGCAACTTCGGGGATCCGCTACACATTGGGTTCTAATTAATGTGCTCTTCTTGATTGATCTTGTACGCCACAGCTACAAGTACATCATGAAGGAGGTGGACGTTGCATGCGGTGGCGCCATCGAGAGCAACCACTCGCGGCAGGTGCAGTTCATGGACGTGTGCTGCTGCCCAGGAGGGTTCTCGGAGTACACCCTGCTGGCGCTGCCCAATGCACGGTGTGTTGCTGGGAGCTGTTACATACTGCGTGCAGGGTCAGGCATGGGCACCCTAGTCCTGATGTGTGTCTTTGCAGCTGCAGCGTTGGACCCATGGGCAATGCAGTAACAAGTCAAGTCAAGCTTTGGTTGTTCCCAGAGCTTCGCACAAGTCTAGAGCACAGCAGCTGCTTGTTGGCTGCTTGCTGAACCTCCACGATTGTGTGCGCAGGGGCTTGGGGCTGTCACTACCAGTGGAGCTGGGTGGCCACATCCCTTCCTTCGATACCTATGACCCTCTGGATGGCACACGCAGCCAGTGCGTGCTGAAAGATGACACACGGTGAGGGCTGCACCACAGTTTGCTGGTGGTTGGCTGCTGGTTACAGAACCATTCATACTCTCATACTCTCATCCGCCATCATCCAGACAGCCTGTGCAGCATGCCATAACACTGTTTCGCTGATCGCATCCGGCTGCCTGCGTGGGTGCGCACATTGTGTGGGCACATCAGCGCGTCTCAGTGCACGGGCTGTGTTGTGTGCGCGCCAGAGCGTTGTGCAGTACGTGCCGCAGCACGAATGCCCACACATGTGCTCATGTGCACGGTGTACTGCTGTGTAATTGCGTGAAGCAGGTATGAGATGCACTTTGTGGACGTGACCACTGTGGCCCACAATCTCTTTTGCGGCGACATGTTTGCCTCTGGCATCAAGCCAATCCAGGCTCTCAAAAAGTTTGCCAACCCAGGTGCGTGCACTATGTGGATTGCAAACGCACGGTGCACAACATACACATGAATGCCTCGCTGGTCCCTCCTGTACTCGGTGGATAGCTCTCAACCGCTACTGCATGAACCTTGCAAGGGCACTGCTTGCAGCTTGTTTGCTGCTGTGGGTGTTGTAAGAGGGACCATCGCCCTGTGGGCTGCTGACCAAAGCGCCTTGATCTGGCTTCGTCTGAACACTGTACTGCTCCTTTCGTACATTCCTCCCTTGTGCGCTTGCAGACCTGGTGCCCAGTCAGTTCAAAAACCAGTGTGACTTCATGATCCTGGATGGGTCGTTTCTTGGAGGGAAGCCCAACATTTACATGGAATCCAAGTACAAGAGCGACGCACAGGTGCAGCCCATGCCAGCCACTGTTGAGGACACTGGTGTTCAGCATGCTGGGTTGCTTCCCTGCAGCTTCTGTTCGACATGTTGTTCTGTTCACATTCTCTGTTCAGCACGCTGTACACCTGCTGTTCACTACGGCGGCTCCAGTCCAGTCCCTATTGTTGCATGGCAGCTGTTGCTGTGGCCCCGTGGCTGGGTTGAAGAGACTTGGCTTCACACAAAGAGCATCCACATTGCTCTGCCGTCTCTCACGCAATCATCCATGTGCCAGGCATCACAAGCTGCCTAGCCACCCTCAGCTGCTCATGACTCGGCCCTTGTGCTGATTTGTGTGCGACCCCTCGCAGAATCCTGCCTTCAATGTCTATGTGAACCACATTGCAGCCAACCAGGTGGGCACCTGGGCCTTTGAGTCAGCCATGCTCTAGTCGCCCTGCCGGCACTCGGGACCCCCTGATCAACAGAGCCTGCCATTAAATGCCTGCCTGCTGCCTCAATTGTGCGGTCACCATGCTGTGCTGGGCCCGGAATGTTACAATTACTGCAACACAGTATGTAGGACTCTTCTCCCTCTGTATCCCTTGCTTTACCTTTGGCACGCGCCATACAGGACACAGGAAGGATACCGCTGCCACCCAAAACGGTTTGTCTGGCTTGTTGTGCAGGCGCTGCTGGCAGCCCAGCTCGCCATCATGGCAAGCAACCTCAGGCCTGGGGGCAATGTGGTGCTGCGCATGAGCATGACATGGAGCTACTTCACGTGAGTCCTGCCAGTGTGATAGTGTGATAGTGGTGTGTGGCATGGAAGTGTGACGCTGATGTGTGACATGGTGTGATGTGTGGCATAGTGTGATAACTGTGTGTTGCATGCGATTACTGGACGGTCAGAATGCTGCCTGTCTTCCTGGCGTGTACGCAATGGCAGCCTGGCCTGCATGAATAAGCAGGGCTGTGTCCAGCACACCATCATTGGGCCCTGTGCATCATCTTGGCATTCACAGCACCATCTGCGGTTTTGAACTACGTGATCTGTCACTGCTGGCTCCTGTGGCTGGCTCTTTTAATTGCGCGCAGCATCGGTGTGCTGGCGCTGCTGCGACGCATTTTCAAGGGGGACATCATCAATTACAAACCACGCTCGTGCCACCAGGTAGAGTGGGGCAGCACGCCTTACAGTGAACAGTTCACGATACCGTGCGCATGTATTGTAGTAAGCACTACACCCTTGCCATGTGATGGGTCACTCTGTCCCTCAGTGATGGCCATGATTGTGAGCGCGGCGCCATTCCTGCACCCTGTACTTGCATGCTGTACATGCACGCTGTACTTGCATACTGTACAGCTGGATCCCATGCTTGTGCACCACCTGCTGCATCCCTGCCTGCCTGTAACCTTCCTGCACTGAATCTCCCTTAACTTTCGGCCACTGCGCACACATACAGGACGCCATCTCCTACTACCTTGTGTGCTATGACTTTGACCTGGCGTGCGCCCGCTCCCTGAACTTCAAGCAGCGCATGGTAGACTTGGTGGGCAAGCTGCGGGGAGGCAGCATCCAGCAGGAGTTCGTCAACTTTCCAGAGGTGATCTGGGAGGTCGTGCGCCTCAGGCTTAAGGTCTTGAATTAATTCTAGGTGCTACAGGGTTGCTGGTTGACCCAGATCCTGTGCGTTTTGCGTGCTGTCTGCGGACTTGCATGATGCTGAGGTTGGCTACATTGACAAGCTTGCTTGCATGGTGCGCAGCTCGTATGCTGGGGGCTCCTCATGCGATTCTGTGGCATCCTGTGGCATGTGTAGCCGCATCCGTCTGCCATGGATATGTGCAGCTTGCCTGCCAGCGTCCTGCAGCTGCTGTGCTGTACAGTCTCTACAGTCTGTGATGACCACCACTTGCTCTGCAACTGCCACCTGAGCACAGGTGCCAGAGGGGCAGCCAGGTGCCATCATGCGCTACTGGGGGCAAGCTATGCTGGTGCGTCAGCATACCTGCATGCCTGTGCGATCCAGCTGCAGTGGAATCGCGCGAGAGCTAGCCCTTGGGTACTTTGGCCACTTGGCACCCTTCGTCTTGGCTGCTGCCGTGGCCAAGATCCATGCACCTTGGCTAGCCACTAATCCAAAGACTGGCCCGCACATCAATTCAGTGCGTGGTCGTCTTTGAGATCATAAGCAAACTGCTCCCTGCCCGTACATCAACTCTGCGGTCACATCCCAGCAAACCGCTCCGTGTACTGTCAGGTGTACCACCTGCCCCTGTGGCTGTTCCGGAAATTGAGTGAGGAGGCCCTGGATGTCAAGCTGTCTGAAGTCGGCGGCCACCAGGCAGGCCGTGCCCGGCCGTGCTGGCGTCACCTGGTCTTCAAGAACACACGGTAATGCTCCCTAGTATGCTCCGTGCTATGCTCCACGGTATGCTCCTTGGCATGCTCCTACTTTGTTGCCGTCTATCTAGGGCTGTTGTGAGGGTGCCGCTGCTGCGCGAGCGAGCGAGCGAGCTGTTTCGTACACTGTACAACGGGGTGTTACTGCATTTCAATTCTTCTGCGACCCTCTTAAGGTGCTTGAATGGGACCGCGTGCTGCGTGTGGCACGTGCGCGGCAGGTGGACGTGCATACCCGAGCTGTGCACCAATGGCGCACATGCTGCCGGCGAGCTGCATGTGCTGGTCAAGGTGTGGCACTGATCATATGACATCACAGCATAGCGTCATGCTGACCATGCTTGGCTGCCCTGCTGGCCCTGCCTGCCTCATGGCGGTGGCCGTGGCTGCCCTGAGGCACCTCTCTGTGGTTGCCCCTGCCGCTCATGGGTGGCGTACCTGTGGCTGCCCTCCGGTCACCATGAAGCACACTTGATGCTGCCCCAAGTGGCTCCCTTGCGGCGGCCCTGACCAGAAGATACTCACCTATCTGTAGCGGAGTAATATTTACGCATAATACGCTCATTCTGGATTCATTCTTCAACGTTCAAGTGGTAGCTGAATCAGCGATTTGTTTAGTACGGTATCACTTTAACTTATAAATTATATTGTATTATATATATTATATTGTATTATATATATTAATGGCTGGTCTTGTCGTCTGTGGCCGCAGGTCGCGTTCAACCTGCTGCAGGGCCGCCTGCACCTCCCTCAGAACATGGCTGGCCAGCTCGCCCCCGACCACTGCAACACACGGGACGAGGAGGCTGAGGTGTACAACAAGGTGCGGGCGGTACACATGCTGTGGTACAGGTGACAAAAACTAGGCAGTACAGCTGGCAGTACAGGAGGCAGTACATACTGCAGTACATGTTGCGGTACAGGCTGCAGTGCATGGCCGCCAGCTGGTGCACGGGGCCCACGGTTTTGGCACTGCAGGCCCAAGTGTGTGGGTTCTTAGGATGAGCAGAAGCTCAGGTGCCCTTTGGATGGGGGAAGCTGGGCCCCTCATTGCAGCCCAGCCTGGCCAGCCTGCCATGTATTCTGCAGGACATACGCGACACCATACTTGGCTGCTGTTCACAATGAAGAAACTGAGACATGGCTGCCTTGAACGTACGACATGGCTGCCTCTAATGGAAAGAACACATGCTTGGCTGGCCAGGTGACAGAGTGGCTGTGTGAGCGCCACTCCAAGGAGCTGGCACTGGCCCGTGACCAAGCCCACAGGCTCAGCCTCCAGATGGTGTATGGCCTGCACGCTGCACCCATCGCACAGCAGGTGCGACCTGCGTGAGCTGTCGTGGTGCTGTAAGCTGTCGTGCTGCTATGAGCTGTTGTGCTGCTACAAGCTGTCGTGCTGGATGAGTGCATTGTTCAATGGGCATGGCGCCTTCTATGCAATCAGGGGTGTGCAGGTGCAGGCTGTGCAGACCACAGGAGTAAGCTTAGCTTAAAATTCAGTGTTTTTTGTTATTCATTTGCATCCCATTGCACGGAGCCGGGTACAGGAGCCAACCATGGTCCCCCATTATATATATATATGGTCTATGGTGGTGGCATTGTGTGCCGTGCAGGTATGGCAGCACATGCTGCAGCTGGCGGGGAACGAGTGCCTGCAGCACTTCCGTGCTGTCATGAACACCATGGGCGGTGCCGCATTCGGGGGCATGGGTCGTGGCATGGGCCGTGGTATGGGCATGGGCGGTCAAGCAGGGCAACAGGCGCTGCTGGCGACCAGTATGCAGCAGGTGCGGTACAGTGCCAGGGGGACTGGGCCCCCATGCAGCCTGCTCTGCTTGCACAGCTTTTTCATTCTGTGATGTGCGAGTCCCAGCTGTTGCCTTGTGCTCTTCACTTATTATTCCATAGGCTTGAAGATGCACATTGCGCACTGCAACGCATGGCACATGGCTCGCACATGCACGCATTGGGGCATGCACATGGTGGAGCGTTTGGTGTGCGTGCACTGTCTGGCTGCTTCACAGGCCATGATGCTGCTCAAAGGTGGTAGTAATGGTGGTGGAGGTGCTGCTGGGCGCGTGCGTGGGCCTGCCGCAGGGGGCATGGCCACTCCTCCAGGCGCAGGTGGCAGGGGTCTTGCAGGCCGGTTCGGGCCGCAGGCAGCCGGCAGCAGCCCACTTGCAGCGCTTGCGGCGCGCATGGGCGCAGCATGGCGGGGCGGCCTGGGCGGGCGAGGCGGCGCGGGCACACCAGGCGTGCCCGGCATGTCGTCTGACACGAGCCAGGCAATGCTCGACGATCCGAATGTGGTGCTGGTGGGAGGGCGCGAGGATGAGGGGGGGGAGGCGGGTGGGAGGGCAGGTGGGGAGGATGAGTTTGGGGACACCCTGGGTGGGGAGGGGGATGCACTGGGGGAAGATGATGAGAAGCTGTCAGGGTTTGCACTGCCCTTCCTCACGCTACAGCCAGTGGACATGGCGTCTCATGCAGCCATGGTGGATTACTTGGGAGGGTGATGCTTTGAAAACACTGGATGGGATATGGATGAGGAGCATTGGGCATAGCGCTGCTTGCAGCACTTCGCCGTGCAACGGCGCCGACTGGCAGCGTTCTTAATGCAGCAGGCGGGCAGGGCAGATCCGTGTGAAGCTTCTGCTGGACCCCCAAACCGCATTGTCATGTATGGCAAGTTGTGGGTTGAGCAGATCAGGTTCTTGATGTTGTGTAAGCCAGCTGTCTTGTACTGTGCCAAACTCAGAGTTGAGTCAGCTGCAGAGCCGTGCAGCGTAGAGCACTACACGCTTGCCATACCGGCCATCTATGCTGGTGGCTTGACATGCTTGTACTGATCGCGTCGTCCCGCTGCGTGCAAGTGCAGCTACGAGTGCAGCGTGTGCAGCTGTCACGGTGCTTGACTGTGTACAACCTTCAGCTCCGGGATTCGGCTAGCATACCGCACCTATACTCCCAGCAGACGTGCCCCAGCCCGGGCAGGATCACCCTTATGTCATTCTGATTAGTGGCAGTGTGCAGCCCGCAGCTTGCACAGCCCAAGCCAAGGACATGGCACACACTGCCAGCTGTGGTACAAGGTCTCCTGCGGAGCCCAGCAAAGCGTGTAAATCCGTGTTTCTATACATGCGAGCCAAGCCAGCTCATCAAGGGTCTGTCTTGGCTGTGGCGCAGGTGACCCAAAACATGAAAGCAAGGACAGAACTTTGCACAACAGCTCTCAAATGGTCTCACTGCACACAACTGACATAACTGTGTGCCATCTATGTGCTCTGATCAACCCCGGTTTGGGCTCCTAAACTACGCGCCATACTCCGGCCTGCTCTGGTCATTCAAGTCTGTAGTACGTCTACCTGCACCTACGTAGCCGTCTAGGTGTGCAGGATCCTTCCAAGCAACCACAGCTACGTGGTAGCCATCCGACTAACCAGACCCCCATCCTTGCTTCAAGCTCCAACCCCTCAACGCGCTCCAAGCCGGATCACATTCTTCACCACCTTTTCCACGCGCCGCACAGTCAGCGAGATGCGCTCGGGTGCACGCGGCACGCATGTGCTGGACTGCAGCTCCGGGTACACGTGTAAATTGGCAATCGAAGGGTCCAGCCGCTCCTCTGCCACCTGCAGCCAGAGCGTGCAGAGGAGGACACACACACACGCACCTGAACAAGGCGATGCCAGCAAGCCTTAAAGTAACTTCAGCTGCCCACAACATACCGTACTGGAACATCAGAACAAGAGGGAGGAGTGCATTGGCCGTTGTGTGGTGAACGCTTTGAATCAGCACGAGATGCATGGAATTGGCACTAGCCCCCAGGTAGACACTGCGCTGTGCAGCGGGAGCCACAATTCCGCCCAGACATCGGCAGGATGATGTTTAGATAACGACTGTCAGGCTCCGGCATGCAGACACATCTGTGACACGCCGTGTCATCATCATCATCATCATCATCATCATCATCATCATCATCATCATCATCATCATCATCATCATCGGCCATGAGCTCTACATACAACAATACAAGGCCTGGGCTGGTGCCAGCCCCCCCCCTCCCCCCCCCTCACACACACGGTGCAATGATCTGTTTGAGGGGTTGCCCACAGCTCAGGAATGGAGTGATGCAGACATGCTCAAATTCATGAATCGCGGTAACGACAGAAGAGCCTGGAACAGGCTGGCTGACATGCTGATTGAGAGGACACAAGCCGCACCGCCGCAATAGCCATTAACCAATAACAAACAGTTTATGAAGCTACAAGCCTATAACGGATGTTGCTATCCTGTA
>BDCZ01000001.1:25960-41832 GCA_001662365.1 Chlamydomonas applanata | reverse complement strand
ACGATGTAACCCCCCCCCCCCCCACACACACACACACACACCCCACCCCGATCCAGTCCGAGCGGCACCCCACTTTGCAGCACACCTCGTCAATGCGGTGCAGACAGCCAGTGTAAGCCTCGTCTGTAAAGACAAGGAGGCTGCGTGGCATGAGGAGCACGGACGTGACTGGAGCAGCTGAAGGGTCCACTGGCCCGCCTGCACACAACGTGGGCAGCACGGCACGGCAAAAAGCAGCTTGATGTCAGGTTAGCTGCGTATGCTGCTGGCTGGTGTGATGCTTGGGCTTCACCGCCAAGCACAGATGCCCATAGTGCGCACACTGCGCAGGGCATGCATAAAGTGGGATGCAACAGCATCAGCTGAACACAAACAAACCCCAGCAAGCATCAGCCAGCTACATCAGCAAGTAACTGTGGTACCACACAAATGGCCGGTAGGGTGCATAATGCTTGCCACCCACCATCAGCTGGCTTGCGGGTGAAGCGAATGACAGCAGGGCCGCCCAGCGACAAGATGCACACTCCAGGGCAGTACGCAGGGCCATCCTCATGTGCCTGTGGACACGGCAGCGGCCAGGGGCATGCATGCTACAGTCTGTACTCGCATGCATGCTGCATGCATGCATGCATATTTTGCAATGCACTCCATGCTTTTGCTTTCATTCATCAATGTAGGGGTCACCCAGAGACAGGGAGTGGTGAGATGTGTAAGGCTCCGGCATGCAGACACATCTGTGACACGCCGTGTTATTATTATTATTAGGGAGTGGTGTGACCACAAGACATACACAAGACGTGTGCACAGCTGAACAGTGCGAATCCGCACATTATGTTGTTTAGTCAGGAAAGCCAGCAGGGAGTGCATGAGCGCTGAAGAGGCGGCACGTGAAAGGGCAAGGAGCAAGCAGGCAGGCAAAGCATGCAGAGCTGTCAGTGTGGCCTGATACCATGATGCCTTCCCCTGGCTTGTAGGCATTGATGAGCACATGGTTAGGTGGCAGCGCCCCATACACCCCTGCAGCGCAGCGTGACATTCACACAGATTAGCCGCACGTAATGTTAGGGATATGATATGGTAGGTGACCATATGCCCTGACCATCTCCGGAGTGCCTATTGCAATCCTTACACTTAACTGGTGCCCGTCTGGCTTGCATCTTGAACATGGTTAGCGGCACATACACTGTATGCAGCTGCAGGCAAATCAAGAGCTGAATGCCCCACAACACCAGCATGCATGCTCGTTGCGCTGGCAGTGCCCACACCTGTGTCTGCATGGAGCCGCGTCAGCAGCGGGTTGAGCCATGCCGGCATGGGCGACTGCAGCAAGCCCTTGGCATGCACCAAGCCCCCATGGTTCTGCAGCCGCCTCCCTGACAGCTGCAGTAGTTGAAGCACAGACAGCAATGTGGGTATGATTGTTTGCTGATGAACGAGCAGAGCTCAATGTTGAGCTCTTGCCAGCGGCAGAGCCCCCAAAGTGCAGCTGCCAAGCTATGCCTGCTATCTGCACATCAGCTCAGCAGCTGTGTGGCTACTGCCGGACTGAGGCCGCTGCCTTGCTGCCTTGCTGCACTCAGCACTGCGGCATGGCGTGCTCCCTGCATGCTTCACCTTTGTCCATGATGCCTTGCTTGCATGCACATGGCCCAAAATCCTTTCCTCTTCTGCTTCAGTCACGTAGTTTGGGATGTAGGATACGTGGGATAGGGAGCCCACCCTATTTAAGATCACAAGCTCCGATACCACCATGCCATCATGTACTTTGTGGGCTCAGGGTTCAGACCTAGCACGTTGTGATGGGATCGCGCTGTCGACGAGACTGTATCTTCATGACCCTGCTGTACATGTACTGCGCTCATTCACACTCTTGGTCAATCGTGAAGATTGTTACCCTTGCGCCTCAGCTATAGGCAGTTGTCCTGCTGATGATGCGCTCCTGGAAGATTTCCACAAGTGTCAATGCTTAAGGGTTTGCCAGGGCGCCTGCGCGCCTCTCAATGCAACCGCAGGCGCCTTACTCAAATAGCATTGAATTCGATCAGCCAGGGGTGCCATCCCGTCACGTACCATGATGATATGACCATCAGTCCCATCCCCGATGGCCACCGGTAGGTCACATGTGAGGGACCATGGGCACTGCATGCATGTTCTGACCCACAGCATGTGCAATGTGTGCCGTGGTAGCTGCGCGTGAATGCCACACATGCGTTGCCATGCCATGCGCCATGCACGCACCACCGCAGCTTTCCTATGCCCAAGGATGCACTGCTCCATGCACGGCTGCGGGAGCTAGGGTGGGCTGGTGCCACATTCACACCAACTCCTCCGGATGTTGACACGCTGTGCCTCGCGCACAGCCGAGAGTATGTGAACAGGTGGGGAAGGGTGCAGCTGTCAGGCTCACTGACCACTGTGGCTTTCTTAAGACGACTTTGTTGACTGCGGCGTTGACTGCGGCATTGACTGGGGCATTGACTGGAGCACTGACGTGGGACTGGGGACTGCCCATGCTCAGATGCTTTGTCCCTGCATGCTTTGCCTTCCTTAGTGTCTCGTATACTGTCTCACCACCTTTGAACTTCCATCACCACATCTGCTCAGCTTCTTAGATGGGAGCATCAGCACGGTGGCCATGCGGCGCATTGGACTGCCCTGGTCACAAGACCTGGTGCGCCGCACGCTCATTGGTGAGTCACACGCATGCCAGCATCTCTAGCTCTATCTGTGGCAACTATGAGACAAAATCTTGGACTCCCTTGGAATAAAGCCAGTTGGCTGACTGGCACTCGTGGCTGCACCAGCTGTACAAGCTAAACATGCCACTGCTGCTGTTATAGGGTGCAACACTGCTGGTGGGTCAAGGTGTCGGCAGCGATGTAGCTACTGATGAATGAATTGATTGTTGTGTGTGTGATAAGACCGTGGCAAGATCACTGCGAGGGAAATCACGGTGAAAGATCACAGTGAGGGAGATCACGGTGAAAGATCACGCTTGACACGTTATCATTAGAGTCTAGCGCAGGCATGGCGTGCCAATGTAGGTTACTCGCCAATGGCTCGCCGCCTCCCCTGCTGTTGGCGGCCTGGTTATGGTTATGGTTACACAGGCCTGGTGCTGGCCGCCAAAACAGCTTCAAGGCATTACGTGGCACTATGTGTGATGCCTGACACGCCGCTCTGTGACACGCCGTGTTATTATTATCACTATGTGTGATGCCTGCAGGCGTGGGGTCTGCGGTGCTATCCGCGCGGCTTGCGCTGCAGTACGGCGTGGCGTGCATGTGCAATGGGGGCACACATCATGCGCACTGGGACCATGGTTCAGGTGCGGCCACATCGGTCAGTGTGCTTGCGCTGCATGCCAACTGAGCGGTGCGGTTGGCTTCTGCTGCTGGGCCGTCTGAGTGGTCATGAGGTGTGGGCAGGCAGCTGGGGGGATCAGTGGGGATGTGATGCAGGCCGTGACGAATGTGGCTCATGCCATTCACGACAGTGGCAAGGCAGAGACGCTGTGGCTTACAAACCTCTAGCGACCATGCTGTAATGTTTCCCTCCCCCTCCCCTCAGTCCCGGCCCTCGCTCGCTCTCCCCACTACGGCCAGTAATCCAACGTATTTCAACGGCGTTCTGGCCTTTAAAGACTATCGCCCAATCTCCTGGCCCCAGGGTGGTGCATCTTTAATGACCAGGCAGTCGCGGCGCGCGCGGCGCAGCGGGACGCGGGTGTAGGCAAAGTGGTGTTCGTTGACCTGGACGTGCACCAGGGCGACGGCACGGTAAAGGTTTCCAGAGTTCAGGCGTGCCGCTGGGTTCAGTCTGCTGTTTCAGGCTTCAGGGGTTGGGCCGCAGGGGCACTGTTGTTGTTTGTTTTTTATTGTTACAAACAGTTCCCGGGAACAGATGCATAACTATTGAATCAAACACGGCGTGGTGTGGAAGCATGGTGGGTGCCACCGCATCCTCAGCACGGTGCGCGCGTGCTGTGACGGCTGTGGTGCGCTCAAAGGAAGCAGGCACATCAACCCTCCATCTCACGGCTCTGACCTCTGAACTTGATGCCTTTGTGTGCAGGCCGCCATCTTTGCTGGGGACCCATCCGTGTTCACCCTCAGCGTGCACTGCGCAGCGCAGGGCTTCCCACGTGCCCTGGTGCCCAGCAGTATGGACGTGGCACTGCCAGGTGTGTGAGCTGAGGGCCGTCAGGTTGCTGTAGCCCTGCCCCTAGTTTGCCCTGCTGCAACCAACCACAGGGCACTTGGGCTGGGCTTCAGCATTCCACAGCATGCTGTGCCAGAGCATCACACAAGCCTGCAGCTTCAGGCGTCAGGGTCACGCAAGGATGGGCCCTGAACGGCTGAAGGCCTGACTTTGAAGGTGTACTGCCTTCGCCATTGCGTGGTAGGTGGGGTGGGCGACAAGCAGTACATGGAGGCGCTGCAGGACGTACTGCCTCGTGTGCTGGACGAGCAGCGGCCTGATCTGGTCATGTATAATGCGGGTGCGCCCGCCTTGGGTTGGTGCTTGCCTGGTCTTGTCATACACCAAACAGAAGTGTAAATGTGTGATGCGTACAACCACCAGAGAGTGGCACAGGCATTGGTGTTGACCATGGTCTGGGGTAGGCCATGCTATCCTCTGTCACCGTATGTACCACAAGGGCGCGTTGATCCGGGCACTGAACCTAATGTGACTGATGTGACTGAGCAGAAGCTGCTGTTGCTGTTGCTCCTCTGGCTCTGGCTGCTTCATTCCATAGGTGTGGATGTGCATGGGGAGGACGCATTGGGGAAGATGGCACTCACCACAGCGGGCATCCTGGCCCGGGACCGCCTAGTGATGCAGGTGATGTGTGGCATGGCCTCTCTCACTGCTGCGCGCGGGCTCAGGTCACTGCAGGACAGGCACAGGGGCAAATTGCATGCCACTGATCCTGTGTGGATACATCTGTGGATAAAGGGTCCGTGCTTGAGGGGTCCGTGCTTTGGATGCCGTACTGTGCAGGAGTGTGCGTCACGCAACATCCCAGTGGCTGCAGCCATCGGGGGCGGCTATGAGCCAAACCACACTCACATCGTTGACAGGTGGGGCGCATGAGTTTGGGACAGGAATTTATTGGATTTCACTGCATCGTGCATAAGCAGCATGGCTTGAGTTTGGTGATGATGCAGCTTTGCATGCTCCAACGTGGTTGTGGCGGCAGCAAAGCAGCAGCCTTACTCGTGTGAGCTGGTGAGGCTGACATGTGCTTGTGCACGCAGGCATGTGTGCTTGCACCAGGCTGCGCGCGAGGCACTACCTCTGTTCCTCGAGGGACGCCGCACAAAGCTTGCGGCGCGTGTGCGCAGCAGCGCGGCCCGGAGCCCAGCCTAGCCTGGAAGCAGTTGCAGTGATGCCTTGCGCAAGGTTTGGTGATACCCACACTCCTCATGAGTACCAGGGTACAGCAAGGCCAGGCTTATGGGGGATACGTCACTGCGATGCGGTACATGCCTGGTTCAGCAAGGGCTTTGGTTGCGGTGGGGGTGCGGGGTGGGGGGTGTACGGGAGAGACTGAACCCACTCAACTGAATGCAACAAACCGAACAGAGCATGGAAGCTGCTCTGTTATTTGCCACGAGGAGGGACTACGGCCAGCGTGCACGCACAGAGCACAGCCTGAAGCACGTACGTAGTGAGCTTGGTGGTGCCCATGCCAAACACAAGGTGGAAGATGCCAAAGCTTTAAAGCGTGGCTTTCAAATCAAAGATGTGTGAGCAGGCGAAACAAGTTGAGTGCAAGCATGCCCATGTGCAGCCAGACAGCAGCCCTCTCAATACAACAACCGTGGAAGAGTTGCACGTCCCCCCAGTTCGCACGCACGCACGGTACACTGGCACCGTGGTCTATACCACAGCGGTGTACAGCAGAA
This sequence comes from Chlamydomonas applanata, assembly GCA_001662365.1. Lineage (NCBI taxonomy): Eukaryota > Viridiplantae > Chlorophyta > Chlorophyceae > Chlamydomonadales > Chlamydomonadaceae > Chlamydomonas > Chlamydomonas applanata. The sequence goes on along the minus strand of BDCZ01000001.1, from coordinate 35,920 downwards.
GTGTGGCGGGTGTACAGCGGTGTACAGCGTACAGCACGAGTGTGATCATTCGCAATGTAGTTTCTGTGGTGCAGGTGGCTGCCGCGGTGTCACGGAAGAAGACAATAACGATAACATCAGGGCTGAAAACACTCACCCACCCCATGAACCTTTTTACTCTGGGCTTCTGGGCTTCCAGGTTCTGATGATTTGCAGCTGAAAATATAGTGGCGTTAAAATATCTGCTGCCATATACAGCTCAGCTGATCTCCCACGTATTTTCACGAGAATGAGGCCACCATGCGTCCTTGTGTAGCTATTGAGCGATTGAGATGTTGAATCTGCTGCCCTGGGCTCTGCGGGAATGGCGCAGAGCCCCTCCACACAGAACTGCCTCAAACTCTGTCTCGCTGGCCGAGGCAAGGCGAAGCTTAAGCTCGGCCACATCGCGGCAGATCGCTGTGGCTTGCGCGGTCATGGGGCCCTTGGCTGTATGGAGGTGCAGCACTGTCAGCGAGCTGATGGCAACAGTCGTATCTGCAGCGATCTCTGCACTGCCGGGTAAGAGCAAGGACTACGACAGCCAACGAGCGCCGTAGTTGCACATGTGTATGACCAGCTGTTTGCTGATGCCACCATGCTGGCCATGAGGCACAGCTGCACACATGCCAAACATGGCAACATTGTATACGCTTGTATGCATGCCGCAGGCTTGCTGGCCATGGCTGGTTGCGGCGGCACGGTGTTCGATGCCGCGTCAATTGCTTCCTGTAGCGTGCGGTCTGTTGTGCTTCTGCTGATGGCCAGCGGCCAGTGGAATCTGCCCCCTGCCATGCTGTCCTCCATTATGTCAGGCTTGGAGGTCGGGTGGGAGGTGCGTCCATGTCGATGTGGCACACTCATCACTTTGGCTTGAAGCGTGCGTGCTTGGATCTTCATCACACCATAAATTGGTGTCCCAGCTGCATGCTGAGCTGCATGTCCCAAAGAACAACCCAACGCAAGAGCCCCCGTCCCAATGCTCGCCTCGCTGCCTTTGTACTCGAAGCAGTTGTCTTATCTGAAACATATCTGAAAACATCTGAAACATCCCAGCTGCTTGTTTCATGCCATGCTGCTGTGCACGCAGGTGTTCCCAGCCCTGCAGCTGCAGCTGGAGGCGCCAGTGATGGTCCTGCTCAATGGCGTCCACTGCATGTGCTGGCTTCAGCTGTACTTGCATCTTGGTCTGACACCGCTGGTGGTGCTGACACGCACGACCCTTATGTTCCTGGTGAGCACGCATGTAGAGCAGCTCTGAGCAGCACTGGTTTTTTATGTTTGTTGATGATGCCACACGTCTATCAGTTGAGATCGCTGGCATCTCACTTGCTGTGCCATCTTAGTACCCAAAGCGCACCAACATCTTAGAGCTCGACCTGCAGGCTGTCTTTGTCTCTATCTTGTGCTGCATCCTGAAGGTTCTGTTTACTGGCATCTATACAGGGCCTGATGGCAACCTGGGTCGCGCTTGAGCTGATCACCAGGATCCGCTACAACCGCGCACAATCAGCGCTGGTGACACAGGAGGCGTTGACTGCAATGTCTCCCAAGGAAAGGAGCATGAGCCTTTCAGCTGAGTGGCCGCCACCTGATGTCCAGGCAATTAGATTGGCCTGCAACTTGTGGGATCCCCCAGAGAGGTCTGGAAGTGAAGACATGCTGGGCCACAACATTGGGCTGCACCAGCCCAGCTGCCATGCAAAGGGCAGCGCGCTGCAGGCTGCAGGGGACACAGGAGTGGCAGCGATCCTTGCGCAACAGTATCAGGATCAGCAAGCAAGCTCCTCACCCTATGTGGTAGGTGCGGCGGCTTGCTGTGGTTAGGAAGGCTTGAGCAGTCCTCAACACTGGACTGGAACTTCCTGCCAGTGCTGCATTCATTACCCCAGCGTGGCCTGCCATCCATTCCTCAACTGCTCAAGTATGTTCAGGATTCTAAGACCCAACACATCGCCCCCGTGTACTGTGTACAGGGGCTGCTCGTGCACAAGGTGTCAATCAAGATCGAGGCTGCAGGCTTGCTTCCACACCAGCTGCCCCACGACATGGTGCAGCGGCTCAATGCTATGATGGCTGCAGCATCTGACGAGCAGGGAGCCCATGCAACAGTAGTCAGTGCAGCTGTACGGCCTGGCTGTATCCGGTTACAAATGGACGTCATGGTTCAGCATCCAAACCCACCACCTGCACAGCAGCGTCCTCGTGTCCAGCCTGCTGCAGCCCATGAACCTTTGCTCCCGACGCAGCAGCTGCACGCAGCTGGTGCTGAGATGCTGGCAGCCACAGGCGCAACAGCTGCAGCATATCGCGCAGCAGGGAAGAGCCAGGAGGCTATGCTCGCAGAGAGCGCTGCAGTGAACCTGCTGCGCAGCATGCAGCTCGACCACAGCACGCTCCAGCCCGGAGACCGCATCGTGGTGCAGGTAGAGGAGTTCATCTGCGTTGCAACATGGGTCGTTGAAGCTGAAGGCGGCCGCTGGTATACCCAGAGCTCCAAGCTGCCATCCCACAATCCCTTCCGCCCAGCCCTGGTGTCGTTGCACCCCTCGATGCTGCACATCCTGCCAGACCCGGCATCAGCACCTTTCAGGCGGCTGCCCGCCACAGTCAAGCTGCAGCTGGTGATCAGCCATCTGCAAGGGCTGGCCATTCGGGGCTATAATCCTGCAGCATGGCTTGGCTCAGATGGCATGCCACAGCACCATGAGGGTGCGCCACGTGACTCAGACATGGTGCTCAGCACGCTGGGAGGCGCTGGCCCCATCAATCCTGCAGTGCAGCCGTGCCACTTGTTGGTCAAACATGCAGGGCAGTACTTGACGACCACTGTCATGCTGCAGAGCAGTGTTTCTGCCAGCAGCGCCAGGCCTCCTGCAGCTGCCCAGGTGTCAGAACCTGAGGGGCAGGACCTTGTCTTGCTCAACTCAAGCCAGCGCAGCTCAAGCAGTGGGCAGCTTGGCCTGCGCCTATCAATTGACAGCATTGGCCAGGCTCCTGCTGCCTGCAGCATCGAGCAACCTCCACAGGCAAGCGCTGCTCGCACACAGACTACAGTGCAGCTCGAGGTGGCGCTTCCATCAGCGCTGACCACGGTCGCAGCATTTCACCGCATTGGCACGCTGGGGCTGGAGATCTGGCACTGCGGGATCTTAGTGGCATCTGCAGCGTGCCTGCTGCTGCCAGAGAAGCCGAAGAAGCAGGTGGGGTCCACCACATCAGTTCCACATGCTTCCACATGTGGAACTGTTTATTCTCGTGTTTTGGCTCAACTGTCATGAGACGCGATTGTGTTGCATGTGCTGCCAGGCTGTCACACATCTCGCCTAATCTCAGTGCCCCTCGCGGTGACATGTTGTACGCAGGCTACTGACCCTCTCGCCATCTTGGATGGCATCTTGGACAGCGCAGAAAGTGAGAACCTGCCAGCATCTGCAGAGCTGGCTGATGCTGGTGTTGACCAGCCCTCATACGGCTGCCACAGTGACTTTGTCAGGGATCTGGGCCTGTGGATGGATGTTGTTCAAGCGGATGACTCATCCGATAAGCCAGGCATGGCAGTGGCATCAACTGCAGCAGCAGCTGCCCCTTCCAGCAAGCTGCTCCAGGCCCTTCAAGCAGCATCACAGCACGTGCGCTTCAAGCCACCAGCTTTGCTGCGAGCCCAATCGCTACCGCTCACAACAGGAACAGCCCAGGCTTGCGCTACAGCACCAAACTCTGGGGAGCCTGCCCAGCATGAGATGGCTGCAGAGATCGCAGGGCCATCCACATGGCCTGATGTCCAGGGCACACACAAGCCAGTGCGTCCGACTTGGGGCAATGCAGCCAACGCACTCCACACTTCCCTGAAAGGAGATCATGCCCTGCAGCGGCGCGTGGCGCAGCTAGGCTGGCCTCTGCTTTTGCACTCTGTGCAACGCAGCATGTGGGCTGTGGCATACCAGATCGCTGTAGCCATGGACTCCTGTGCAGGGCGGGCACTCATGGCGCTGGCATTTGACGGGCCAGTGACTGCTGGCACGGTGCCCCTGTCTGAGTCTCAGCTGCTCCAGCTAGCCCAGCTGTGCTCTCAGCCTTGTGGAAGCGCCCAGGAAGACTCTGCCATGCGGTGTAAGTTGGCATCCAAGGTTGCTGCATGGCAACAGGCCGCTGCAAAGGGTACTGCGTCAGCTGGCGGGGCCAGCCAGTCCAACAGTCAGGAGGCTTCAGCCCCTGCAGCGGATCAGCAAGCTTCCAGTGCTGCGTCAACATCTCAGGTCGGGCAGTCCATTCCGGCAGCCGTGGAGGCCACTGAAGGCCTTCCTTCCTTAAAGTCAGGTGCTGTACAGGACAGGGACGGCAGCACTCAACAGCAGGCCCCATCTCTGCAAACACATGCCGCAGCTGTCCAAGCCAGCAACAGCGCTGCAACAGACGTCCGAGGGTTCCTGCTACAGGGGGTTGCACTACTGCTGCCACTCATTTCCTGGCTTGTGTTTTGGGTCTGCGATATTGGGCAACCCCTGGAGGGGCCTGGCTCTAGGCAGGCGAGGCCCTCCCACCAAATCATGGCGACCACCTGGCTGTTGGTCGTGGCCACAGTAGCAATGGTGGTGTGGGTGCTGCACAAGCTGGCAGCAACGGCACAGCACAACGAGGTGTACATTAACATGCGTGCACAGCAGCCTACTGCAGATGCTCAATCTGTGGACGAGGGCCACACTTCCGTGGCTGCAGCTGCTGCAACACCACGCGTGGGCGCCACTGAACCACCAGCCAATGAGCCAACTGATCAGGACAAGGCGAGGGATCAAGGACGGGCCGCACCAGTGCAACCTGCTGGTTTGGAGCCACTGTCAACAGACGCTGGCGTGGCTGCAGCAGCTGCTTGGCGTGTTGTAACCAGCCCCAGGCGCCAGCATGCACGCAGTGTTTCAACAGGCTCCAGCATATGTCTGGGACGAGACAGGGCATTGCAGCGTGGCTGGGCGCAGCCTCCCCCGGCCATGCGAGATGCTGGCGGTGCAGGCACAGGTGCAGATGCGTGGGTGGCAGCAGACAGCTCCCCAGCTGGGGGTGCCTGTGTGGCCCTGAGGGACCGCGAATGCAGCCGCAGTGACTCACAACTCGGCTCACTCATGAGCTCATTGCCACCTGTGTGGGATGACCTGGATGCACTGTTGGTGAAGTCAGCGGCCTCATTGAGCGTCGGGGGCCACGCCAGCAATAGCGCGTCTCGCCAGTTGCTGGAGCAGTACGCCAGCCTCAGCGCGAACTGCACGCCCGCTGGGTCTGGTGAGCAGTACGCGTGCTGCGCAGCCGATGCACCAAGCGCCAGTCTTGGAACAGAGGGTGCCTACAATGGTGCTGCACTGGCTGATGGCGATGTGGTCAAGGAGCTGAGCAGCTGAGAACAGGTCGGGTGAGGCTGACTTGGTGAACTTTGGAAGGGGCAGGTGGCAGCTTGCCACGCTCTGCATAGCATACCGTGCAAAATTGAGGTGCTGTATGTATGGTACAGTGCTGTACGCATGGCTGTACATGATGGTAGTATGGTGTGCCTGCATGGAGCCGATCAAGAAAGGAGCATGTGTGTTGCCCGACAGATGGCAATGAGCAGAGTCAAACCGAAGGTGTGCAGGCCTGCTTGCATACACATGGTGATGTTGGTCATGGCAGGCTGTCTTCCTTGATGTGTGTTCCATGCTGCACATGCTTCTTCCTGGGGTGTGCCGGGTGTGGCGCATGTGTCCATGCTGTCATGGAGCATGCCAACGAGCTGGTGTCCAGTGATGTGCTGATAGCAAGCTTGCCTGCGGCTGGGACGATTTGATCATTTTATCACGTGATCAGCTCTCTAACCATGGTATATGGTGCAAACTGCTGAGTAGTGCAGTTGCACGGTGCAGATGTGACATCAGCATGGGGCACCCTCCTAATATCCCTTGGATTTGCTCACGGCTTGCGTGTGGCAGGCTGGATCGGCTGTCTGTAAACTAGCTGTCTGGGTATCACGCTCGTTTTTCATCTAGTCGGCTATTGTCATGGGTGAAAGGCGGAGCTCGGGGATGCAGCATAGAAGGACACAGCAAGGTGGCAAGATCAACGCTTTGCCAACGCTTGTGGCACAAAGTTAAAAACGTACGTGGAATTTGAAGGGTTGCAAACACTTGTGGTACGTGTGGTGGAGCATGGGTCACTTGGAAGAGTGTAGACGCATGCAAGTTGAGGGCAGTTGTGGGCAGCAAGATGCGGGGATGTGGGTTTTGATTCCATACAATCCGAAGGCAGTGTTGCAGCACGCACCAGTCGGAGCACAGTATAGGGTTTCATAGCAGCACGCACCCTTGTGTCTGTCATGGTCTATCATGGGCTGTTATACTAGTACTGCAGTGGCGGCAGGCATAAGAGGGCTACAGGTAATCTACCTATTTGCACGTGCGGCGGATTGGCTGGGGATGGCACTGGTGGGCTCGAGTGTGATGGCCGTGGTTTGACGGCCTGTTATGGCAAATGAAGCGGGTTCAGTGGGAGCAGGTTTGGTGGAGATAGGATGCCCTGCACCGACCCTGGCAAATGTTACACTCTACACGTGGAGTACTGTCGTGCAATACCACTGAAAAGTACTGATATATCAGCCCTGACCCCATCACCTTTACTGTGTAGGTATGGACCCCACGCCAGTGTGTGTGGGAGCAGAGTGCCCCCCTGGTACGATACTGTGTGCGTGGGGTTGAGAGAGTAACAGTGGTGCCACAGCAGGACAGGCCCTGAGACATGCCTGCCTGCTGAGCGATATGTTGTCCATTGTTTTTGGGACCTACGTGTGTGCGGAGGTACTTTCCTTTGCATCATCAGCAGTACACGCAGCCTGCTGCTCTTGCTGTGTGAGATCAGGGGGGCTCTGGGTCAGGCACATCCAAGCATGCCGCCAGGTTTACAGCGGCTTCATCCTCCTTTGTGCAAAGTGAGAGGAGCAGTGTCTTGCGGTCAAGGTTCTGTGCAATCAATATACTGTGGCGATGGAAGTGGCCCTTGACATCGCTGGAAGTTTGTCGAAATTTGTTGTAATGGCCCACACACAAATGAACCGGGCGGTGCAAAGAGTGTGGAGCTACAGGCTCTATATGTTGCCAGTGTGGCGAACGCCACATGCCACACAAGAGTCAGCCAGTAGCCTGGAAATTGAACCATTAGGAGGATGAACCCGACATCCACAGCCACTGTACCCTTACCTGCAGCACGCAAATGCTTGTGCTGCTGCTGGGGATCATGCATGTGGGCTCACCACAGCTGTGGTGTTCGCCCTTGATATGTCCAGGTTCTGTTCAGAGCGCTACTTGAAGAACTGTGTTGTTCATGTTGAGCTGTTTGTGTTGGACGGTGCTGTTCAAGTGGGACTCTCAACGCGGGCATGGCCCAAACTGTCCTGTTGTGCCTCCATCAACGGTCCAATGTGCTCCTCGAGGGGGCTCACAGGTGGTGTGCCCCACTGCTCAGTTTGTGCATGCTGCACCACGGCAGAAGACTGAAGCGCTGCATACGTGCGCGCCCCCATCAGAATTCAACGACCTCAGCTCGGTCAGATGCCGACACAAGCACACATGGACCTACCGCCCCCCACCCACCCAAGCCGGGCGGTAGGATACCATATTGGCACCCGAGCATGGCACCCTCACCGCGCCAACCCCTCCCCGCCATCCAGCCCGCTTTGCGCCCACCCATTCACCCACCACCAGCAGGTGGCCCTGCCAGAGGCAACCCCCTGCTGTTAGGTCATGGCTTACGTGCCAGCCTCTTCACAGTCTGTTTACGTATGCATGTCAAAGCTGGAAGCACCGGCATTGCAGCCGCCACACGCCAGCCGTTTTCTTCAGAATTCCTCCCCCCAGCAACTCTCACAAATCCAACACATTTAGCCAGGGATACGGCCCCTGCCTCGCCCCTAATGCAGCCGCTGTTGTCATTGCAGACGCCCCGCCCCGCTGGTCTGTGCCATCCATGGGCGCCGCCAGCCTGCATCTGTCACGGCCGTTTTCAAAGCTCACACCAGCCTACCCTGTCACAGCTGTCACAGCTGTCACAGCTGTCACAGCTCCTCAGCCACCCCCACATACTCCAGCAGGTCACCCAGCCCCTCGGCCAGATCCTGTGCATCCGCCAGCTTCCCCATGAACATGTCCACCTGGCGGGCGGTTGGGTGGCGGTTGGGTGGCGGCAACAGCGGCAGGTCAGGTGGGTGTCACAACCAGTCCCTTGTAGCTCTCACACATGCGCATGAATTTCAGTTGTGCGTGTGCCCAGCCGCCGGGGGCCTTCAACCGGCACCTGCCAGCAGCTCCCAAGGCAGCCACAGCACCAGCCCATGACGTGTGATCTACACACTACAGGCTGCCCGCCCACGGATGACTAAAAGGCATGTGCAGGCAGCCACCCCTAACCCTGGTTGAAACCGCTCCTCAAGTCCGTAATGCATGGTGTATGCATGCATGGATGCATGGTGTATGGTGGATGCATGGTGTATGCATGCATGAATGTATGTATGCATGGTGTAGCCTATGATGTATGAAGCAGCAGTCTGCGACACAGCAGCCTGTGAAGCAGCGGCCTGAGATCCTCACCTGCTCATCGATATCAATCGGCTGGAACATGTCGGCCAGCATCTGCTCATCAAAGCCCAGCACCACTTCCTTGACAGTGCCAGGATCCAGCTGCACGGGAGGGAAGGTCATGGGCGAGGCAGGAGATCCAGGGAGGTTCAGGCAACTTCTGACGTGTCCCACACGCAACACAGGCAGGCAGGCACCATGGAGGTCCACCTGCAGCTAATCACCCTACAGCTAGTCAACGCTGAAACAGTCAAAGGAGCGGACAGCAACAGGCAGGAGTACAACTAGGAAGCCCATGGGGTGCGGTGCACACGGCAAGCTACCACACGCAACACAACTGGCGAACCACTGGGCAAACTCAGTATCAGTGAGATTATGATAAACCAGGACCCAAGAGACAGCACGACAGGGATAAGTGCATGCACAGTCACCTTGTGGTTCACAAACGCATTGGCGGAGCCCAGAGCTCCGAGGTCCCCTGTTGATGCAACCCCTGCACTCCATAAGGCGTCCAGCTCCTCCTTTGTCACCATCGCTGCCTGTGCTTTGAGCCCCGCAGCAGCAGCAGCCAGCCCAGGCATGACCGTGCTGCCGCCTGCCGCGGCTGCTGGCACCAGGAAGGGCGTCGCTGGTGCAAGCGCGGCGAGGCCTGTGGCACCCGGCGGCTTCCGCATGCTTGCCGAGCCCGCGCCGCCAGCCCCCGCGGCGCCGCCGGTGGAGGAAGCTGAACGGGCCATGAGCGACGCGGCGCGTGCAGTGGAGCCGGCGCGCTCCAGGTCGCTGGCTCCGGAACCGCCAGCACCGCTGCCACCATCCTTGGACTCCACCAGCTGCACGCCACCTGCACACACGTTTGACCGACCAAAGGTTTGACCATGCAAAAGTGAACGTAAAAGGTGAGGAGGTGCAGAGCATGCTTCAGGGAACAGAACCGCCAGCACAGAATGACATGCAGCCATGGTAGATGCATGGCTCCATGTCCATGAAGCTCCATGCAGCTCCATGCCACTCCATGATGCTCCATGCAGCTCCATGCGGCTCCATGCGACTCCATGCGTCAACTGTACAGTCCCAGTCCAGCACACACACCTTCCATGGCTTTAGCAGCTGTCAGCTGTGCCGCCTGCCGAGCCGCAGCTGCAGTACCCACTGCCTTCTCAGCTGCGGCCACTGCCTCTGCAATCGCCGCCTCAGTGCGCTTGGTCACCTGCACCATTGTGTAAGGATTGCAATAGGTACTCTGTAGATGTTCAGGACATATGGTCACCTACCATATATCCTTACACATTGTGACCCCATTGGGGCAGTTGTAGCAAGCGTGTGGATCAATGCTAGCCAGCCGCACACTCGC
>BDCZ01000001.1:12196-25167 GCA_001662365.1 Chlamydomonas applanata | reverse complement strand
CACCCCCCCCCCCCCCCCCCCCCCCCCGTCCCCGCCCTTCAGTCCCAGGCCCTGGGAGCAGGCATGAGCATGACGGTCGGAGCTGCCGGCACCACTGCCAATGGCTCGCACATGCCTGTCCCCTTACTGCTCTGGACGTAATTACTGCTGAAAAAGTGTTTACTGCTACGCATTCAGGCCGGCACTCACCTCGGGCACGTACACCTTCTGCATGCGGTCACGTGCGCCCACCAGCGCCGCGCGGCACAGCGCCTTGCGCACATCGTGCAGGGCCTGTGCGCCAGTGCAGCCACACAGATCCGGTCACGGATCAGGTCACAGATCAGGTCACAAAGTGTGCTTGTGTGTGCATGTTTTTGTCTAGGGAGGTTGAAAGCAGTACCAGTGGATGGGTAATGGACCAGCCGGCTGCGTATGTTTGCAGGTGCCTGTACAGTCACCGCAGGCAGTACAGGGGGTTAGTAGCAGGCAGCACACAGAGCTGCAGTATCGCTGGCACATGTTGGTACCTTACATTACGGCCTCTGCAGTGAACTAAAGTGCAGTGGTGTGGCAGTACGAACCAACTAATAACTCACCGAGCTACCGGTTGCATAGTAGGCGGTCTCTGCAGCCACCAGGAACTGGCGGCGCAGCTTCTTATAGTCCTGCGGTACAGGCAGTACAGGCAATACAGGCAGTACATTGGAATTTGGAGACAAAGTTGGGAGTTGGTTATGTATGCAGTACAGGTAGTATAGGCAGAGCCGTGCAGTTCGCTTCATGGCACCGTCCTGCAAGTTGTGTACAGACTGTACACGCCTGCTTGTCGGTGTATATTCAGAAGCATGCACTTGAAACCATGAACAGCAGCCCCGAGCGCGCAGGCGGCCCCCGCCCCTAGCGCTGCTTCCAATGCCTGCTGGCAGGCCAGTCTCGCAGCACGGCGCTTGCCAGCGACTGTTTGCACACCTTGTTGCTGGTGACGTTGGCGATCTTCTCGTATCCAAAGTCCTCGTGCTCCTTGAGCTCCTTGATCTGTGTGAGGCCAATTGAGTGAGAGAGGGAGGAGGAAGAGGAGTAGATGAGGGAGAGGGATGATGAGTGAGGGTGTGAGGGTATGGTCTTTGTGGGGCCTCATTCATGTGCTTCATGTTGAGCCCCACCCACCCAGCCCAGCCCCTGCATAGCAGCTGCCCACGCACCTGCTCGGCCGCCGCAGCCACCCACACAGGGTCGTCAGGGCAAGTCTCCACCCAGCCCCAGGTACCGTTGTCCATCATGTCTCGCAGTACGATCTGAGTCTGGGTCTCGGCTGGGTCCACCGGCGACCTGTCATGTGTATCAGTGTGGCAGACAAACAGGACAGGCCGTGAGGACAAGCAGGCAGTCAGATACTCAGTTTGACCGGCAGCCAAAGTATCTACAGACATACAGGCTGGCTGTTGGCCAGCTAACAATTCGCCAGACACGGAAGCCAAAGCGAGGGAGGAGTCAGCCGTCACACATACACATGCGCAAAGCATGCGGATGCCTGCGCCTCTTCAGGTCAGCTGTTACAGGCTCCAGAGCATGTGCACAGATCGGCTGTACCCACTAACTCCACCCACGGCACCATCCGCTCGCCAGCACGTTCTGAAACCACCCCAAAACGAGACTGGCCCCACAGAGTGCAGAGTGTGAGAGTGTGCACAGCTGAGTGAGCCGCTGCCCGCGCACCTTCCAGCCAGCAGCAGCACGTGTGCACAAGCCATGGACGGGTCATGGTGCGCGATGGGCCGCTTCCGCATCTCCATGAGGATGAGAATGATTGCCTTCGCGGCGAGTGCGATCGCCTTGAGGCCCGCGTTCATGGGATCCATCATCGCGAGCACCTGCCACGCATTACAGAGACAGTACAGAGGCGGTACAGAGGCAGTACAGGGGCGGTACATTTATCAGGCGGTGAATTACAGTCAGCTGGTACGGCACCGTTCAGGTGTAATCCCATCCCCAATGCAACACAGCACGCACACAACACACATGAACAACCCCCACATGTTCATATCAAGTCCAAAGCAGACGGTATGAGCCAGGGCTCGCCAGCTGGGGCTCACTGACCTTGTTGGCCTGTGCGTTGGCCTCCTGAGCTGCAGCCGCCGCGCTCATGCCAGGCACATCCTGAGTGTGTTCGCGCGCCTGCGTCCAGTTGCCACGTGCCGCATCCTTGTTGGCGGAACGGAAGTTCTGGCGCGCGTAGTGCAGCGCCTCCTGCGGTACAAGACAAAGCGGTACAGCACAGAGGAACAGGAGAGCGATGGAGGAAAGCGGAAAGAATGAGGGCAGTACAAGTGATGGTGCACAAGTAGCAATCTGTACATACTAGCAGGTAGTTCAATTTGCACAACAGAATGCATATCTAAACTGAAACGTCTGGTAGAAGCAGTGAACGATTGCAGTGAACACCTGTAGTGTGCATGCAGCGCAATGAGCCACAGCCCCCCGTACCTGCAGAGGCGTGCGGCGCGCGTACGGCGCAGCACCCGCTCCGTTCACCAGCGCCCCACGCTCAAGGAGCAGCAGTGTGATGCCATGCAGCCCCAGGCGTGCAGCCATGTGCAGGGGTGTGACCCATGGGTGGGGCTTGGTGAAGCCGGGGATCTCAATGGATGCAATCGCCTTCTTGAGCCTGTGCAGGTGGTTGGCGGTTGACGGTTGGCGGGTGGTTGGTTGGTGCAGGCAGACAGACAGACAGAAGGACAGACAGACAGACACGCATAGGCAGACCAGCACATAGACTGTCGCCAGCGGAGGACTCACATGCACCAGGCTGGTGCATAGGCAGGCCTATCTTATTCTTTGTATTGCTCCCACCCACTTTTTCAGGCGGTGCATCACGCCCAGCTGCGCCCGCGTCTTCCATGCGAGCTTGCCCCCATTCGCCTCCAGCTCCGCCACAGCCGCCATGATCGCCGCCACCTCCTCGTCCCGCGCCTGGCAGGCAGTACATCGCACAAGCGGTACAGAGGCAATACGGCGTGGTTCACATGCAGCACTGTGTAGAACCAACAGTAATTATTCACTGCAGGACTCAAACGCGGAACAGCCATCAAGCATGTGGCTCGCCCTCGGCGATCACCGCGACCCTGCATCCGCAACAGCAGCTGCTGCGGCTCTGCTCCAAAAGTGCTTATCAAGGGATTCAGAGAGTGGGAGCCTCATCACGGAGCCACATGTATCAGTGGCGGCTGGCCATGTCGTCATCCCACTGATGCCATCCCTTCACACTTCCTCTCCCCGTTGCAGGATCCATCTGGTGCTGAGCTCACGTGGGCTGTACTGCTGTACCACTGAACTGGTGTACTGCTGTACTGCACTGCTCACCTTTTTCAGCTTGGCGCGGACCTTGTTGGCGTCCAGCGGCTCGCCGTACAGGTTGGGGTTGGCGCCCAGGTCACACGCCAGCCTGTCAGTGTGACATAACATGACCACATCATGGTTACACAGTCACAGCATTGATCACACCATCACAGCCCGTTAGCATGTCGGATACCTCCATCCCACCAGGATGGCGCCGTGGCAACAACAGTACTGTATCATAATCAAGACACTTCATTTCTATGGTTTCACAACCCTGCGCCCAGAGGGTGTAAGACCTCCAACCACCAACCGTCAAGCACTCAACCGGCGCAACCGCTCCAACCACCACCCACTTGACGAGGTCCAGCTTGCGGTGCAGTACAGCCAGGTGCAGTACAGGCACGCGTGAGAGTGTGGCGCCTGCCACCTTCTCCCACAGGCCCATGAAGTACGCTGGTACGTCTGGCAGGTACACGTACGCCGACTGCGTGCGGCGCAGGCAGTACAAGCAGTCCATACAGGCAGCTGAGGCAATACATGAACAGCGCAGCATGGGTGCAAAGGGTGAGGACCAATGCCGCCCATGCCAATTGGGGTGCCCGCTGTGTGCACAGGACATCGGTGCCAGCATGCTCTGACCATGAGCATGCAGCACTCTCAACCGCCAACACAGGACACAAGGACACAAGGCAGTCAGGACAGCGGATATCTCGATAACCATTCTCAAAAACTATTGGAATCAGGGCTGGAAATCTGAACTACTGCTGTGTTGGAATCAGACAGCAAGAACAGGCACACTAGGGGGTGAAGCAGCAGCTGTCATCTCCATCACGCAATGTTGAGGAATGGTTGAAACAGAGCTGGACACGGTAGGGTGAGCAAGACAGCGGAAAGAGCACGAAAAGGGGCGTGAAGCAGTTGCAACTGATGCTTTCAAGCGCACGTTCAGGGAGCCGACACAGCGGGTGGCCAGGAATGCGAGACGGGGGGCGTCGGCCAACACCATGGCTGACACCATGGGGGCCATGATACAGGGCCGCTCGATGCCACCGGCCAAGTTGACCAGCGGGCGGCGCTCCAGCAGCATGTCCACGATGGCCGCCATGACCACACTCTCACGGTCCCTGCATAACGGGTTGCTAGGTTTTAGTCGGGTTTTAGTGCGTGTGGGGAAAGAGCGTGCGTCAGGAGGGGAGCCAGGAAGGGGGGAGGGCGACTTGGGGGCAGGCGGCGTGTCGTGGTGTTTGGCACAGGGTGTGTGTATGTTACACGGGGTACAGCGTACTATGTGTTGAAACAAGTCCGTGGTACATTTCAAGAGCAAATATAAGCACGATATAATACATTTTAAGAGCAAATATAATAAGCACGATATACAGGTAGTCCGGTGTATTACCAATCACCATTTGAGCAAACATGCACAGCACATCCATTACTGATCTGCTGAGCATGAGACATATGGCAATCCGTAGAGCTTGGAGCAGGGATTCCAGGGATGTGCTTGTCATAACAATTCTCCAAGTCTGTGTGCTGCTGTGCTGGTTCCCGCAAACCCACCCATTTTCCGTGTTTTTCTGTTATGGTGGGTATTACCAATCACGTGGAGCTTGACCTGTGTTTCCACATGATCCGCTCAATTCCAGACCCTGCCCTTGCATGTGCATATGCGGGACAACCCATGTGAAGCATGCGTAAAGGCTGTTGCGCAGGAAAAAGATGTTATCACAGGATAATCAGGTTTTGATCACACACTGGTTACTCATACGTGCGGCACAGTGTCATGCCGTATGGCATGCCTTATAGTGTAATTGGATCGCAATATGCTCGGATTCCAAACTGAAACCAAACAACATGGATTCAAATTGCATGGCACTTTAGCATATACCGGTAGGCATGTGCTGGCGCAGGCAGCTCTGTGATTTCAGGGCCCAGAGGCAAACAGGTATGTCACACATTTTTGCACGTCACACTTATCATGTGCCCCATCTGAACATAACCCTTGCACCAGACGAGCCCCTTGCATCCACAGGAGGGGCACATTATGGGGGGTGTATGTCCAAAAGCCTAGGGTCAAAATCCAAGCGCAGCTTGCTCTAAGGCCCACTGATTGGATATACCCCCCGATTGGTAATACACCGGACTACCTGTAATACATTTTAAGAGCAAGCATAATAAGCACGATTGCGATGAGGCAGTGAGTAGAGATGGCAGTAGATGTAGCCGCACTGCAAGACCCCCCCACATACACCCACCCCACTGCACCCACCCCCCTCATGACTCACTTGGCCAGTGCGTGCAGTGCATAGGCAATGGAGGTGTAGCCCCAGCCGTCCGCCTCATTTAGGCCGCCCGGGTGGGCCGCCAGCAGAGCACGCACGGTGGTTGGGCGGCCCAGGCGCACGGCATACACGAGTGCAGGCGTGGCCTGTAGCTCAGGTCTGCGGGGGAAGGCAGGTGTTGAGAGTGCTGCAGGTGTTTGATGTTGGACATTACGAATGATCTGTGACACGCCGTGTTGTTGTTGTTATTACTATTATTATTATTACTATTATTATTATTATTATTATCATTATCATTATCATTATCACTATCACTATCATTATCATTATCATTATCATTATCATTATCATTATCATTATCATTATCATTATCATTTATTACGAATGTCATTGATGTTGATCGCTCTTGGCTGGTTGTAAGGTACTGACACTAGTTGCGTTTGGTTTGGGTTGGTTGGTTGGATCGATGGTGTTTGGTCAAGGATGTGTAATGGTGTTTGTCGGCACAAGCCGAAGGGCGGGCAGCACACATCGCCCGGTTTTGAAGGCACCAGGGCCCAGTGCACTACCGCCACCCAGCACCCCACCCTGATACTTCGGCCCTGGAGCTAGTTACTTACGTACCAAAGCCCAAAACATGCCCGCTCGCGCGCACCCACCTGTCCGGCATGTCGGGCATGAACAGCCAGCCCTTCTTGGACCTCCCCTTGCGTGGCTTGGCGCCGGGTGGCGCAGGGGCGCGCGCGCGGGCGGCACCCAAGGCCTTGGTGAATCGCTTGGCGGCAGAGCGCCACTGGCCGGGCTTAAGCGTGTACTCCTCGGGGGGCAGTACACGGTTCCACCACCAGATGTTGCTGCGGTACAATGGGCAGTACAATGGGCGGTACAATGGTGAGGGCAGGTGGTGGCGGGGCTCCTGGGCAGGCAGGGAGGGAGTGGGAGGTGCGGCTGGGGTAGGGGGTGGGCGGTGGAGATGGGGTTTCAGATGGAGGTTAAGATGGAGGCTCGGAAATAACAGGTGGTGGTGGCGGTGGTGGTGGTTTCAGAGGTAGGAAAACAATAAATATTGATGAAGTGTTGTTGGCGCCCGCAGCGAGGGGGATGAACCACCGCAAGCCGTGGGACCAGTGAGGCAAGGCTCCGGCATGCGTTCATGGGGGACCGGTATGTATGGAATGTAGCTGACTCCCCAAGCCAAGGGGACCAGCCACTGCACGCCGTTGGACCTGCTTTCATGACTGGGTGTAGGGGCAAGGTACAGGCATGGGTTCAGGCGCAACACCCAGTCCGCGTACCCGCATCCCTCCTTACCGTGCGCGCAGGTCACCGCCCGTGAGCCAGGGCGTGACCAGGTCCTTTTCCTTGTACCCTGCCAGACGAGCAGTCAGACTGTCAGCCAGCGCTGCGATGGCCGTGTCTGACATGGGGCTCGTGTCCACCTGCATGTACCGCGCATGGTACCAGCGGCCGCATGCCGTGCTTGGTGGCCGAGCATGCATTTTGTGCTCAATGTTTGAGTGATGATCACTGCTCAGAGTTCAAATGGACGATGATCGGATGTGTGCTTGGATACTGCTTTGACCCTGGTCCACTGGTTCCCAACAGCTGGGTCTCAAAACACACGATGCATGTGCTGGAGGCAGGCAAGAAGCTGCAGCTGTGCAGTGGGATGCAAGCAAACACAAGTGCCCAGCAGCTGCATGCGCCCCAACAGTGAGGCGCATGTTCAAAGAGTGAGGTGCATGGCCAAGGAGTGAGGGTCACGCACCGCGGACGTGTCCATGTACTTTGGCTTGCCCTTGTACCTTGTACCCTCCAGGTAGTACGGGTCTGTCAAAGGCGGTACAACATGCAGGCAGTACCAAGCGGTGGGTTGAGGCTGGGATGAGCATGCAGCGGATGCTCCAGAACCTCTCAAATTGCGCAGCCAGCACAGCATGTGAGGTCACAGCAGCCACGCGTCTGTCACAGCAGCAGCCGTAGCACGCACTGCGGCTATCAACCGCAATACAAGGAACAACATTGAGATTGTCCTGTTATTGCCCCTCCTGTCACAGCTCCTGTCACAGCCCGTCACAGCCCGTCACCACACCTGTCACGATCACCGCCTTATCCAGCATGGAGCTGATCTTGGCCAGGCCTTTGGCTTGCAGCCCCTCCATTGCATTCTCAATCCGAGTGGTTGCACTCTGCTTCAGGGGAGGCGGGGTAGACTGTGACGAGGCTGCCCCGTTCTGGCTTGACCCCCTCATGCTGCCGCTGGCGGCTGCCTGCCCGCTCTCTGACGTGCGCGCGACAGGGGGCACAGCGTCAACGCGGGCGCGCATGCTGCTGTTTCCAAGCGGCGTACCGCTCTCGGAGGGCGGTACAGCCGGTACTGCCGACACCGGCTCGGGCGCCACCCTGTTGCTGCCTACCTTGGCAAGCACAGCGCTGCCTGATTTGGCGAGCGGTGTGGCCCGGGAGGCGCCTGAGTTGGACATGCGTATGCTGCCCTGCTTGTCAACCGCCTCTGCCACAGGGCCAGCTGGCATGCGCTTCACAGCACCGCCCAGGCCCCCACCGCAGCCCGCACACACACCACACCGGGGATTGCCAACCATGGGGGCGGCATCAGGCAGAAGGCGTGCAGGCGTCACAGCGTCGGTCACAGGGTCATACACATAGCCCATGTCTGCCAGCAACTGGGACAGCACCGCTCCCTCTGCCGTTCCACCCATGCCGCTGTGACCACACGCCGCACATGTCCCACCTGTGACCCCCTCCCCCACTGGGCCGCTGTACTGCCGGGGCTTGCGTACTGCCAGCAGGTCATACAGCACCTCATTGACATCCAGCTCCTGCTGGGGCTGTACTGCAGCCGTACTGCTGCTCTGCTCCCACTCCCACTCATCGTCCTCATCGTACCGTGGGGCTGCAAGCGGTACGGCCCGCACGCGCGCCTCCAGCCTGTACAGCACATCGTACCGCACGTGTGCATTACTCACGGTGGTAATGGTGTCGGTTGGTAAATGCCAAGGCCTCACACTGACGATGACAGCGCTCGTGCTTCACAAGGCTGCTTCTCAAGCACTACCAACGAAGTAACCCCTCACCCGGAAGCCATGCAAGCATTGCAAGCAGTGCAACAACCTGGATGCTGCACAACCCACCCACCACTCGGGGCCACGGCAGAGCCATGAAGCCAGCGTGGTGCGGCTGGGTCCGCTGTAGAACGAGCGGTACCGCAGGTCATACCACTGCGGTACTGTACCGCCGTCCTCCTCCACACCTTCGCCCACTGGCTGGCCCGTACCGCCCTCGCCCTCGCCCTCGTCCGCCACCTCCTCCTCCTCTTCCTCCTCCTCCATGGGCAGAGGCACAAGGTCCATGATGTCACTGGCCTCACCCACAGGCTCCTCATCACCTGCGGCGGTACAGCAGCAGTACAGCAGCAGTACAGCTGCATGAAGACGTGTCCAGGCTGTACAGCAGGGGTACGGCAGCGGCTCGGTGTGGCGCCATACGCACACATATCCACCTTGCCCCGTTGCCTCTGCTGCCGGGTCAGGCACAGCTCGGAAGCTCAGCCCCTTGCTCACCAGCGCCAGCGCCAACAGCCTGGGTGGCTGGCTGAACCACCTGCCTGACCAGCCAGGATTGCATTGCATGCTCAACCCTGCCACGACCCCCACCCCAGCTGCGCGCGCACCCTCCAGGTCGTCAGCGCCATCCGGCAGGCTGCACTTGATGCCCATGTCTCCACCATATGTGGCCCACAGGCTGATGAACGCGTCAGCACCTGGGGAGGTCGATGGGACCATACAGCAGGGTTTGTACTGCAGCTGGTACAGCAAAGAGTCGGTGAGCCTGATCATAATCAGGCAGGCTGCAGCCCATACTTTCCCTGTGTAATGCTCCCTGTGTAATGCTGAACTTGAAACTTGGAACAGAGACGTGCAGGGCAGGGTTGCATACTGCAGGACTGCCTCTTATAGCACCTGTACACCCACACCCCCACACCCACAGCTGCACACATGCACAGTGTGCATTGCACAGATTGCACGCCGAGCAATATCTGCCCAGCGCCTGTACTGCACGGGTACTTGCCACTGTACTGCCTGTGTACCGCCATTGTACTGCCTTTGTACTGCACTACACGCAGCGGTACTCACCGTACCGCACGGCGCGGTGCAGCGCGCCCTCCCCCGTGATGTCAACCACATTGCTGGGCCGTCCGCCCATGATGAGCAGGCTGGCGACGCATGCAAGAGCTGCAGCCCTGCATCATGGAGGGCATGGAGGGATAGTAGACAGACTTATAAGAGTAGTAGTACGGACATCATATAGTCAACTTCAAGACATCATTGATGCAATCTCCGTCTTGTAGAACCCCCGATGATGACCCCCGGTAACGAGTGGCGCGCGGGTCTGCGGTACGTCCAATCAACAGCGCAGGCAGCCCCCCAATGCAACCACAAGCCACTGTGACTCACTTGTCGGTGCGCAGCGCGTACGCCAGCGCAGAGGCACCTGCGTGATCCTCGGCGTTGGGGTCCGCCCCCGCATTCAGCAGTGCCTGCACATGGAAGGTAGCAGGTGGCGCAAGGCGTCCACAGCTAAACATCCACATCCCTGGGGTCCACATCTTGGCGGCTTCGGCGCTCACATCATGCACGTACTGCAACCCAGCGTAGTGCCTCCTACGTACCGCACCCCAGCGTACTGCACCCCAGCGTACCGCACCCCAGCGTACCGCACCCCTGCATACTGCACCCCAGCGCACCGCACTCATGTGTGCTGCGCATACTGCTGCGCGTACTGCAACCCCCCACTGTGAATTCACACCTGGAGGGAGCCGAGGCTTGCGCCCCATGCGGCGTACATCAGCGGTGTCGTACCGCTGTTGTCCCGCTCCTCCACGCTCACACCCTTCACATCCAGCAGGTGTCTGGTGGTGCAACAATCGCGATACAGGCGGTACAATGTGATGTGCCAGGCAGGTATAATGGACAGTACGCACGTGGTGTGACATCATTGGTGTGCAGCTTGTTCACCTAGCTGTGTGCTGGCACCCGAGCCACCCAGACATCCGAGCACTCCTACGACCTCCACCTTTCCACCTCTCCACCCTTGCACCCCAGCTTACACCCTTTCCAATTCTCCCTCCCACCTCCCACCTGCTACGCTCCACTGCCCCCAGCTCCTGCTACCCAAATGTCAAGTACCTGTGGTGGAGTAACCACCCAAGCCACCCACCTGACCAGCCACACATTCCCATGGCGTGCCGCCAGCATCAGGGGTGTGCGGCCGTCGGCATCGCGCAAAGAGCCCCAAGGGAGGGGCCCACCCCCAGGCACACGGCCAGCCATGATGCCCACCACTCGCTCAGCAAACGCCCCCACAGGAGACTGCGGCAGCACGGCAACAAGGTGCAGCGGCGGTGGAGAGATCTGGGGGGAGGGGCATGGCTAGAGAAGCCTCGAGGCATGGAGTGTGAGCTCAATCTTCCTGAGACGTTTGGTCTCAGAGCATGGAGCTCTGAAAGCAGCTGTCCAGGTGTGCGCGACAGGTGCCCATGCGGGACTGCCCATGCGTCGTACGCATGCAACTGCCCACGCGCACATGCATGCATGCATGCGCGCACGCACGCCCACACCGGCTCAACCAGCCAGCCATGCCAGGAGCCATCAGCACAGGCTCGTGGTAGATCCGCACCTGACAGATCGCCAGCAGCGGGTGTGCGGTGCCTGCAGCCCCCTCCTCCCCATCCACGCGCGCGCCACCAGCCAGCAGCGCGTCGAAGATTGTGCCGTCACGCGCATGCGTTGCGTGGGTGGCTGATGCAAGGCAGCGTGCCAGGGGTGTCTCCCCGGCCGCGTTGGGTACGTTGGCGGCGTGGCCCTACGGCGTGGCGGTTGGAGGTTGGAATAGGAGGTTGGTGGTTGACGGTTGGCGTTTGGTGGTTAGCGGAGGCCGTGGGTGGTGGGTGGTGGTTGATGGCAACCTGGACCGTGGGACAGGGACCCTGGTCAACCCTGGACCCTGCCGCTGGAACTTACACCCTGCATGCTTTCAGCATCCCGAGAAGTTTGGCATACAATGCTTGGCAAGGCAATCTGTATACCTGGTGGCTAGCACCCCCCAGCGCTTGACCCAAACACAATGCGTGAGCAGTGTGACTCGTTGCCCTCACCTTGGCAAGCAGTTGTGCTACCACGCGGTCCATGTGGGCGCCCACTGCCAGCAGCAGAGGCGTGTCTGCGAGCGCACGGGATGGCATGAAACACATGGAGCGCATGGGGCACACGAAGCATGGAGCGCATGGGGCATGGAGTGCATGACACAGCAGCGCATGGAGCACATGGAGCGCACGTGGCATGCCATGGAGCACATGGGCTGCACGGGCTGGGAAGGCAGCAGGGATCGGCACAAGGGGCCTATTTTAGGCTCGGGACCCCAAATTAGCCCAGCAAATAGCCCCCTAATCACCGGGCTAATTACCGGCAGTAATTACCGTGTGAGTGACCAATAATTAGCAAAATAATTACGTCGGGCAATTACCCCCCTACTTGCTGGGCTAATTACCGGGGTAATTACCGCTCGTGTGAGTACGCCCTAACTAAACTACAGATACATCAGGACGAGGCCAAGGACCAGGCAGCTGGAAGAAGTGTCTGCCAAGGAGCGCGCACACGCACCGCGTGTGCGGTCCTGCACTGGAGTGTTCACGTGCAGTGCGCCCGTCTTGGGGTCAGACACCGCGCCCTGCAAGGCAACGTGGTGGTGGTGCACGCGCAAGCCAAAAGGAGGGGGTTTCAGAATGCTATAAATGTACAGATGCACAGCCCATGGGCGCAACCCGTCTTGCGACAAACAGCGTACGCAGTCTACTAGTCTTGTACACATAGCATACAAGCTTGTACTATGCTGATCCCCTCCCCCAGTGCCCCTTGCCACCAGTCCAGTCTGTACTGCGCTGAGCGGGAGGTAAACTTTGGGGTAGTTCAGCGTGCGCTGCAAGCCGTACTGACAACCATAGTGCATATCGACCTTGCGACTCTCAGATGTACTGTATACACTGTCAACCATGCATCCTGCGGTACTGTCAACTGTACTGCCGGCAGCTGCACTGTCATATACTGCTAGTCGACCGCAGACTGACTGAACGCTCGTACCTCGAGCCGCGCCAGTGCGGCCAGCGCGCACTCCTGTGCGTCGGCAGCCGGCCCCGCACGCAGCATGAGGTGGAATGGGGTGGTGCCCTCCTTGTTGGGCGCAGTCAGCAGCACGATCGGGTCAGGGGCTGCCTCCAGCAGTGCCTCCGAGACCGCGCGCCGGCCGCGCGCGCCTGCAGTACGGTCAGCACAGTACGGTCAGCAGTACACGTGACAG